>CM034352.1:84520844-84638542 GCA_019925275.1 Mytilus edulis | reverse complement strand
GCATATACACAAGTAGTGCCTTTAACAAAACATTAGTTTTTTACCTAGAATATACAAAGATGGAATGTGCTGATGAACTGTAAATGAATTTGATGTTAATTATTGTCAAATATTATGCGGTTCGTTTTTCAGAAAATAACAAAGGAAACAATAAATCTACAATGGCGCCAAGAGGTAAGTATTTTTTTTTTTATTTTAGTAAAAAAAAAACAGAACAATAAGTTACAATCGGAACTACTCGGCCTTTCTGGTTACACGAATAAATAACGTTATTGTACTGCACAGCGAGAATGGCCGAGCAGTTACGATTGTAATAAGTTATACAGTTTTTTCGATAATAATATTTGTTGTATATAAAAAGGTAATTATCCCTTGGAAATAAACTCATCATATATACCAGGATTGAAATTTTGTATTTGGAATTAACATTAATTGAAAAAAGCAAATATTTTAGTCATTCGCAAATTACTATAAGTGAGATAAAAATAGATCAGTAGACTATTAAGGGAGATTTATATCGGTATACTCATTGTGATAAAATGCCTGCAAAGCCTGATTTTTCCCTTCTTATTGCTTAGATGCCATATGCTTCAAGTTGGGCGTATATTCTATAGCACAGTCGATCTTTATTTAGTTTGTCAAACTATAATTGCTAAGGTTACACTTGCAAAACGGGACCATAGCTTTTGGTTGACTAACATTTCCTACTTAAACCCAGGTCTCGCCACAGGTATAACAACCCTTAATACTCTTTATCTTTAATATGCTATTATGCAGAAGACTTTATTATCAGTGTTAGAAGTGCAACGACAATTCACTTACTTGAATGTCCTCTTTACCAGACAACCTAACACTATAATAAAAAAAAAGTAATGTGTCCAGATGTAATATTTAATGACGAGTGCAATGGATAAGACTAGAACTAGTTCATTTCAGCAACTTACGAACAGTCCAGATTACAAATATGTTGATATAAGAAGATGTGGCATGAGTGTCAATGAAACAACTCGCCATCCAAGTCAAAATTTATAAGAATGAATGTTTTAATAATTTATATTCATAGCGATGTACATTTTTTTAGAATCTGTATAACTGACAGAAACCCCTGCTCTTGCGTTTTTTTTTATATTAATTCAGTTCAAACCCCGTATCCCACCCACCTCATCCCCATTTGATCGCAAACAAAAATTTATCATGAAGTTCTGTTTTAATAGTTCATTCTGTCATGCATTCGGTGTGTGTATGTATTATTAGTTTTCTTTAGTTTTGATATTTTTGTAGAAATCAGAAGAAATCATATTTTCTTGTTTTCATTTAGATAAAGGCTCCCAATTTATGTGATCGTTACAAACCATCAGTTTTGCAAAAAAATGAGTCTTTGATCAATTTGATACACTCGTATTTGTTGTTTCCATAAAACGGGGAAAAAAAAGACGAAACACGTTGAAAATGCTACAAGCATGCTTTATAACATCCCGGGCGTCCAACCTCCCCTAAAAAAAGCATATATGAAATATTGCAAGATGTGTCTTACATTCCTATTGTGTAAGCTATTAACTTTGCTAGTTTATTATCATGGTAATAAAATTAAAGGAGTCTGGGCTAGGAATTGCTGGTTTAACTGTATTTTATTTTACAGACGAATTACATTCCACAGTCTATAATGAAAAGTTTTCAATTAAAGATGTAATAAAGGAAATGAAACAGAAACCAAACAACTCCAAATGCCAAACAGATTTCTGTCGCAGAATGGCAGCATTCGCTAATGACGGTAAGTAGTTACACGAAAAATATTTAGTTTTTAATATGCATTGTTATTTGAGACAGCAATCTATAATGTTTTCTTATTATGGAAGTGTTGATACAATAGAAACGGAGGATACCAAAAGGATAGACAAACCCATTAGTCGAAAACAAACTGACAACACAATGGAAAAAACCCACAAAAAACAAAATAAAAAACAAATAAAGACTGAATAACTCAAAGCCTACTGAAAACCGGTGTCTATCAGGTGCTTCGAGAGGGTAATCAGATCCTTTTCTAAACGTTGCATCCATCTTGTTGACCATATTATTACAAACCCTGTGAAACGTGTAACTCGCTAGGTCACATTCGAGGAAAAGAGGATAAGTTATTTTCACCTGAACGTTATTCCCTCTCGAAGACACTTTACACAAATCTATCGTGTCCCATAAAAAAGCAGATCTATATTATTCTCTATTAAATAATATTGATATTGTTTTAAGATGGAATTGTATGGTTTAAATCTAAGTTCGTAATTTAGAATGACCTGTCAAGTAGTATTACAATATTTCTAAAAGAGAAAGCTTGAGCAAACAAAAAAGTTGAAAGTGACACCACTAAGGATTAAACACGTCTTATCTATTTGATAAAGATGTTTAATTTTAACTTGTTATATTTCATTGCTAAAACAAAGATATTTAATATAAAGTAAATACAATATGGATTTTAAATGTTAGGGACGAGCATGATATTAGGAATTTAGATTAGGATTTTATTCTATCTTTAATAAAAAAAATATGTATTTATAAATCGTGCAACGCCCTATGTATGACTGCTTCGGTCACAGAGTTTAATTCACTTACGTAATAGCAGCCTACATACATCAAAACTTTAATCACAGTGCATGCAACTTCGGAATGATATAGGTTGCCTACATGCGTCGAGCCACACCGTTAATTAAATGTTACTTCTTGGGACTGATATAGGGAGCCAGCATATTTCAAGCCGCTTTTTCAATGCATGCTACAGCGGAATGACATGTGCATTTATTTTGACTTCAGTTGTTTCAATACATTTCAGACTCTCTTCATGTTTTGCTGGCAAAACAAGAAGGGATATCTTGTATTATCAAAGCAATGAAACAGTTTACAGACATCAAAGATCTCATTAAATCAGCTTGCCAAACTTTATTGAAAATGACATCATATTCAGGTATATATTTTCTTGTTTTCTTTCCTTTAGTATCTAAAACTTTTAATTACCGAAGATGCTATCATTTTCGCTTTTCTCCGGTTCTTTAAGTGTTAATGATTCAAAATATGACTCTTTGTATAAATTCTAATTCCGGATAAGAACTGATAGCGATTCTTAGTTAAGTATTATATTATTAAGTATTTTTTATGTTAAGTTATTTGATTGGTATGTTGATTGGTATGTTGATTGGTATGTTGATTGGTATGTTGATTGGTATGTTGATTGGTATGTTGATTGGTATCGATGGAAATGTTCAAATTAAAGAAAGTCAGTTGATTGCTATAGCAATTGTCATTTCAAAGACAGTTTATTGTAATGATGTAGAAAAAAAAAATAAAGAAGATATGGTGCCAATGAGACAACTCTCCACAAAGAGAAGTACGCAAAAGATGAATGCACTATATGAAAGACTATGTACTTGATATGCAGTTGATTTAATGTACAAGTATCTGCAAATTTCTGACAATACATCGTAGCCTGGAAGCTCGAATTGTCTGAGCATAACTTACAGGAATTGCATATTAAAATTACAGATGCCAATTGTGTTCATGTCCACAAAGAAGACGGAATCTCATTCCTAATAGAACTTGTACAACTCAAGATTGACGATGCAGAACTCCTGCAGACCATATTAGATATATTAGGGTATCTTGTAATGACCGGTAAGGAGAAATTGTTAAGTTATATTTCTTTCAATTCTGTTTATTGATAAATCAAAATATGAATAAAATAAGTATAAAATAGATATAGGAAGATGTGGTATGAGTGCAAATCAGATAACTCTCCAACCAAGTCACAATTTATTAAAGTAAACCATTATAGGTCAAGTTACTGTCTTCAACACCGAGCCTAGGCTCACACCGAACAGCAAGCAATAAAGGGCCCAAAAAAATAACAAGTGTAAAACCATTCAAACGCGAAAACCAAAGGTCTAATCTATATAGTAAACGAGAAACGAGAAACACTTATGAACCACATACAGACGACAACCACTGAACATCAGATTCCAAAAAGTACTTTCATAAACGTAAGATATGCGTCAATGGAACAGTAACCCGCCAACACAATAAAACCAGAACAACAAAGTATAAAATATGGTCAAGACTGCTCGACGCACTTTGAAGAACTTACTTTAATGATCCTTTGTTGAATAAGCTGTCGTCACGAATATGCAGAATATGCAAAATATTGAGATTTATATGAAAAACAAGGTTTATCTTTCTAATAAATTATTCATTGTGTATTGTAGATGACACAGATATTATAGATTCCATGATTGATAAATCTTGTCATACCACCATCCTCACCACAATGTCAAGGCATGGCGACAATAGCGACATTGTCAAACAGTGTTGTTTTATCTTATCCAATTTAGTAAACTCTGGTATGTACCTTATTCCCAGTGCCCGACATGGTGATACCACTGGAAAGGTAAAACAGTAGTGTTTCATCTTGTCAAACCTACTCAGTTATGTTTATTTATTTCACCAATATGTCGAAACAACATCCCAGTAAGGTTGTATTCAAACAGTACTAATATCTGTCCAATGAAGATACATATAAAAGTATGTTCTGTACTATGTCAGATACAATAAACACAATGTACGAACCACGCGATCATGTCATTAAATTTTTGTTGCTCAATTGTTCAAGGTTATTGTATAAATTCCACCAGATGAACACTTTTGAGATATAAATTGTAATGTTTAGATGTATACGTGCTTACATTTTCAAAAATAATGATGATTATAATCGTCATATTTCTGTTCTAGTTGACATCGCCAGGTCTCTCATGTTTATTGGAGGAGTACATGTAATTATTGGTGCCATGCAAAAGTTCGAGGACAATAACGAGGTATTAGAGAACGGATGTAGAGCTCTTGGAAGCTTTGCAGTACATGGTAAGAGAAACAAGTAAAAGACAGACATCCTGCTTAAAATATTTTCAATCAAATCTGTTTTTTTAGTCATTTTATGTCCGATTTTATAGTTATGTAAAAGCAGCATTGATCAACATTTTATCATAATATCAACTCAAGGATGTTACTTCATGAAATGGTGATACCTCAGTCTCGAACTGTTGTTGATATAGCACTTATACTTTAGTCGTTTTTTGCAGGGCTTAACATCGTTATTTGGACAAACAGAAAGACAGATTTACACAAAACAATGTTCATATTTTTCACAAAAATGGACGTAAATAGGTCTACACATAATTTTCATTATTGACTTTTTGAATATCAAATTGTTTTTTTTAAATCATATTTGTCATTTTTGACATCTGTATATTAAGTTGAAATAAATTTTTCACTGGTTAATTTGTTTTTTTTTAGATGAGATATGTACCGATGTTGTCAATGCAGGTGCGCTGACAATAACACTACATACTTTGGAGAGAAGCAGAGAAGATGAACGCTTGTTAGAATATGCTACATGGGCTTTAGCGTGTCTGACTAAATATGGTAAATCTTATGCTAAAATTAATTTATACACAGCTACTTTTGCATAGGTACTATTTCTGTACTAAAAATCTGTAGTACTGGAAATTTACTTTTAATGTTCAGTACTATTTTGTTACTTTAAAATTATTGTAATATCTAGGTACCTGTATTTTACAGTACTTGATTTGTACTTGAAATTTAGGTACTACAGATTTTTGGTTACTACCGTTACATTTTCAGCATTTTGAAAGTTTTTTCCATTTCAAATCTCTTAAAATTATGATTTTCAGACATGGAATATTGTATTATTTCTGTACCAAAATATTTAGTACAAATCAAGTACTGTAAAATACAAGTACCTAAATATTACAATAATTTTAAAGTAAAAAAATAGTATTAAATATTAAAAGTAAATTTCCAGTACTACATATTTTTAGTACAGAAATAGTACATATGCAAAAGTAGCTGTGTAGTGAAAGTCGAATCGTTATTATACATTTCATGCTATCATACTATTGTATCATGGGGGCCGATTGGTGTAAATAGTGGAACCCCTGTATAACTAGCCTGTCAACACCGATGTTGTGAATTAGAATCCCGAATGTGGCACAGGAGCTCGACTTCTATCGTAATCAACTAGGATTGTAAATTTTCCTACCAATTAAGATCGATGGTTATATTCGGACACTCCTGATTTATCCATCAATTCTAATTGACCGCTACAAAATAGTACAAAGGTGCTGAAAGTGGTGTTAACCATCAGTCAGTCAATCAATCAATCAATAATATATGCATTTTAATACAAGTGCATACTGAAACCATATTTTGTAGAAGTTTTACATCGATTAATAACGATTTATATCTCTTTTCGAATATCAATATTAATGATCGTCACATGTGGGCCAGGCAATACATACCTTTTCAGTGAATTTGATTAGTTAACCTTTGTTGTTATGTCGATTGCCTTATGCAAGCGATAGCTTTTCGTTTTGTACTTGGAAGGTGTTGGTTAAGCATGTTTTCTTTCTATCATAAACTTGTTGTCTTTTCCTTTAATCAGCTCTTATCTGTATCTTTTACTGCGTATCTTCAAACTTCATATCAGTTATATCAGTAAAGAACATGTATGTATGAACCATACTGTTATATGAATTACATGTATTACTATTATTGCATATATAAAGACAGTAAATGGTCGTGATACAAGATCCATAACGCATTAAAATATGGATAATCTCATATCTTTACATTTAATTTCGAAATTTTCAAATACTAGTAGTTTATTTGGGACGTCGCACCGATTTTGCCATTATCATAACTACGAGTCTTCAGTAGTACATATCAAACAGGATATGTATACCTCTCTGGGGCACATCAGCTCAATCTTTGTATTGCGCAAGTTTTTTATGTAGTGTACTAGTATTGTAGACTGTTGTTCGTCTTTTCATCATTTTATTTGCCATGGCATGGTAATGTCGTTTTTCTTCTACGAATGATTTTTTTTAAAATTATTCCGTTTCTTTTTCCTTGCATATTTGTCTCTTATAATATGTATTTGTTTCAGAGGAATCATGTACAGATGTATGTAATTCATGTGGCATGGAGAAACTAATTCAAGGAATGAAAAACTTTTCTACCATAGAAATTATTCAAGAATACGGTTGCTGGACAATCTGTAACGCAATTGCACATGGTAAGACGGGTAAAACTGTGTTATCTGCCAAAAAATAATTTCACAAAAAATACTGAACTCGGAGGAAAATTCAAAACGGAAAGTCCCTAATGAAATGGCAAAATCAAAAGCTCAAACAAATCAAGCGAATGGATAACAACTGTCATATTCCTGACTTGGTACAACCATAAGTTTTCATGTCGTATACTTTTATAAACTGTGTTTGGTTGAGCACAATTGAATTTCAAATACTTTCCCTATATAATTCTTTGTAAAATATTATAAAAAATAAAATCATTTTATATACCTACCAACCCTTTTTTGGCAAGATGGACGAATTGAGTATATTTATTTAGCTTTAATAAGAAGCCGTAAGTACGGGGCGCCGAATGGGACTCTTGTGGTTTTGTACTCAAAATTCAATTTTGTACGGACAAAAGTGACTTTTGTTCAACAAAAATAAGTTCAGTTTAACAAAATTTGTATCATACTACAAATTTAAAATTTTGTCATACAAAATTATCTATCAGCGGACAAAAGTCACTTTTGTCATGACAAAATTCATTTTTGTTACACAGACTTGAATTTTGTTACCTAATTTGAAAATTGGGCGACAAAAGTCAATTTTGTATTCAAATTAGTTTAGTTTGGTTTCTGTGAACTAATTTGCATACAAAATCGACTTTTGTTACACAAAATTGACAAAAATGAATTTTGTCTCAACAAAATTGACAAAATTGACTTTTGTCTCAACAAAATTGACAAAATTGAATTTTGTCTCAACAAAATTGACAAAATTGACTTTTGTCTCAACAAAATTGACAAAATTGACTTTTGTGAGACAAAATTGACTTTTGTCTCAACAAAATTGACAAAATTGACTTTTGTCTCAACAAAATTGACAAAATTGACTTTTGTCTCAACAAAATTGACAAAATTGAATTTTGTCTCAACAAAATTGATTTTTGTCTCACGAAAGTCAATTTTGTCACATAAAAGTCAATTTTGTAACAACAAAATTGAATTTTGTCGTCACAAAAATGAATTTTGTTGTCACAAAATTGACTTTTGTCTCAACAAAATTGACAAAATTGACTTTTGTCTCAACAAAATTAACAAAATTGACTTTTGTCTCAACAAAATTAACAAAATTGACTTTTGTCTCAACAAAATTAACAGAATTGACTTTTGTCTCAACAAAATTGATTTTTGTCTCAACAAAATTGACAGAATTGACTTTTGTCTCAACAAAATAAACAAAATTGACTTTTGTCTCACAAAATTGAATTTTGTCTCACAAAATTGAATTTTGTCTCACAAAAGTCAATTTTGTCTCACAAAAGTCAATTTTGTCTCACAAAAGTTAATTTTGTTGAGACAAAAGTCAATTTTGTCTCACAAAATTGAATCTTACCTCACACAATTGACTTTTGTGATTTAATTAGGTAACAAAAGTCAATTTTGTATGCAAATATGTTTATATTTGCATACCTTTTAGACAAAATTGACTTTTGTCATGACAAATATGAATTTTGTCTACAAAAATGAATTTTGTCATGACAAAAATGAATTTTGTCTACACAAATGAATTTTGTCATCACAAAATTGAAGTTCTCACAAAACAAGTCTGTAGCACATAGTTTTGCAAGACAAAAATGATTTTGTTATGACAGAATTGAATTTTGTACAAAACCACAAGAGTCCCATTCGGCGCCCCGTAGTAAGGGCAGATTTTCAAAACAATAATTTAAAAAAACTTCAACATAAACATGAGTTAAAAAGAAAACATATATGTGACAGTCGATACATAATCCCAAAAGAGAAGAAAGTAAACAATATAATATACTTCTATTTGTTTGCAGACAAACCATTTGATGTCAACATCAGTCATGATATAGTCCATGTGTTATTGGATGCAACGAGCATGTTCTTAGACAACATAGACCTTCAAGAACAATTATTGTTTGCCATTAGTGAAACCATAATTGTTTCAGGTATGGACATGTCTAAAATAATAAAATACAAAGAAATAAGTTTTGATTTTTCTACCCTGTATACCACATTGCCTCACATTCTCATTAAGAAAAAATTCACACACCTAATTAAATGGGCATTCAAAAAATCAGAATGTGAATATATATGTTCAAACTCTTTTAGGTCATTTTTTAGTAGCAATTAACAAAAAAACTATGTTAATTGGACATGCTTTGATACTAAATATGCCCTTGAATTTTTACTAGATAACATTTTTGTTCGCTTTGGGGATTCCGTATATCGTCAGATTATCGGAATTCCAATGGGGACTAACTGTGCACCACTTATTGCGGACCTGTTTTTGTATTGTTATGAGTTACAATTTATGACAAAAATCAGCAAAGACCCATCGAAACAACATCTGATAAACAAATTTAATAATACTTTTAGATATTTGGATGATATTTTGGCTCTCAATAATGACGACTTCAGTATGTATATTAATGAAATTTATCCTGTTGAACTTACTTTAAATAAAGCTAATACTAACAATGACCACTGCCCTTTTCTCGATCTTGATATCTTTATCACTAATGGAAAGCTGAATACTAAAATTTATGATAAAAGGGATGATTTTTCATTTCCTATCGTTAATTATCCGTTTTTAGATGGTGACGTTCCCTTGTCACCATCTTACGGTGTTTATATATCTCAACTTGTACGATTCGCTCGTGTATGTAACAATGTTTTAGATTTTAACGAGAGAAATTTATGTATTACTGAAAAATTATTACACCAGGGTTTTCGATATCACAAACTAGTCAAAACATTTACTAAATTTTATCATCGGTATAAAGACATTATTCGTAAATATAGCTCAACATGCAGACTTTTAATACGTTCAGGTATTTCATATCCAATTTTTTATGGTAATATTCTTTATAAAGCACAAAGGTGTCAGTATTCACCTCAGAAACTTACAAAACCTTTGAATAGACTTATTAAGAAGGGATATAATTACGATACTGTTGTCAAGTCATTAAAGATTGCATATTTTGGCGTTAATATTGAGTCATTGATAAGGTCTTTGCATCGGAACTAAACACATTTATTCTAAATACAGTTGTTGGCATGACACGGGTTATGTTCTTCTCATATATGTTATGATGGTATGATACTAAACCCCTAACGGGAAGGATTGTGCCTGATGTTCATATGATGAAATCATAATCTTTCAGTCAGTTTAGTTGAAGTCTGGAGCTGGCATGTCAGTTAACTGCTAGTAGTCTGTTGTTATTTATGTATGATTGTCATTTTGTTTATTTTCTTTGGTTACATCTTCTGACATCAGACTCGGATTTCTCTTGAACTGAATTTTAATGTGCGTATTGTTATGCGTTTACTTTACTACATTGGTTAGAGGTATAGGGGGAAGGTTGAGATCTCACAAACATGTTTAACCCCGCCGCATTTTTGCGCCTGTCCCAAGTCAGGAGCCTCTGGCCTTTGTTAGTCTTGTATTATTTTAATTTTAGTTTCTTGTGTACAATTTGGAAATTAGTATGGCGTTCATTATCACTGTACTAGTATATATTTGTTTAGGGGCCAGCTGAAGGACGCCTCCGGGTGCGGGAATTTCTCGCTACATTGAAGACCTGTTGGTGACCCTCTGCTGTTGTTTTTTATTTGGGCGGGTTGTTGTCACTTTGACACATTCCCCATTTCCATTCTCAATTTTATTTTAGTTACTAATAATATACTTCATGCAAAATGTATACAGGATAACAAGTTGATCAACAGCATGCAAACATATTTACTATATACTATAGAAACATATGTAAATAAATCAATTTAATTAGTAATACATGTATGTACCAATTTGGCAATCCACCCCGAATGCATTTGTGAAAATTTCACCTTCCCCGTATATAACATTTTTACAGATTATTTGACATTATGCAACTCCTTTATCAAAAAAGTACGTAATTGTTTTCACATTATATATAATAATTCTTATATGGAAAAGATTGTATAAACATATTATGGAAATCTGCAATTACTAAGTTAGATAATCACACAACTAAAACTTCACTTGAATCCATTAAGGAGATGAATGACATAAAGACATTTTAATAATCAAGATAAAATCCATTCATTTTTTTTTCTTTTTATAGAAACGATTCTTCATCGATTTGTTTCAAGCAAAGGAATACCATTAATCGTTAAAACTATGACACAGTACCCAGATCATTGCCCTATTCAAGAACATGGCTGTCGAATTATAGGGAACGTAGCTGTATATGGTAAGTATGATGAAACATAAGAGTTGAAATATAAGAACCAAACAAATATCAATATATAAGACATCCATCTGAATTTTTATTAATTTTTATAAATATAGTTTAGCATGTGGAGCAGCATCTGCTTACCCTGCCGGAGCACCTGAGATAACCCCTAGTTTTTGGTGGGGTTCGTGTTGTTTATTCTTTAGTTTTCTATGTTGTGTCATGTTTACTATTGTTTTTCTGTTTGTCTTTTTCATTTTTAACCATGGCGTTGTCAGTTTGTTTTAGATTTATGAGTTTGACTGTCCCTTTGGTATCTTTCGTCTCTCTTTTAGCAATCGTGAAGGTCACTGTAACATAGTAATTATCAAATGATGCACTAAAATAAACTCATCATAGATACCAGGACTAAATAGATGTAGTAGACATTACACAGTTTTTTAGATGATAGATTCAATGAGTACGTCTACTTCTCGTTTTCAATTTCTGTCTGTTTATAGATCGATCGAAATAGGTATGCGTACCATCTCATAATAGTCATATCAAATTATTTAACACATATCTTAACATGTCCCATGTGTATCTGCATGTTTATACTTTTCATGTATTTTACAATGAGATTGATGTGCAAATTATGCATTTTATGGTAGAATTTGTTTGATTTCTGTGCCCTTTTACCTAATAAAAGCCCTATGCTTCTTTGTGTTGTCGATAATGCCTGATTTTGTTTTATTGAATGAATTGATAAATGGGTTATAATAACTTCACAGCGTTCACAATATGTTAAGTCTAATCCATAGCATTTTTTTTGTAGAGCAACACAGATTACACATTGAAACAGAAGGTGGTTCTAAGGTTATAGTATCTGCAATGTTAACATTGGAGACATCAGAAGAGTTGCAAGAGATCGGCTGTTTAGCCTTAACCAATATAACAGCTAACGGTAATTATTATATAGTAAAATCACAAAAATACTAAACTCCGTGGAAAAAAATCAAAATAGAAAATTCCTAATCAAATAGAATTAACAAAATCTGAAACACATCGAACGAATGGACAACAACTGACATATTCCTGACTTGGAACAGGCATTTTCTTGTGTAGAAAGTGGTGGATTAAGTCTGGTTTTATAGCTACCTCTCACTTGTATGACAGTCGGATAAAACCACTACATAAAGTGTTTGTTTATCGATACTATGAACTCATGCGTCAAAAAAATAAAATTACGAAAAGAAAGTAGAACAAACAACTGGAGTGTGAAAAAATATCAGAGTTATGCCTCTTTCTATAAATATTTTGATAATCAACATTTCATTAAACAAATCTATTTCTTCCTTTTTAGTTTACAAAAACAAAGTCACAGCAGTGAAAAGTGGGTGTGTATCAGCAGTATTAAAGGCGATTACAGCAGAGAGTGACAATAACATACTTTCAGCACTTCAGACCATTGGCAATGTGATAGAAATTGGTTAGTAAAATAACACTGTAGTAGACGCGTTTAGTACATAATCGTGATAATTGAGGCGATGTACTCTTGTTTTAAACACTATACAAAAATTAGAAGTTTTAGAAATTTCAGTGCAATAAAACTAGTAAATATTTTGGAAAAAAGAAATCGGTTTGCTCTCCAATTTAGAGTACAGTGTAGTGTATGTATTTTTGTATAATCTGAGTAAAACATTTTTGAGTTCTATATTTCTTTTCTTTATTTTGAATAACAGACGATGCCTGCTATAATTTTCTGGAGGAAAATGGGATACAGATAATAAGAACAGTACTGTGCATCAAAAAGTTGTCCCCAGATTCAACAAACATTCTGTTATTTGCAAGCAATATTCTGTCCAGAATATCATTTCTGTTAGGTAAGGTCTGCAGTTCTAGTCAATTAATCTTATCATTGTTTCCTATCTCGGTGATGAATAAATACACAGCTATTCAATATTTATAACATTTGTCATTTGTATGGCTACTTGTTAAAATGATTGATGTTTTGTAATGTACCGTAATTATATGAGTAAAAGGCGACTGGGGGAAAGCTCAAGCTCAAACAGAAATGAATAAATATGTAGAAAACGGGCATAGAAACGTTAGGGGCTATACGAACAAGTGAGACATGAAGTAAGTTCAGCTCGAGTCAACTTCGTTTGAAGGAGTAATTTCTTAATTAAGCATCGTAGAACTTTAGAAAGCTTTGTCGTAGTTCAAGTTTTAAATTGATTTAATGATAAACAAACATCTGAACCAACGGACTGCTATATGTATTTACAACCTATATAAACGACATTAAAATGTGATTTACCGTTTGTAATAGGGTTTCCACAGGTAAAAAAGTTTCTTTTGTTATTATAGGAATAGACGAGGGGTACATTGGTCAAGCTGAAAAATTACTGTTAGAAATAAAGAACATGACAGACGAAAACTCAGAGGCAGTTCTGAGTCTAAGTCGGTTTTATGAAAACATGCTTAAAACTGGTATGTGAAAGGTCATTGATATATTTTATTTTGTGTACATATTAAGAGCTTTTTTCAGTCATATCATTTGGTAGACATGTATTACTTAGTTTTGCTTATCTAGAGATATCAGTAGTATTACTTCTCTTGAATTCCGTAAAAATAGATGTCCCCTTCAGCATATTAAACATCATGTCATAATCGTTTTTGGTCTTTTACATTACAAACCACAAATAAAGGTAAAGGTAATATACCGCTGTTAAACAGTCATAAGTCGATTAAGCGAAAATAAACCCGGGTCACAATCTACAACCGAGGGAAACAACGGAACAACAGAAACACTGAACTGCTACAAAAACAAACGCCAACATATATAGAAACGGACTATTTGATAAGAACTGCATAATTTTTTGCTTAATTAGCTTTAAGTCAATTCAACAAAACAATCAACATTACATTTTAAATATAACTTTTGTTTCGTTATTTAGAGAAAAGGTACAGTTTATTTAGAGAGAAGAACATTAAATTGAATATTTACAAATGGATAAATGAATTTGAAGATGACAGCAACATCCAAATAAGCTGTTGTAAAGTTCTAGCTGCAGTCGCGCTGTGTAAGTTATATATATTTGATGTTGTTTGGTTACATCTGCTGATATGAACAAAGGCAACAGTAGTTTACCGCTGTTCAAAACTCATAAATTGATTAAGAGACAACGAATCCGGGTTACAAACTAAAACTGAGGGAAAATACACCAACTATAAGAGGACACAACGGAACAACAGCAACACTGAACCACAACAAAAACAAACGTTTACATAATGGTCACAACTTTTTTGATAACAACTGTCTGTATCTGACTTGGTACAAACCACCATTTAAAGAAAAAAAAATTGTCGGTTGAATTTGTTTTTATGGCTAGCCAACCTTCTGCTTATATGGCAAATAAATAAACATCGCTAAAATAAAAAAATAAAACTCTACGTGGCATTTATACAGTACAAACATAAACATCATTGGCATGTTCATTTTCTGTAAATTTATCAAATATTAAAAACTCAAAGGTTTTTCTAAACTCCAAATATTAATTGCATAAGTTGAAGTTTGCACATTCTTGTTTAATATATGGTCACTAAATCACTGCTTGTCGTCTTCGTGTTATTTGGTTTTGCTTTGAAATTGTTTTGAGTCGAGTGCCATTGATGAATATTACGTAAAGGAAACGCATGTATGGTGTATAAGCCGGTATCTTTGATGTGTTTTCACTTTAATGCTGTTGTAGTGCATGTTATTATCATTATGTAATTATATGTTATTTCTTGTGCATTTGTATTACAGCATACATATCATAAGAATGAATTCTATTACCTATTCAATGTTTTATATATTGCATATAATGTCCTTGATATATATACTTGAGAAAACAAAAGGAGCGCACTACTTCAAACGATTAAAACCCCCTCGCAAATTTGCATATACTGTAGATGCAACAGTCATTTTTTGCTCTGCGATATCACAAATAATATTCGAATTTCCTTTTGTCTAAAAGTATTGTCGAATTTCATACATTAGTTTAGCAAGAAATTAAGATAAAATATGCAGACGGATGAACGGACACACCTATTCCTGCATACTTCCCGCTTTTGTTTGCAGTATACTTAAAACGTAACATATTTCATTAAAGTTATCCTATTTCCGAAATGAAGCATTTTGTTGTATTTGTAATTTTGTTTCTAACAGCTTTGTAAATATATTTATGAGAAATTTATACATCGGACGACAACAGACAAATAAATGCCAAAACGAAAATCAGAAAAAAGCTAACAATACTTTAAACATTAAAACGAAATCAGCACTTCATGTAACTGAGCAGTCAATTTACTGACAAACACATTTTTATAATATGAAGCGTATGTTTAGTCAAAGATATAGATTGCTGCAACATTTTCGTTATTGTTTCTATCATTCTGATTTAATTTTACCCATCAATCAAACTATAGTTTTGTCAATTCCTTCTTGATAGCTTCTTCATCTTTTGTATCAGTTTGATCACCTTTGTTTAACTTTGTGTTTTCCTCTGATTTACTTTGTGCGTTCATTGCCAAGTATATATAGGGCATGCTGATAACTATCTCAGTGTTAATAATATTATCATTCCTCAAGAACTGATTCATGGCATAAACAATGATTTTGTTTTGAATTTGGAGAATTGAATGTTTAAGCAAACGACACAAAGTGTGCAACGCATAGATGTTCGATAACTTGCTTACTAACCTTAAAAATTTACCAAAACAATATTGTTTTGATACAATATATTGACCACGACTGAAAAGTTAAAAAAAAGTGTTGTGTTTCACTTCAACGTAGTATAAAACTAACCAAAGATACCAGACGTATAATTTTATACACTACATGCGCGTTAAATGTTAAAAGGACAGATAATGAAAATCTTAGAATATTCTAAGTATTTCGACAATTCAAAGTCTTGTAAACAGTTAATATTTGAATATGATCATATCAATAATAATTCATGTTAAAACTGTGCTGCCTATTTATCATGAGCTGGTGATTCCCTTAGAGTGGTAACCACCACAAAGAGTGGTATCAATACAGTGGTTGTAAACTTTAAGAAAATTAACAGGCGTATAATTTTGTACGCCAGATACGCTTTTCGCCTCTAATAGTCTCGTCAGTAAAAAGAGGCGAAAGATACCAAAGGGACATTCAAACTCATAAGTACTAAATACTAAGCACCTCAAACTCAACCAAAACTTAATGGGGATCTGAGATGCCCCGAAAAGGTAAGCAGGTCATGCTCCCATGTGCCCCACAATTCGTGAATCACAAAAATTAAAATGCAAAATACAGTTCGAAATTAGAGATGACTGAGGACCCTGAATTCTGTAGGTGGTCCGAAATATTTGTGTTTCTTGTTCCGTTATATACACTCGTCATGTTACTTATTGGTTGTGTGTGTTATACTTAAATATTTGTGGACGTTTGTCATGTGAAAAGGCTGATAGTAACTATTTGTTAACAAATTATCTTTTACCCATAAAATAAAACTTATGATTTTTTTTCATTTTTAAACAGATGATAAAGATTTAAGCATAGAAGTGTTTGATGTGATGAAGAAATGCATGACTGCTTACCTCGATAACAGTGACATACAACTTATTTGTTGTGGTGCAATAGTGTATATTTCAGATAACAATGGTATGTATTGACGCTTTGTATACCTTTTACATGAATAAATGCTTTTGTAATATTTTCTTACGTTTCAACACTAACCAAATAATGCATATTGGGAGCTTTGGTTTCTACATAGATATCAACAAAGGCCCTGTAACATAGGATGGTAAGAAAAGGTCGATAGTAACGTAGATATTTTATTTCATTTTGCACAAATACGAAATCGCATGTTCAATATATCATTAGGGAATTGAAACATAAACCATTCACGTGTCCTTGGTTATAATATATTTAAAATGTGTTTATTTCAACACCTGTATTTCCTGTTATATACATTAAACACTAATTATAATACAATCCATACCGTTTCCTCAATCAACAGTGTATAGTTTCAACAATAAACTCATTAAATAATGTTACCACAAGGCGGATCCTTACGTCATATGCAATTCCGTAAATCAGCAATTTTATGATGAAAACAACATGTTATAAAAATAATAAATTGTAATGTTTACTCTTGCAGAGGCTTGCAGAGATTATTTAGTGCAAAAAGGTGCAGTTAAACTTGCAATAAACGCAATAAAAACGCATACCACAGTAGAGAAACTGGTAGATGTGGGTTTGATGGCTTTAAATACATTATTAGTAAAAAGTAAGAAGATTTTTATCAGAAAATATTATCAAATAATTACTTTGCGTACTGCGAGGATAAATTAATGAGAAGGACACTTCATGCGACACAGAGTTTTTACCTTTAAAAAAGTATGGGATTGCATGTAGTTCAGATATGTTTAGTTACGTCCTTTAAAGGATGTAACCAAAAGCATCTAATCATTGCAGATACCAAACGAACTGAATTAACCTTACAAAGAGCCCGCTCACACTCAACCCTATAGTATTGTATTGATAGTATCCAAATTTTCATTTTTAAAATGATAAAAGCAAGTAAACATAAAATTAAATCGTAAAGTTATGTACACATAAGCATTGGATCCTCATATGTTCATTAAACTCTTTTGTGTTATTTACAGTTTTAACTTCTTTATCTTCAATTGGAAATTATGTTTGCTTTTAACAATCTTTACAATCATTAAGAAACCCACATAAAAACCCAACCAATTTCACAAAATTATATTTTTTTGATTTATTATTAAAAATATTTTATTCAGTACCAGAACATGTTGAGTATGGTGTAAAAGAACACATGCTTTTCCAAATAATGGAAGTCATCCGGTTATATCCAGACAATACTGAAATACAGATTCACGGATGCAACATTGTTTCAAAGTTACAAAAAGAGCATAAAGGTAAACTTCGTAAATTGAAAAATGATTAGAACTGAGGGTTTACGTCACATCTTATCCCGAAGAAATGATTTGTGTGGCGTTGATACACTTTTCTTTTCACGTCATTTAAAACATAGTAACAATTTTATGGGACTGTCATACAAGTAAGAGGTATAGCTAACTATAAAACCAGGTTTAGTCCACCCTTTTCTGCATGAGAAAATGTATGTCACAAGTGAGGAATATGACAGTTGTTATCCATTCGTTTGATGTGTTTGAGCTTTTGATTTTGCTATTTGCTAATATAAAGGACTTTTTGTTTAGAATTTTCGTCGGAGTTCGGTATTTTTGCTATTTTATTTTTTTGGTAAGACAGATGAGAATCCCCTCTTTAACCCTACTGAAGTCATCAAATTGTACAATAGATATATTCAGTATACCAGTATGCATCCAAAACATGATAATTTCATATAATGATATTCATTGCAGAACACACTTGTAAATAAGCATTTTTTCCCCGCAGTACTTTGTTATAAAACTTCTTTCTGAAATAGCATTTATATGAATGTAATAAACAATACATTTTGCATACAAAACAATTTAATTCGAATACTAGTAATGAATATACGTGACATATTTTACATAACTCATTTCAGAAATATTTTGCAATGGGGAGGCACAAGATACATGTGACCATCTCGTCCGTTTGCTTAGAAGGAGAAGATCAAACGGTGAACTTCAAGCTGCAGCAGTTGAAGCTTTAAAAAGTTTATTACCAGGTTTGTAAATAAAGGCAACAGTGGTATACCGCTGATCAAAAGTCATAAATCGATTGGGAGAAAACAAATCCAGGTTACAAACTAAAACCGAGGGAAACACATCAACTATCAGAGGAAAACATAATCATGAGGAATACTGCAGTGCAACAAAAACAAAATCTGTTATTCAGTCATATTTTAGTGATTGTATTGTACAGTAACCTGAAAAAATATTGGGACAATCTGAAAGTAAGGAATTTGTAAACATGTACTAGTATGAAATTCCGACATACTAGTGGGACAGAAGGAAATCGAATCGGAATTCGTCATTGAATGGATAATATCAGACCAAAAATATGTTGTCGTCAGGTCGGCATTCTTTTGAAGCTATTGCGTTTCTTGAAATAAGGATAATTCAAAAAAACTGCAGGTTGTGCTTTCCTGTCATACCTACATCATTATATGTCACTACTTACATTTTTGAAATTGTACAGTCTTAGTTAACACCTGAAATTTAAAATAAAACAGATGATAGAAATAGTATCCTCAAGAAATATTAGTCATGTATTCGCCGTTTTAGAATCTAATGCATTCTGGGTAATATATCGAAAAGCGTACACCAAAACGTTGTGATTGGTTTAAAACGTGACAAACAATAGAAATTCAACCAATGGCGTAACGTTATTTTCATTTTGGTGTACGAACAATGAGATTACCCATAGTCCTTTATATTCTAAAAGGCGAATTGCCAATATATGTTCAAACATCTAAATAGTTATCTTGATAGTTTTATTATCTATTTCAGGTGAGCCAGAGTATGTACAAAATACCAAAGAACAATTAACATTTCTTACAAATTGCTGGTTCAGTGACTGTAATGCAGTCAGTTCATGATGATCTTTTACAGAAATGAGGTCGTTAATTGATATAATGTTTGATCAGCACACTTCCTTAGATCACAGTGTTGCAAGATAAGTATTTCATCGGTCGATGCAATATATACCAAAGAGACCCGTCATCTATGTATATACGTTGTTGCTTCAAATCTTATAAGAAACAACTCTTCAGAGATAGCAATCGTACCTTTCGACTGTTATTACAATAACGTTTAGCCTTCCGCTTTGGCTTTGACATGACGATATGTACTGCTTAACATTATTGTTATATGAAATATTGTATTTGTAACATATAGTATAAGAACAGGGTAAATCATTTTGTAATACTTTTGTTATTTTTGAAACTGAATTTTATTCTGCTTTAAATCATTGGTGAATAAACAAATATGTCTGGTTTACGTTAATCTTGTTAACAGATCATCTACGCACACGATGGAATTGTATGTTATTAGTATTCATACGAAACACGTTTAATCTCAGATTTTGTGCAGTGAATTGATTCAATTAATAGAAGAAACAATATGTCATAGCAACTGTCTCTGTTTTATGTGGGGATATTAACGCATTATTAAAAAAAACCCTTTCGAATCTGTAGCCATTCCTTCAGACCCCTATCAGTGGCGTCCATAGCTCTACGATCGAAGCTGGTATTCAAAAACATCACCAATTAGCATGGACCTCAAAAGCATTGCTAACAATAACCTATAGTTCATAGAGCCTAATAAACTTGATTAGGATAGCAACCAGACCCCAGACTCCGTGCTTTTCTTAACAAATTTGTTATACATATATTTTAGATTGGCAAAAAAAAAAAAAAAAGATATGTTCTCAAATGTTGCGCACCTTTTCATATTTCCAACTATAAACAATCTTCATCTTAAGTATTTTAGACAGGTAAGCGTTTTTTTCTGGATTTTACATTGAAGCTGTTTTGAAATTGAACGAGTTGGTTATCTATTTGTTTGTGGTGGCATATCGTATCTGATAAGGCGAGCGATGGAAAGGAAATATTCTTGGATCTTTTTTAATTTTGATATCATACAATAAAACGCAAACATTATTACTGAGACAAATTTAGTGACCGAAAGTATGATGTACATACATACGAGTTAAATGTGTCCAGTAAACTAACAATTAACTTCCTATTCGTTTATCACATTTCCTGCCGAAGTATACAATGATATTGTTTTGACCTTGGATCGGTAAAATGAAAATTTAAACATCGTCAGTAAAACCTTAAAAAATAACTTACAGCAGGTCATACAAAATTACATAAAAGAAAAAAACAGAATTGTTCCTCGTCTTTGAAATTATGTAGTTGTATTATATCATACAATCTCTTTATTACGATATGACCGACGACACCTTGTAAAAGTGGAACTATCACAAAAGACAAGTAAAATAACGAAAATGACGAAGAAACGAAAAGGAAGTTATTGTAAGTCCTTATTATAAAATGAACATATATGTCAATAGAAATATTCGAGTTAAGTCTATGCATGAAAGGACAAGTCTACTTTACTCTTGATTCTTGTTTTTATTACAAAAGTACCAATTATTTATACAGTTAAAGTGTAGACGTAAACATGGCCATCATCATATACCTACTCTCCATACTGTCCATATAAGTGACCTTCTTTTATTTATACAGATAAACATAAGCCTTTGTGTATTTTTCACATTTGCTCTAAGCTGTATTCATCGTTTGGAAACCTCTGATGCAAATTCACATTCAATCCGAAACAAACTGGCAGCTAAAATCTCGGATATTACCACTACAAACTCATCAAAACAGTTGGCATTAAAAAAACGACCCTTTCTTAAAGAAAGGGGAAAGATACCAAAGGGATACTCAAACTCATTGCCGAAAATAAGTCCTACTTAAAAGATCAGTCTGTTCCTATCATCAATTATACCAATGCCACACCTATTGCGACTACATTTTATAACTGCAAACGCGTCTTGTAGGGTTTCAATATTGACAACCTCCTGAATTCATGTTTTGATTCTTCATCAATATATATTTATAATCCTGCTGGACCCGTTATTAATTGTTAGTGGTGACCTTGACACTGTCAAGAACAACTTTGTATAAAAAGTACAAAATACGGTAAACCTAAATCCATTAATCGGAGACGCAACTTTAAAATACCAAAGAAGACAGTCGATGGTTATGCCAGGCAATAAGTTCAAAGTTATAAAAAAAGACGTATATGTTCTTTCGGCATGGGATAATGCTATCAGGTTATTGGCACAAATTAGAAAAAAAAATTAATGGGTCTACGTGCACTGTGCTGCGTCTATCTTCAAATAACCAAATTTTGTTAATGACATATCCTTCCTTGAAGACAAACATGTTGTTGTCCATGTAGTTTATGTTTGATAAAGGAATTATGTATTTACAATTCACTTGGTGACTATATACAAACTGCAAAGACACTTACAAAGCAGAAAATTCTTAACAATCATAGGGATGTTCCAAGTTCTTTTCGTTTCCTTTACTGTCAAAGATTTAAAGTCTCCTTACTCACAACGTTATGTTGATGTGTATGTATAATGTTCTCTTTTCAAACTGTAAGTAATTATTTAATCAGCAATCGAAGCCGGGCCTCAGAGGTAATGTGAAACTACCTACTCTTATGGGAGGTGTGAATCAGATGTAGATACTCAACAATTCAAAGGATCTGTTGGAATATTATATACCATCTAACCCTTCTCTGCTTGCAATATTAGTTACATAGTGTGTTAGTGACATAAAACGGTATATATGGGGTCAGTAAATTCCATATGGGGTGAGAGCGAAGCATTACGTCACTAGCACACTATGTAATCTTACCGACTATCTTTTAACGTGTAAAATTTAGACTTGTGATCTATCAAAATGAGCAAGCCAGTCTTCAATACTGTTAGCATTAAGAAACTACTTCGATTGATCCTACAAGAATAGCCAACGATAACAACTTGTTAGGTTTAAATGTGTTTAATGAATTTATTTCAATCTTTATCATCAATTTATTCGTCTGTTGAAACCTTTGAGATTCTTTCTCAGTTCCGTTTTGTTTTTATAAAGGGACGTAACACCACAACTAACCGTGTACGAAATAAGCCCCTCTTCCTACTACCTAATATAGAATATAAACTACTAACCTAATAACTAATATACACGGTCTTCACGCGGACGCTTTTAACCAATTACATCCCTAGAAATTTATAGGAGGTAAGATAATGGTATATATACAAACATTTGACTTCTGTACCCTTTACAGTATTGCTCATATTAATCTAAAATTGGAGACGGGTTGGAAAAATAAGTCTAACTTTATTTAATAAAAAAAAAAGAATGTCCAACGTAGATACAACTATCTGATTTTATGAGGGGAAACCAGTCAAACTTTGTAAATAAAAATGATTCAAACAAAACATTGATGAAACTGACATCAACATGCTTGATTTCTTATTGACTTTAAATATTCATGGTACGTTATGCGTACGTGTTTTAACAGACAATCTATCTTCATATGGAAACCAACTTTGCTCCACTTCTTGCCGACATGATATTCATTCTCATGATGAATTATAAAAGGAAACTCTTATCTATCAACCTCACGTGCAACTATATGGATGATATCCTTTCACATAATAATTCAAAATTTGGAGACTATGTTGAACTCATCTATCAAGTCGAAAACATACACACAGTTTACTTTGCCGCATATCCCCGCCCTACATAAAGAAACTGATAATTAGGGTTGATTGTGAATACAACGTTACGACATGGCAATAGAGATAATATCAGCTTTTCATTTCTATGCAGTAGTATTACAGCAGCGTCTATTCAAGAGCTTGCGTTTCTTATCATAAAATCCTTGATAGAGTGTAGTTGCTTACAAGGCAGCTATGGAACCAAAGCTTCCTATTTGCAAACATGAAGTCATCAAACCGGGTGTTGTGAAGGAGCCATCAGGGGTTGGCTGGCTGAACGCTATAGATTTGACACTGAAAACATCAAATGTGTACTTATCATGACATGTGTCACAAGCAGACCAGGATTGTTTTACCTTTCCGGAGCTCTTGATATAGCGATGGGGTTCTTGTTGTTCGTAGATTAGTCTTTTTATGTAGTGTTTGTAGACTATGGTTTGTCTTTTTTGTCGTTTTTCTTGTGTTTTGTTTTTGTTTGTTATGATTTTGTCGGTCGCTCTTTAAATTGTGAGTTTTGATTATCCTTCTGGTATCAACCGCATATTTTCTATTTATAAATATTAAATATATATGTAGGACTCAAATCTATGGTGGGTTCCAAATCTATGGCAGATTCCTAATATATGGTAAATATGACGTCATGCCATCCCAAATCTATGGCAAATTTTTTAAAGTCCTAATCTATGGCAAGTTTTGTAATTTCCTAATCTATGGCGGATTTTTGTTGTTTCCAAATCTATGGCAGATTTTGTGCAAATGTAGAACAAGGCAGTACACATACGATCACTAACTTGTGTTAAATAAGCTGACATGTGCGACAACGGGAGCATGTCTAAATTATTTGTGAAATAAAAATTCCATAATGGCCAACCAAATCGTGATGTCAAACACAAAAAAGTGTAAAAGTGATATACCATAATACCGAAATTTGCTTTTCTTAATCCATTGATTAAAACAACTAGAAAAACGTCCATTAACAAACAAGAAAGCAGTTTTTGTATATAAAAAGAAAATTAAACAGTTTGACTTTCACATAATATTTATTTTAGCGTTAATCAATCTTTTTTAACTGGTGACGATTTAAGTCAACTTGGTGGTATCCTGTGATTCCATTTTCTCACTTTAAGGACTTTGCTAGCCGTAGACGCTAAATTATTTACTATCACTCCATTCCTAAAATATCCGCTACTAAAACAGCTTTGCCTTTCTTCATCGCGGAATTCGAACGGTACATCAAATAATTATTATCCGTCCTATAAGAAAAGATCACATCTTTCTTTAAACAATCGGCAAATTGTTTTTTGAGGGAAACGGAAAGTGTTTTCATGAGTATTTTAAACACATGACTTCATGAAAGTTTGGAGAGCCTTTGCAAATAGATGTTTTTGCACGGTCAATAAACCTTTGCTGAAGTCGGCAAAGACTTAAGCCCCAGTCCCACTAGACCACGATCGCACCACGCTCACCGCGATCTAAAATAAATTTAGATCGTGGTGAGGTCGCGGTATGAGCGGCATGAAAATGTTAATTTTCGTTGCTTTCACGATGCTACTACGTCCGAATTACGCTTCTACAACGATCCCGCAACGATAAAACCACGTTCTCATCGCGCTTATTCTGCGACCTCACTACGCTTATAAAGATCTTTCTATGCTCTTCACGTTCTCACTACGACTATACCACGAGTTATCCGATTGCAACACGATCTTACTGCGATTATAGCACGTTCTTACCACGATTATACTACGTTCATACCGCGATCTTACTACGTTCTCAGTCAATATCGTGTTTCATATCAATATAGTTCCATTCCTTCTATTTCTGATTAAAAAGGAGATTTCTCGGAAACAATACAGTCATGCCACCAAAATCTACTAGAACACGTGGGCGTGGTGGTAGGGGTTGATGTAGAGGCAGAGGGAGCAAAGTATGAACGCCATACTAAACTCCAAATAGTACACAAGAAACTAAAATTGAAATAGTACAAGACTAACAAAGGCCAGAGGCTCCTGACTTGGGACAGGCGCAAAAATAGTGGGGTTAAACATGTTTGTGAAATCTCAACCCTCCCCCTATACCTCTGGCCAATGAAGAAAAGTAAACGCATAACAATACGCACATTAAAATTCAGTTCAAGAGAAGTCCGAGTCTGTTGTCAGAAGATGTGACTAAAGAAAATAAACAAAATGACAATAATACATAAATAACAACAGACTACTAGCAGTTAACTGATATGCCAGCTCCAGACTTAAATTAAACTGATACTATACACATAAGTAGTATAATACTTGTCATCAAGAGATGTCTGAACGACCAATCAAACCTAAATTACAACCTATTGCTGGTCCATAAAGCTCAAATGACGATATTTTAGTGAACGATAGCAGAGATGACACAGATGTGTCAATATATATAGGAAGATGTGGTATGAGTGCCAATGAGACAACTCTCCATCAACGTAAAAATCTATAAAAGTCAACCATTATAGGCCAAGGTACGGCCTTCAATACGGAGCCTTGGCTCACACCGAACAGCACGCTATAAAGGGCCCCAAAAATACTAATGTTAAACCATTTAAACGGGAAAAACCAACGGTCTAATCTATATAAAAACGAGAAGCATGGTTGAGCCGTTAGAGAAAATGGATAAATACATTTAGACAAACAAAATCTAGGGAGTTTTTTTTTATATTTTATGTGAAAATGACAATATAAATGATGGTCGTAGTGTGAACGTAGTAAGGTCGTGCTAGAATCGTACTATGGTCGTGAACAGCGTGGTAAAGTCGTAGTGGAAGCGTAGTTGGTCGCGGTGAGAACGTGATGGTCGTAGTAAGGTCGTGATAACGTCGCTGTGAGATCGTAGCGCAATCTCTCCGAATAGAATCACGCTTTCGCTACGCTCTTGCCTCGATTGTACAGCGATCTTTGCGATCTTACTACGATCTTAGTGCGCTCTCACTACGCTTCTACTACGACCTAATTTCGCCACGACCGCACCACGATTGTTTTGAACATGTTCAAAGTTGGCCACACTCTTCACGATCTTGAAGACCTCACCATGACCGTGGTGCGACCTTACTGCGACCTACACGATCGTACCGCGATCATCAAAATTTGCATTTTTTTCACAGATCGTAGTGCGATCGTGGCCTAGTGGGACTGGGGTATTATATGTGGCGTTATTTTATTGTGACGTTATATTTAATTTACTCTTTTTTCCGGAAAATTACGTAATTCATAAATCTGCCATAGATTAGGAGAAAACAAAAATCTACCATAGATTTGACGGCTGTAAAGTCATATTTGCCATTTATTAGGAATCTACCATAGATTTTGAACCCGCCATATATTTGAGTCCTACATATATTAAACAGACAAAAAAATACATTATTCGTACAGTAATAAGATGTTCATAGAAAACAAATATCAAAGTAACCTACCATATATATGGTTAGAGGTATAGGGGGAGGGTTGAGATCTCACAAACATGTTTAACCCCGCCGCATTTTTGCGCCTGTCCCAAGTCAGGAGCCTCTGGCCTTTGTTAGTCTTGTATTATTTTAATTTTAGTTTCTTGTGTACAATTTGGAAATTAGTATGGCGTTCATTATCACTGGACTAGTATATATTTGTTTAGGGGCCAGCTGAGGGACGCCTCCGGGTGCGGGAGTTTCTTGCTGCATTGAAGACCTGTTGGTGACCCTCTGCTGTTGTTTTTTATTTGGTCGGGTTGTTGTCTCTTTGACACATTCCCCATTTCCATTCTCAATTTTACCATATATGCCTTTTCAATGGTACTTCGGTTGTTGATTAAAAATACAATCGTCATGTCTGTTGTTTGTTAATTTTATTTTATTCATAAAAAAAAAGGTAACTTTTCCATCGAATCACTTTACACTATGTCTATTTACAAATTTATTTAATGAATGGCTATTATCTATTTTGAATTTATTGAACCATAAAACTAATTTTTGACTCTTCACATTGAATAATCCGCGAAGCGGATTATGTAAAATGTGAAGAGTCAAAAATTAGTTTTATGGTTCAATAAAATCAAAATAAATTATTGCCATTCATTATAAATAAATTTCTATCAAAAACAAGGCTTAAAGAACTTTTTATATTATTTATATTAACAATAACAACGTACACACATGTTGGCGTATGAATACACAACGTCAGAGTGGGCGTGTCGCCATCAAAATTGACAACATTGAAAATAAAACTAATAATTTTAACCAATCAGAAAACAGTAAATACACCAAATTTATTTATAAATAAATATTTAACCAGAATTGTCGAAGTGTTCCGGCCGTATAGTAGCAATGCAAAATGTGGAAATGTTCAACTAAATTTTGGGAGGCTTTGAACTTTGGTTTAAAACATTTTTATCGACTCGAAAATTCAAAATCTTAAAATGCACCTGGGATATGGACAATGTTTATTTGGAATTTTTCGGATGACATGGCGGAAATAACACATTGTCAAGACACATTTGATCAACGTCAGTAATAGAAAAAAAAATCTAATATTTATACATTTTTTTGCATATTATGCATTTACTAGATTTGTATAATATATGAATAGGTATAAACTTAGCGCGTTACTATATCAAAATGAGAACTTCAACATCACACAAATGTAGTTTTCTACAACTTCTTCTGTATTATTATTTACAATCAGTTCGCTTCTATAGATACATAGAAATACCGAATACACCAATTCGAATATTATGTTATCATAATGTCATCAACATAATAGTTTTCTCATTGGTAAAACAATACACAAATGACTCTGGGATAACATATTATTACTCTGTAATTATCGTTATGTGTAACATTCCTTCTATAATTATTTAGACATATGAAAGAAAAAAACAACGCACTATCTGTTACATCAAGATATATTTTTCTTTACATACACAAATCTCAGTTGTAAGCGGAGGGATAATAGTACAAATCATGCAGTACTGTACTGAAGCACGGGTTTTAACATGACATCCCTCAAAACTTTTCGACTACCAGCAGCATTATAACGACTCATTTGTAGTAATATATTTTACAAAGGTCATCGCGCAGGTTGCTATACGATAACCTTCGATCGGGACTACCGTCATGCAACAGCAGTACAGACTCATATGAAGTAAAAGTGATACCAATTTTATGGCGCAGGTTGCTTTACGGTATCAAAAAGGACTTATTTTAATTGCAGTCCACCAGTAGCGAAACAAACTCATATGAATAAAAAGTGATACAAATTGTATTGCGCAGGTTGCTTTACGGTGTCAACAATCAGGACTGAATTGCCGTCCACCAGCAGCGGTACTGACTTAATTGAAGAACTTCATTTAGCACACCACAACTTGTTTCTGTGGGTTAAGTTTATTGCTTACTTTCCAGACCGAAAAAAAAAAGAAGAACTTAACAGAACAATCAAAACAGCAGTTTGTCAATTCTCTAATGCTTTCCCCGATGGAGTTTTAACCTTAGTTTTAATATAATTATCGTTAAACTGAAATTTTGAAAGTCAAATTTACTGTACTGTAATTTACTACGCTTATGACTCTCGTCATAATATAATATGTTTAGCAAGTTTTGATGTGCGATCGACGACTTTTCCTGGAATTTAGTTTTATACCATGAACGTTAATAGTCATCAGTTTGGAAAGCAAATGATTATAAATACATTTACAAGAAGAAATATCGTTACACAATCAGCAATTAATCTGAAGTTCTTAAAAAATAGTCAAGTGATTATCGAATCATTAACCTTTATTAAAAAGTCTATCTATACTGTTTAACACTCTGACTGAACTCATAGCAGATTCCACCCAACAATGAAACTAACAAGTACAGGTAATGTAAAAAATGTATGTAAACATACAACACGATGCATAATTAAAACCTTTTACGGCAAATAGAAAGATTTGAAAGAAATAATTGTACTGCAATTTCAAAGCACTTTCACTGAGCAGCTCTGGTACAATTTTAAGTTACAGAAAAAAAGTTGGCAATATTAAGTAGCAGTTAAGTGATACATGTGACTCTAACACTAGGTTGATATACTGACTGTTAGACATCAAAATCGTATAAATATTTTACCAACAGGTATATCGATTTTCAAATACGCATATAAAGTTGACATTTAAATTTATTTAGTTACCATTTAAGCGTGTATAATACTATTTTTGTGTTCATTTAAACATTAGAAATCAAATATCAACTAGTAAACCGTCATGGCGGCAAGGTTAGTTCAGAATATTTTTGATGACTATCTCAGCTGTCCTATTTGTTTTATGAAGTTCAATGAACCGCGCAAACTACCCTGCGACCATACATTCTGTACCGACTGCATACAGAAACATATAGACAATTCTCTGCGTCAAAGATCTGATTTTAATTTTTTTAATTGTCCATTGTGTAGAACTGAGATCTCTCAACCAAGACGAAATATCGATGTAAATAGTTGGGCGACATATTTTCCTCTGGACAACTTGATACAAGATTTACTGGGTACGCTATCAATCCACGAACGACAACTTACTTCTCAACAAAGCTCATTAGAAAAACAAAGTTCGTATACAAACAAGTGCAAAGTTCATCTTAAAAATAATCTCGACGTTTTTTGTTTACACCACCTATCGTTGATATGTTGCAAATGTGCAGAGATTGATCATAATTCACGGAAATGTGAAATTTTGAGTTTCGAGGAAGCATACAAAAAAATTAACCCTAGAGTGGAAGACCTACAAACGAAACTATACGAGCAGGTAAGGAATTTCATCAAAGATAAGAGTTTTATCATATTTTTAAAAAGAAACGGCTACAAGTAAGTTAGTTCTATAGTGTAATGAAACTTCTTCTTTTTCTTTAGGTTATCAGTAGTCCTTCATTGATCTGAAGATTATTTACTGTTTTGCGCAGCGTGACCTATATATATATTAAATGTTTACAAAAACATTAAAATATAATTGAAAATAAATTGTATTGTACTTCCGATAAGTTATATTTAGTCTATACATATAAGAGGGTCTGGATAATTTCTGCTTTCTTTTATTATTTAGGTAATGTCATGATCAGTGACGGATCCCGAAAATTCCATAGGGTGGGTGGGGGTCACTGACTGTCCTAAGAGGGGGTCGGTCCAGTGATTCCCTATATAATCACCCAATTGTTCCAAAATAAGGGGCCCCTGAATCCGCCAATAAATGTTCCTCTTTTCTTAATATTTAAACTGCCAATTATTTCTATTCTTTACAATTTTACACCCCGGTAAGGCAGTATTGATATTTCATTCTTTTCTGAGTCCATTTTTCTCTATTCTATATTTCTTGGCCCATTTTCTGTACTATTGACCCTTATATTTTAAGAAAAATCAACCATTTTCTTTCTTTTTTAAAACATATTATTCTTTTTTTTCAGTTTTTCTCCCCAAAATCCCTACCTTTTATCATGTTTATTTGTGAAAGGCTTAATTTACAATTTACAATTTTCCTGATATGTGGGTTTCCGTGTATCACTAAATTACTACTAAAGCGCCCTCTATAAGGAAACTATTATAAAAACAAAAAGATTGTGATTTTACGTCACAATTCTTCACCTATTATAGATTGATGTGGTATTTTTTTTCACAGACAAAATATTTAATATTGAATTTCATCTTATGTGCATAACTTTTTATTTTTTAACTTATAATTTAGAAACTTAAATCAGGGCCATTTCTGTAATTTTTAGCCATTTTTTCTAAGTTTCATTTTTTTACCTATTATTCTTTATCCTTTCAATGTCAGCACCCAATATTTGGTATTCACGTAATTTGTTTTAACAATTTTTTCAATTCTTTATATTTTTTACATTTATGCTGCTCTTTTTTCTCAGTATTTCTATAAGGTAAACCCCATCTATACAATCTTATATTAATTACAAATTCCTTTAACTCTTTCTAAGAAACTGAAATAAGAGTAAAGGTTGTCACGGTATAACTTTACATCACGATACAGAGAAAAGTAAGAAGAGACATTACTGAAATGTGTTGACAAGGAACGATTTTCGAGCTTGTAACTAAAGCTTTCAATTTTGCATGAATTATATTCCCGTTATATTACTTGTGAAGCTTACAGTTAGATGTGTCCTTGTCTTACCGAGTATATGTCACAGGCGGATATAGGCGGGAAGGGGCAGGGTGCCTGAGCCTTGTACCCTCCTTATAAAAATTTCTTGATACGCCATTGTATGTATACCAATATGTGCGATTTTGACTTTCGATCATGTTTTATTTTTTGATATGCTTATTTAAGCTGGTTACCTTAAGGAATAGATTATCTTTAGTTGGCTGAATTAGGCAAACCCTTTCGCAATCGTTTATCCCCAATACTCTTCAACTTCGTCTTTAATTTGGCATATTAACATTTTTTTATTCGAGCGTAACTCATAAGTTTTTTGTAGACGGAAAGCGCGTCTTGCGTATAAATTGTAAGGCTGGTATCTGTGATAACTTTTTTTTTCAAACAACATTTGATACAATCACATAACTTGTATGCAGACAGTTTCATTTTTAAGCTAAAGAACACGACCGACTGATAAAGTTGGCATAGATCGTACTGTAACTCCTGACAATGGTCTGACAGCAACAGCAGGATTTCACTATAATTTACAACCTTACAGTCGATAAAACATAAAAATAGAAATGTTTGATATAAGTAATGTTTGATATAAATCCACGGTAGTTTATTTGATAAAAGATAATAAATTATTACATACATCTGTTACTTATCAGGTAAGACGCCACAGGCACTTGTCTCAGAAAAAAATTCCTGTATACCTGCAAGACGCTCATAATTGACATGTTTTTAAGAATTGAATGCTCTTTTTTGTAAATTTATTGGGGTGTAAAAGCGTTGACCGAAATACATTTTGTATGAAGCGGTGTAAAAGCGTTGACCGAAGTACATTTTGTATGAAGCGCGGAAGCGCTTCATACTAAAAATGTGCGCACGGTCAACGCTTTTACAACCCTATAAAGTTACAAAAAAAAGCATTCAATACTTATAATTACATTTTTACCTATAGGATCATGAAAACACGCCTTTTATCAAGTTTTTATTTCATTGACCTGTGCACTTTATTGTGGGACCTCGTGTCATCATGAATGAAAAGTTTTATTGTGGGATACAACTGCTTAAGGAATAACACGTGATGTACAGTTAGCCAATCAGAATAACGTATTATAGTGAAACATACATTTAATGTAATTATATAAAAATGCAATCTACTAAAACGTGCTTTAACTGAGCTTTAACCACTGTACTGACAATGTCTCATGCACAGGGTGTGTATGTTGGGGAAAGATGAAGGGGCGTGGTTAGATACAGGGGTCTTTGACCACTGTACTGACAATGTCTGATGCACAGAGTTGGATTGTTGGGAAAGATAAAGGGGCGTGGTTCGATACAGGGGTTATGCATGTAGGTTCGGTCACGAGTTGAATATTTTTCGATCTTCGAGTTATTGTTTTTATTACATAAACAATGGAATTAAAGTAAAGTAAGAAACTATATATCTTTTTCTACGCATTTACTAATTGTTTTGACGCGACGTCTTCTTCTTTCTTTTTTTTTCCTTCTGATATACAGTTTCAGCTTCATTTATATTGAATATTCAATCACATGCCCTACATTGTATTTCAAAATAATGATTTATGATTTAGTTTAAGCATATTTAATTTATATTGATTTGTATGACAATCTTACAGTATTATATATGATCTGTGCATTTGGTCTTTACATTTTTGCCTTTTTATAATCCGACAATGTTAAAAAAATTATTTACACAAATTAATTTTCTTTCAGGCGTTAAAGGTGCGAAGCTGTGGACAAGTAGACGAAGAATTCCACAGACAACGAACTAAAGCCTTAATAGATGTGGACAACTTAGAGAACATTCTAGAAAAATTTCACGAAAGATGTGCGCAGCAGTTAGCTATACAAAAAAGGGACATTGAGAAATTAAATAGGGAACATATTGAAGAGCGGAGAGATTTTTACTCTCTTGCAGGTAGCCTCCTAGAAACTGAGAACAAAGTCGAAAATTTATGTGGATCTGCCGACAAGAAAGCAGTTCTAAGCGAGCTATCATTGTTAACGAAGCAAGTCGAGGAAAATAATGACATTTTAAACCGACTTTCATCTACCGTTTCAAATAGTAAGGTTTGTTTCACGGTAAATAAAGAGTTGCAAAGATTTTTGAATAATTTTTCTGTTGTCGGCTTTGTTGACGTACCGTCTTCAAGTTCTATTTTGGACGACTTCAAACTACATCCCGACCAGACGAAACTCCCTTCTTCTTTAAAAGGCATTTTAAATCGCAGAGAAAGTGGTCAAGCAATGGGACAAACGGGTGGAAAGCTGACGACGAAATTAAAATTTTCTGGAAAATTACCTCAGGAAGAAAGATGTTGGTTAATTAAAATACTTACTCTACCGGATTCTAGTATATGTGTACTCGACAAAGAAAACGCTAGTCTGAAAAGATTAAGTAGCACAGGGGATTATATTACAAAACTGAATCTAGTAGACATACCCTACTCAATGGCTTTGCTCAAACCAAGCAACGAGATTGTGATCACCAAACCAGATAAGGATATTCTTGAATTCGTTACTACAGACTCGAATGAACTCTCAGTGCGCAAATTTATAAAATCATACAAGAAATACTTCGGAATTTGTCAAGTTGGCGCACATTCTATGGCTGTATCGTCGTGGTCACAGCGCTGTGTAGATATTATAGATGAGGATGGAGTTGTACTCAACACGATAAACGAAAACTTTGAAATTCCCGACATGCTTTGTTGTAGCGGAAATGCCGAAATAACTGTCATTGACAAAGGTAACAGACTCGTTTGTTTTGAACAAAATGGTCAGGTGAAGTGGGTTGCAACATGTGATTATACAATGAACAATTTGACAATTTTGGAAAATGGACATATTTATGTATGTTGCAAGGATGCTAAGAAAATATGCAGCATAAATAGTAATTCCCCAGAAAAGAAGACTATTGTGGCACAGGACATTGAGGATCGAAAGCCGTTAGATATTTGTAATTTAAATTCCCAAGTGCTTATTGTTCTTGAAAACGGAGACATAGAAATTCTGGTATGACCAATGTTAATCAAACTCAAAAAACTTTTTAACACGAATTACCTAAATCTTTGTTGGTGCTATACACATTATTTTGAAAAGACTCTGGTTTAAATGTTTTGATGGAGCATTTGAATTCGAAATGCATGACAACTACCATGACTAAACTCTATAGAAAACATTACATGTGCAGTTTTGAACAATCAAGGACATGCATAATTTAAGAATATTTTGAAAGTTTTATTCAGCGTACTCGTTAAATAAAGTAAAAAGAGTGTGGCAAATTGATCTAAATGTCCAACATAACATTTCTAATAACATTGATATAATAGTAATTACACATATCTTGCAAAAAAAGTAAAATTTATCAGCTGACGAAAATAATGCATCACTCCCATATTATGCCATTGTTCTTTTTTTTTTTGAAGAACACTTTATCAGCAAAACGATTAACTAGTATTTAATTGCATTGAAATAACATTGTTCAAGTTTAGTTACATAAGGAGGAATGGTTAAATAAGTGATGCCAAAAAATGTGTATGGAATGCACACTAAATTTAAGTCTTATCACATTTTTTAAACTCTATACACTTGAAAATATATATAATGACCTTTAATGGTTTTTGAAATCAAATCAAATATTGAGATTTCCTTGTTTTTTTAAAGAAATTAATCTGTCAGAATAGTATATTTTTGCCACTCGACATTATAGTATTATTAGCAGAAATAAGTTGTGTATATTCATTTGTTATATACAAGTAAGGATTTTCGTTTCTTTGTTCAGTGCAATTTTTACATTAAAATTCATTTATCTGAATTATCGTTTCTGTTAAAGAATTTCACTAACCAGTATATGTCAGTATTCTTAAGTTGGACATCCTGGAACACAAAGTCGACTTGGTTTGCAATTACTGCCATAGATGGTGCGATGGAAAAGCGTTATATCTCAGCAATAAAATGGCGACGAAGAAATCTAACCTTCGATATTGCTCATGTTGAATGGGACACTCTGAATACTAAAATATATTAAAGTCTATGTATGGTTTTATAACAAATGCTTTAGGCAACCACACCACATAAGGATCGCATTTTCACCACCAAAAAAGGCACCAATTTCTTTTTAACTAGTAAATTATTGATTGATGGTTGGTTGCTTAATGTCCAATGGATAATATTTAATGCATGTTCAGGACGAGAACAAATTAATTATAAATACAACACAAATAGGTAGGCTCTGTAATAGAGGCTGTCCGGATTACAGGTCGCAAAAGGTTGGACTGCAACTGGAAAATGAGAGTACATTGAATAAGAACACACATTTTGCCATTAATCAGTCACTTGCATGTGCAGACCCATCAAAGGGTAGCTGTAAGGGTTCAGCTTCTTAACGTGCAGAGAGCAAATTCTGATCGGACGTGGCTGCGTACTTATACATCCCATCCAGCGAAACAAACTCTCGAACTAGTAATTGAATAAGGTAACACTTTCAATATGTTTAGTTAAGGACTTGCATTTACATGGGGGGAAATGCAATTTGAATTGGTATCATCATTAAAAAAAAAGAGAAACGTTGTTGAAATGAGGTGTAGACCATCAAGTTAAAAACACGTCTCCCTTCCTTTGTTCATATATATACAACCCTTATGGATATCACTTATGAATCATTCAAAATACAACGTAAAATTAGAAAGAAAAACTTCCTGCTACTAGGGCATAAAAGTAAAAGTTCAGGAAAAAATTAAGAAATATGATATGAGTGTAAATGAGAGGCTAACACGACGTATATATTAGCAAGCAACTGTAGGCCTATGCACGGCCTTCAAAAATGAAATGAGCCAAAAATCCTTAAGGTATAATTAATATTAAGACAAAATAAATAAAAACGCAACCACAGTGACTTGTACCTATGTACAAAACAATAAACGAAAAACAAATAATGATAGAGAGCAACTACCTACAGCCGATAAATTAAATTATCCACTAACATCTTTTTTTTTATCATAATATTGAAATATAATAACAATTAAATATCATACTCGTTGGTCGTGTAGTTTTAAGTTTTCTATATACATGTATATGTTGTGTTTTGTGTACAATTGTGTGTAAGTTGGTCTTTTTCTTTTTCAGCCATGGCGTTGTCACAAAATTGTTTTCGACTTATGAGTTTCAATGTTCTTCTGGTATCTTCCCCCTCCTATATAATAAGCAGATAGAAACTTACTGATATAAAGTGAATATTACATGTTAAGTTGGAGTGAATTGAAATAAAATTTTAAATGCAACAGGCCAGATACTTTACTCAAATACAACCTTACTATAATTTGAACATTTAATTTGTTTCTAAGATTTTGTTTTATACTTACTGTACAGTGGTTATTTCTTGCATCTTCAAAACGAAAAAATCAATTATAAATCCGAAACGTTTGTGGACTGAGATGAACGTAAGAATTTATCCTAGTTCTGGAAAATTAAGGTATGTTGGATAAGGACAGAACATTTGCCTTGCAATAGGCCATATATGGAACCGGCCATCAAAATGTTGTGGTTCGATACTTTAACTTGCAAAAAGCAAAACGCTTTCCGAACACGAAGTATCGGATTAAGCATTTGTTTCGTTTTACATCCCATACAACCAAACAGACGCCGTTTTTGAGCTTTGAGATTCCTTCGACCCATTATAATAGCATCCACAGCTTTATAATAAGAAAATAAGAAAGACATTTTTCCTAGTCTAGAAAAAAAACCAGTGAATAAATTTAAGGGGGTTCGCGGGTCTAAATCATTTATATAGGATTTCTCTATATTTTTCTATAAATGAACTTTATCTTATAGTTAATAGAAAAATAAAATAAAAAAATGGGGTCACCGTTCATTTGCGCTCACAATCTGCCTTCGAAAGAAGCATACATCTTTGTAAAAGTGTTTTTTTTTTTCCTGTTGAACTAATAGGAGAAATAAATGTAATATCGAAATAAAAAAAGAAATTTTCGTAGATAGGTTTTTGTGTCCTGTTAAATTGTTCCCTTTTAAAAGTTTTGGATTCTCATAAATTCTATGTATAACTTTTGGACTGGTTTGAATCTGGTCTATTTCTGTAATTTATTCTTACATACTTTTGATTTTTTAACCCTGTATGCGTACATTGGGCCATTCCAGTTAATATCTGATAATTGGGGATGGATGGTCCTTTCTGAGGGGTGTAAAATTTATACATCTTAGGGGTGAAACTTTGGGTTTTTTCATCTGACAGGTACGCTTTTATGCAACAATTTATGAGGGGTCCTGCAACAGTAAATAATTAAATATAATTACATCTTAGGGGTTAAAAAAATACCTATTTCATATCTTAGGGGTGCTTTGGAATGTAGACAGTTTCGTATAATGCATTACCTGGTATTGGATTTAAAATTCTGATGGGTACAATCCTTGCAGTAAAAAATCTGATAGGTCAATTTTTCCCATGAAAGCCCATCCACCCAATATGAACAGAAACTCTACATCTGATAGGTTTTAATTTATAGATCTGATAGGTAGTTTTTCATAATGTTTTTTTCTGATCGGTATAAACAAAAATCTCCCCATCCATCCCCACCTGTCAGAAATTAACTGGAATGGCCCATTGCCTATGTAAATTTTTAAATTGTTTATAATCCTGGTACTTTTGATAACTATTGTATGCACATTGAACGACAAATTTATGTGACGTATATAATTTTTCTGACGTCAGACACTCAAATCAATCCATGTGTTCGTAGATAGTAGATGTTTTTGTGTCCTGTTAAGTTGTTATACGATGATGACTGATGTACCCATATTTTGACTATTTTATTAATTGTGACTGTTTATTTAACGCATCATGTAAATGTAGCGGAATTTGATGAGACTGTTATTAAAGTGAGAGGGTTAGCGCTATAGAACCAGGTTTAATCCACCATTTTCTACATTTGAAAATGCCTGTACCAAGTCAGGAATATGACAGTTCTTGTCCATTCGTTTTTGATGCGTTTTGTTTTTTGATTTTGCCATGTGATTATGGACTTTTCAAATTGATTTTCCTCTGAGTTCAGTATTTTTGTGATTTTACTTTTTATTACAGAAATCGCTCAAATTTTACAATAATTTAGTTTAAGTTCAGCATATATCGAAATTATATTAAAAAATATAGGTCACCGATGAGTTAAAAGAGATATTTCAATTTTAAAGCCAAAAAATGGCATTTTTCCACCAAAGGGAGATAATTTGGAACTTTTTCAATGATGTTTACATTTTAAAAGTCATCTGAAGCCAACACGAATTAATTGTTTTGAATGTTTTTTGTACCATATGATAAAGTAACAACTACAAAAGGTAATAAATAAAATTTGTAATGAAAAACAAATGTTTAATTTTTTTCTTAAATTTTTATACCCTCGAGCCTCCTTAACTCTTAAAACTCTTCCATTAACACCCTATTCCCCCCAAAAGACAACAAAACACACTAATGGCTATTTAATTGCTTCAATTTCAGTTCTCCAAACCTAAACATCTTTTTTCATTGAATCCTGTAATCAAGGATAACATCCTTGTTGCATAAAATTGCAAAACTTAAAAGTCACCATCTAAATTTATTCATCAGATCAAGAACATACATAGTATGCATTCACTATAAGTGTTAGGTGGACAACAAAAGTGCAGGGATCTGTCCACCTTCAATTGATGTCCCGTTCTTTGAAAAGTTCGAATCATAAAAGCAAATTTTCATATCCTTAAACTCAACGAGGTTTTTACCGCCGATTCCCTTATAAAAATGTTTGTTCGGTCCAACAAGTGTCAACAATAATGTATATATTTGATCAGGTTGTAGAAGAATCGGTGCATGTAACACAACTTCGTACACTTCATCATTTGGAACTGTGTCAATTTGACCTTGATAAATTGAGATTACGTTGTGACTTTCATCGCGGACCTCCAGATGTACGTGGTTGGTCTGTTCAAAGTACGCGCCAAACACAGCTATACCGTGTAACCAGACCTGTTCCGATACATCAAAACAAAGAGCATCTGGTTTCCCCGTATGTTCCTGTAGTTTTTGATCCAGCTGACAGCGCATGACAGCATGGAACGCAACATTTACTCTCGGATGAACCTTGAACGGTAACATATCTTTCTTAGCAGATCCGGACTTAAATTTCGCAATTAATTCTTTTTCTTCGGTAGTGAGAAATGGTTTCGGTTCTACTTCTCGCTTGTAATAGGCATCATTCATTGCCGGAAACCTAATATTGTAGAATATATTGCCCATGACATTCCGAATATTCGTTGGGTTTATTTCTTTCTTGTTCCGCATACACTCATGCTCGCCCCATTCTATTAACGCTTCGTAAATTTCGTCCTCACTAGCATTAAGATCGGTTGATTCTGTTATTCTGCTCACACAATCTGGACACAGCTTCATGAAATCACGTGATCGAATTGCCTCACGTGCAGTATTTGTTATGATGTACATACATTTCATCTTAAGATCCGCAGACTTTGTAAGGTGAGCTACTTCGAAAGCACTGCATGCATTATCTGCGTTGACCTGGTCGAAAAGACACTTTATTGTTTGGGTGAGTAAGCCATTTACCTTGTAAGTGACCGCAAGAGGGGCTAGTTTGGTAGCTGTACTGTACTCCAGCTCAACATGGTCTGTATATAGATAACTAAAATAATAATAAGGACGGTGCGTTATGGAATCAAATTATGTGAAGTCAAAATATATAAGTAAATTATCATAAATTAAAAAAAAATGTCCGATCTATAATTTAATTTAGATTTTTAAAAATTGATTTATTCCAATTTGAATCATGTTCCTCCGCCCATTACTCGCACTAGAGACGTCTGTACTATAAATTATAGCTTACTTTTATAAGTATCTATAATTTAATTGAGTTTTTTTTCACTTGATGTTTTTTTATTTTGAATTAAGTTTTTTCGGCCATTATAAATGCATACACTCGATGCTTATTGTATTGGTATAAGTTATGTCGCAGGTTCCGGCGGAATCTCGTATAGACGCATGCAACACAAGCTAAGAGTGAAATAAATATTCCATGTCACAATATAAAAGAAACATGTTGATACAAAGTATAAAACACTAAGCGTAGTAGATATTTTTTTAATAATTAGTATTGTTGTCATAAAAAAGTGTTAACAGGGCCGTAACTAGCTTCTTTTAAAAGTGAGGCAAAATATATTCGCCGAGCGAAGCGAGGCGAAGGGTATGGAGGCCGCTCAAGGCCCCCAGAAGCTCTGAAAAAATGACGCAAAATCGTGCATTCTGACCGTTTCCCGGACTCTTTCTTACTCTGAAACGCAATTAATTTTTAGCTATTTTTTCGACAATATTCTGGTCTCAAAGCAAAATACATAGATTCATTGTAAATAAAAACTTTTAGGTTTAAGGGACAACATCATCACCGAGCCGACCGTGCGAGGGCTGAAAAGCCAGTCAAGGTCGTTAAACACTTCCATATATTTACAAGAATCAATCCAATCCATCACATTCATATCAATTCAGTCACGTCTCAGTCATTACAGCTGAACGGACGTGCTGGGCCAGCCCTCCTTAACCCGCTATCTTCGATGACGGTTTACAGTTAGATGATCAACGACTTACTAATTTAGATGACAGAAACCAATCCAAGCCGTTCAGTAGTCGTAGTAGTAGGCGTATCCGCGTTAACATGCACTCCAAAACCCATTGTATCATGGGGGAGTGTTAAGTCAACACTTAGACTATAGTCATAAAGTAGGACAATAAATGAACAAAAGACAAACCCGGGTACAGATAAGACACATAACTACAAACAATAGACCATCAACACTGAAAACTAAAAGTAAATTAGAAACATGGATCACGAAAAACATGCAGGGGCGACATCAGAGAGTGAAGAGAACTTGCTTCTTGCAAGACACTCGCCGTGAAAACAATTTGATATGAAGACAAGCTTTTGTTTCAAATTTTTTTTCTTTCAAATTTCCAACATGAGGCATTTGCCTCATTTGCCTCCATGTAGTTACGGCCCTGGTTAAGTTTTAAATGTAAAATGCTACTTAAGTTATTATTTATATAAAATTAAGAATACGATGTCTTTTTTCAGTAAAAGGGGCTGAAGGAATGAATACTCTTAAATCTTACATAAATCTTTACCTTAAAAACAGTTTAAAAGTGTTAAAATCTGTGTCAGCTATTTCATAAATCTTTTCTTGTTTTTCCACCGTCTCTAGAACTGGTTGCTCAGTGGTTTTAATGGTGTCTCTAGGTGACGAAACTGGTTGCTTAGTAAACATGGATGAATCATTCATATCAATCCATCCTCCACCTCTACCAATACTCATGGATGTACTTTTATTGGACATGTTACTTTTAATAGAAGCTTGACTGTCAGATCGAGGCACTTTAGTCTCAATGATGTTTTTCACTGAAACTACACTGCCAGTTCTCTCCGTTTTCTGGACAGCTTGTGGTTGTTTATTGTTTTCTTCCTCTTGTTTAAACAGAGCAAAGAATACAGGACTTCTGCTTGCCAGTACAACTTTGTGGGCCTTTATTTTTTCTTTCTGGTCTCCTACTTCAAACTGTACATCACAACCTATTTGGTTAAGTAGCATGAACTCTAAACTTTGTTGTAAAGTTTTGTTACTTTGCCAGTCAGTCTCCGGTACCTCTGAAACCTAGGAACAAAAAAAACACCCAAAACACATTTAGAACGTGACTGTATAGTAACATAATATAAATGGTGCTGCTCATCAGGGGTCAATGATTTGAACAATAGATATTCTTTATACTTATTCCAAATCATAGAGGGCTTTTAAGGCTTTTTTGGTAAGCATTCGACAACATAGTAGAGTTTTAATACAAAAAGCCATAGTCATTGAAAGACAATTTCCTGGATCATGTTGACTCTCACTTCTGCTGTTGATATTACAATTGTCTCACTGCATTTATTTTTATTTTTCTATGTAATGATATAATGTTCAAATATGATATATTAAGACCAACTTTGAAGATTTTACTCACTATAAAATACTTTAAGTAAACTTGTTACTCTTATGCTAATTCTATGTTTAACATTTTATTTAGAAAATGCAAACAAAAAAGTAATTGGTAGATATTCAAAAGTATTACAAAAATATTGTACGTACCTCCTTTGTCGCCGCCATTTTTGTTCCGCATAGTGATAAAGACAATAAAGGGAAAGTCGCTTTTGTATTTTTCAAATAATGAAACGAGATACTTTGGTTCAAAAATTACATGAATGCATATGTAAAGGGCGATAACTCAATTTAAACAATCCGACTATTTGCTAGCAAAATAGTGCTTGTTTTTAAATCTTTTTATTTTCTCCTATAACGATAAACAAGGAACAATTTAATCAGATTTTGCATTATTTCAATATAATCAAATTTAGGAGATGTGGTATGATTGCCAATAAGAAAACTATCTATATCGTATTCACAAATCCAAATGAAGTAACTAGATGTAATCAGATATAATTGGTAAATTACCCTAAACAATGCAGCAAACGGTCACGAAATGAGAAAATGAAACCATTTATTTTTCCTTTCAAATACGATGTGAAGTTCAGTCTTTCGTTTGCCATATCTCTGGAGAAGCAACTATTAAATACTTTTTTTTATTTAATTTAATATAATACCTATATGACTTTATTTCAATAGTTATAGTTTATTTTATGAATGTCACGTAAAATGCTTTATGTTATATATGTTATGTATATATGCCCCCCCCCCCCCCCCCCCCGGGGACCTAATTTGGAAAATAAAACTTATCTTATCTTATATGAAGATGACAATCAGCTTTATACAAAATAATATTCGATTCACGTATTATGTGCACTTTAGAAAATGTTTTTCTGAACAGAAGTGTTCGAAGCAAAATAATGAAATGAATAGGAGATATAAACAAAGAATCGAAAACAAACCAAGATACTGTAGCAGCAAAAAGGACATAAAACCAGCAAATCGCCTTTGTTTTAGGTAAAGTCTAATTCAAAACCTACCAGCCAGTCATGACGAAACACGCACACATACACTAAACATGCCATATAATGTGACGCCATTTTTCTAATTCAATGTTAAAAAAAATCATTTTTATTGACCAATTTAAGAACAGGAATACATGCATATGGTTTGTAGTTTAACAAAAACGTCTAAAATATGCATCAATATATAAAACATCTATATATGCGACAAAAATAATCAGATAAGTAATGGATTATGAATATAATATGTCACATAATACCTGACAAATATATACAGCTTGGTGCCAATATCAAGATCTAATTACGTTAAGGAGAGAGAAAAAAAACAATGGACGGACGGAGGTAACCCAGTAAGATCCCATTAGAGTAAAATGTAGTAAGAATCTTGTGCAAAATAATCACAGGAGGCATTACTCAATGTCCGGTTAACACCGGAGTTTTACCATGCTCTATGATAAGTTAGCACAACGTGACCCTAACCCGAAAATTTATGATCATGATCGTCACTGACCAGTGTTTAATCTTACTCTCTTACTTTACTACAGCGTGTTTATCGGAGAAGCAGCCAGTACAAATTGTCATAGATTACATCAAATACATAGCTACTGTGAACTTTTGACTGCACTGATTGTGTCAGTTGTCTTTTTATTTTACTTACGAAATTCTCTCCTCTTAACATATTGGACCAACTGCGGCCAAAATTGGTCGGTCACAATTATCTAAGTAGATAATTGACACTAACAAATAATCCATTGCAGACAAGACAATGTGAGCACCATTATAAAAATAAGTGATCAAATAAGTTATAACCTAAGTTACAAGCAGCAACATTATACTGTAAATACCCTTCGTCGTGTACGGTCCGAAGCGAGACCAATAGTGTCGATACTCATTAGAGATAGAGTCAAAAGTCAAACATAAAAAAAATATCGGTAACATTATTCTTCATTCATAATTTACAACATATATCGGTGGAGAAATAGTTTTAGTAGTGTGTATCTGTTTGTTTTATTCAAACGAAAAGTAAATACATAACACTGATGATCACTGTTAGTTCCAATCTTTTATTTTTTTCTTGAAACATCTTCTTTCAACCTACAATTGAACAATATTCGTTTAATATACATGTAACAACAAAACCTTATCAATATAGACAAAGGAACCCAAGGATCATGTTCATTCAAGTACGATCTTTTGTTTGCATGTGTATTTTCTAGGAGTAGACGGTTGGTGTACTTATGTTTTAATGTCTAATATTAATTCCTGTTATCATTTTAAAATGAATAAGAAATGGCGAAATGTGGTTTATACATGTCAAACACGTTGTTTGTTGTGGTATTTTTTTGAGGGGGATATGGATATATTTTCATACTTAATCCTTGACATGTAACAAATTCTATATCACTATATGCTATTGCACTTAATGGGTGTTTTTCAGAATATTAACTAGTTTACGTGTCGATTAATACAAAACTTTCCGTGTTTTAATCCAATAAATCCCTCATTTAAAACATCAAAATTATTATCATGCTATTTTGTTTTTGTCACACGCATAAATGCACTTACCTCTTCCAATTTGTGATCCTCCTTGACTAAGCGGGTTACCTCCTGGATTATTCATTTTTGCCATGCCTGGCATACCTCTATCTGCCTTAAAAGGTGAATATCCTGTACCTAGAGCCTGGTCTGGTCTCTGACCACCAGTACGACCATTATTATTATTAGACTGGAATGGTGATGATAATAATTCATTGTAATCAGTCTTTTCGTTAAATGGCGTTTGGTAAGTGTCTGTGTTTCCATTGTTAAACTGGTAGCTGCTGTCTTTCCGACCTATACATACATTACAATTGTGAATTAGTATGATGGTAACACAGGATAATCACTTAAAACATGAAAACAACACTATAAATAGCATGCGCCCGAAACGCTCAATTTTAAGCCGAATATTTGAAGACCAAGAATGTATAAAAACCTAAACAACATATACATAACTTGGAATATATGCGTTAAAATATTCTTTCATAGAAAATGATCTCTTTTTCATCTGGTTTCTCTCGATTTAAGACTATATAAATTAAGAATATGACGAATAAATATCTCCAGTACATTTGGTTTAGATCTGCACTTATAATATGGATAACTGAATACATCTATATAACTTTTTTCAATACATATAACTTCTATATCTGAAGATTGATACTCTGCAGTCATTTAGTAAAAGAGTCCAAGAAACTCAACATTAAAAAACATTTCCAGATAAACTTTCTCTTTAATACGGTATTTCATTAAACTAACCCGTGGTTACCATATCCCTGGGACTGTCCGCCATCCGTGTTAACCGTATCTCGGGACTGTCCGCCATCCGTGTTACCGTTCTCTGGGACTGTCCGCCATCATGTGTTACCATATCTCTGGGACTGTACGCTATTCGAGTTGCCATAACTCCTGGGACTGTCCGCTATTCGAGTTGCCATAATCCCTGGACTGTCCACTATTCGAGTTGCCATATCCCTGGGACTGTCCGCTATTCGAGTTGCCATATCCCTGAGACTGTCCGCTATTCGTGTTGCCATATCCCTGGGACTGTCCGCTATTCGAGTTGCCATATCCCTGGGACTGTCCGCTATTCGTGTTGCTATATCCTGGGACTGTCCGCTATTCGAGTTGCCATATTCCTGGGATTTTCCACTTGTAGCAGAGTTAAGATTTGTACGACCAGTGCCAGCTGCATTAATATTACCACTGTAAGAATCGGGATCAAAAGGATTGCCCTCAGATTTATCTCCGGAGTCTGTTGCAAACATCTCCTTCAGCATCTGTTCATACTGAGATGTGTCAAATTTAGAATCTGTAGTCGAACTATCGGTTTTCTGCATGAACGACCCACCTTCAAAAATTTAAATCTTTGTAGCAGAAAATAATGTTTGAGTTATCTTTCTTTAACTATAATAAAATTGGAAAGTAATGAAAAGACCACACAACTTTAATTTTTCTTAAATCATTTGCTGTCTTTTATGGTTCAACAAATAAACAGTTCTGCTTCTGATTGCTACATTCAATTTCGTGCAAAGAAACATAAAATTAAGAATGGAAATGGGGAACGCGTCAAAGAGACCAAAGAGAAAAAAAAAACACAACTAAAGACCAGAATGGGCCTTCAACACAGTAAAAATATCCCGCACCCAAATACATACCTGATAAACCACCGGGTCCGCCGTCATTATTTGTCATAAACGGGCTACCATTAAGTCCACCCGGTCCATTATCCGTCCCAATGTCTAATTTAAATTGACCACCAACCAAACCACCAGGACCTCCTTTCAATGTTGCTACTGTCAAATGGTGATTTCATTCCTAAATATTTCACACAGAATAAGTTGGATTAATATTTTCGAAAACACAAAACGTTTATATAGTTATAGAGTTTAAAAAAGCAAACCGATAGCAACACCTACAACAATCTGAGAGAACACTTTAAGATATGATAAAAATAGCACTCATTTTCTGTATTTTAAGCTACGAAAGGACAAATTTCATGAAAAGGAGATCTGGTATGTCATGTTTTATTCGTAACATTCAATTTACTTTAACCTTGTTTAGTATACATAGAATAGAGTAAAGATTGGGGATCTGGAATGTGTCAAAAAGACAACAATCCGATCAAAGACTAGAAAACAGCTTAAGACCACCAACTTATCTTCACGCAGCGGAAAAGTCCCGCACCTCCAGGCGAGCTTCTGCTGGCCCTAAAATTATCATGTTAATACAAAGTATTAAATGTTTTCAATTAAAATACCATAGACTTCCAAAGACCTCAACATGACACAGTACATGACGACAAATGAACATGTAAATTAATAATGTATGTTTTTGTGTTTGTCGTTTGTGGTATAGACTAAATCAGGCTGCAAAATGCAAAATAGTATAAATTGAACTCACCAGATTTACCAGAATTTAAATCAAGCGAGAAAAGCTATGAATAGTCAATTTAGTGCACAATGGTGAAGGGATTCAGCCCAAAAAATATATATAGATATATACCCTTTCCAGATAGTCATTTTGGATAGTCGCATTTTCATTTCAAATAGGAGTTGATCTCTTGTAAAGTTCATAAGCGTACTATAGAGAGATTTAAGTTTTTTATATATTTCCTGGCTAGTCGTTAAACTCACTTACGAAGTTAATAAAATTGAGAATGGAAATGGGGAATGTGTCAAAGAGACAACAACCCCATGTAACAGACAACAGCAGAAGGTCACGAACAGGTCTTCAATGCAGCGAGAAATTCCCGCACCCAGAGTCGTCCTTCAGCTGGCCCCTAAACAAAAATATATACCAGTTCTGTGATAATGAACGCATACAAACTCCAAATGTACACAAGAAACTAAAATTAAAAATAAAACACGACTAACAAAGGCCAAGCTTCTGACTTGGGACAGGAGCAAAAATGCGGCGGAGTTAACATGTTTATGAGATCTCAACCCTCCCCCTATACCTCTAGTATATATGTATAAGAAGCAAAAGTATATATGCCTAAGAAGCAATAGTATATATACATGTATGTCTAAGAAGCAACAGTTTCCCATATACTCCTCGTAATTTGTCTAACGGACCAATTACCATTCTTAACAAGATAAGAGAGGAACAACAGTAGGGTGTCTAGTTTACTTGCAATCCAGACCAGAGGAAAATAATTCCTCAAAAAATAATTAAGATTCAAATTTTAGGTTTACGGGTATAATCTCTAGAAGGGGCTATAGCGTAAAGCAAGCATTTAGTCTTAGATGCATGATTTTTTTATTAGTTGTTAGTGGCTTTGATCTAGCAGTCAGATAACTGCGAGTACTCTCAGATCTGTTCCTAGTCTCTTTTTGTTGTCGGGATGTACAAGTACCCGGCCACGTCCACTTGTATTTTTGTCCATCTGATGAGTTAAGCCGTTTTCAACTGATTTTTATAGTTCTTTCTTATGTTGTACTGTTATACCACTGTCCCAGGTTAGGGGGAGGGTTGGGATCCCGCTAACTTGTTTAACCCCGCCACATTATTTAAGTATGTGCCTGTCCAAAAGTCAGGAGCCTGTAATTCAGTGATTGTTGTTTGTTTATGTGTTACATATTTTTTTTCGTTCATTTTTTTTTTACATAAATAAGGCCGTTAGTTTTCTCGTTTGAATTGTTTTACATTGTCTTATCGGGGCCTTTTATAGCTGACTATGCGGTATGGGCTTTGCTCATTGTTGAAAGGTCGTACGGTGACCTATAGTTGTTAATGTCTGTGTCATTTTGGTCTCTTGTTGACAGTTGTCTCATTGGCAATCATACCACATCTTCTTTTTTATATTTACATATATTTGTATTATATAAAGTGTACAGTTCAGTGTTCAATTCACATTAGTTTTCTTTAAAGAAAAAGATGAAATATATCTCTGTATCATTTGCATGACAATCTATCCCTATAATTTCGTACCTAGAATTTGTAAAAAAAACTAGTCTGAACTGATCTACCTTTGAAATGTTAAAAAGAAGATATGGTATGGTTGCCAATGAGACAACTCTACACAAGATACCAAATGACACAGAAATTAACAACTATAGGTCACCGTACGGCCTTCAACAATGAGTAAAGCCCATACCGCATATATATATAGTCAGCTATTAAAGGCCACAACATGACAATGTAAAACAATTCAAACGAGAAAACTTACTGCCTAATTTATGTACGAAAAATGAACGACAAAAAAAGTAACACATAAAAAAAACGACAGCCAATGAATTACAGGCTCCTGACTTGGGACAGGCACGTACATACAGAATGGGGCGGGGTTTATTTTTATATTTTCATTCATAGATTTGCACAAGCCAGAAATTAAAAAAAAAAGATGAATAATTTCGTAATGCTAACATTATAGCTAAATAATTACAAAGTATCAATCGAAGTTAATTTCCATTGTCACTGAAACATATAAATGATTATAGTATCAGACATGTAGTCATCACAACTTAAAAAAGTGAAATATTAAAGTATATTATCATAGTATTTATCATTACTTTAAAATGGTTCCGACGAACTCCCTTAAGAACCAATGGAAAAAGGTCCTGCCGAATTACAACTAGCTCCACCTGTAAAAGGTCATGTAGAGCTTTTTCAACCATTACTGTTACTATTAAAAGAATTCATACCTCCGCCCATGCTGTTGCTGCTGTCTCCTCCATTACTATTAGCGGCACCACCAGCAAACGGCCCCATTCCGCTTCCGCTTCCTTTTGATCCACTGGAAAATGGCCCCATTCCGCCTCCGCTTCCTTTTGATCCACTTGAAAATGGCTCCATTCCACCTCCGCTTCCTTTTGATCCACTGGAAAATGGCCCCATTCCGCCTCCGCTTCCTTTTGATCCACTGGAAAATGGCCCCTTTTCGCCTCCGTTTCCTTTTGATCCACTTGAAAAGGGCCCCATTCCGCCTCCGCTTCCTTTTGATCCACTGGAAAATGGCCCCATTCCGCCTCCGCTTCCTTTTGATCCACTAGAAAATGGCCCCATTCCGCCTCCGTTTCCTTTTGCCTCACTGGAAAATGGCCCCATTCCTCCTTTGTTATTGCTGTTGCTGTTACTGTTGAATGGATTAATTCCACTGCTCATACTATTTTCGTTTCCTCCCCCATTCGTCGAATCTATGCCACGTCCACCATTTCCACCTCCAGACATGCTATTGTCATTTCCTCCCTCATACGGAGAACCCATACCACGACCACTATCACTACCACCAGACGTCATACTATTGCTGTTCATTGAAGAATATGAGTTGCTACCACCTCTGTTTGACGCAATTCTTCCACCATTATTGGATTCAGAATTTGCCAAAAAACTTGCATCAAAGTTATTTGTTGCATATAAGTCTGATTGTCTTTTATTAAGCACAAAAGATGAAGAAATATGGAAACACAACAGAAATGAGAGCAACTTTAAAGATGGCAGTATGTTGTAAGAAATCTGCATGAAAAAAGAAATCTTGCTTATTAATTGGAATTTGTTGTACTAAACACTTCTGATCTACTAAAAGAATTGAAACTTGATTGTGTAAATAAATTAATAGGGTATGCTTAGTAAGACCAGTATGCACCCCTCGAAAAGTACGTACTTTATAATAATATTGTACGATTAACCGAATGTTTTGGAAAATAAAGGGTGGACTAAATTTCTTTAACATATTATAACGGTTGTTTGATTTTTTTTAGATGATAATTCATATCTTTTTTTTTTAAACAAGTTCGAATACAAATATTAAATGTTGTAAGTACAGTACATAAAAGATATAACAAATAAATTTCCGTTTGTTTAAGACATGTAAATAACTTACCATTTTATGCGTATTATTATTAGCTATACCCGTCTGGTCCGTCAAACTGTTTTATCAACTGACCATAGAGGAAACACGTGTACTTGATAGCCACCTGCTTCATTATCAGACTATCTTAACGGAAACAAACGAAGGCGAAAGTCACGTCTAACCATCTGATATATCATTGTTCCGATACCATTATATCGCCGCGATATAGCCTTTTATTGTTTGCGCAAAGGCCGCATAGAGCAAGCATAAACCAATCGATACCATTTTGCATATGCAAACAAACAAACAGAATGCATTGTAAACATGTTATTCGTGATTTGTTGTTGTTTTTGTTGTTGTTGTGTTTGTTGCTGCTGCTGATGTTGATTTTGATATGTACTTCTGTTTGATATTCTTTTCATCTGGTGTTGGAAAATGAAAAAAAGATGGATTGTTGGTGTGTTTAACGTCCAGTGGTTTTTTTCTTGCATATTTAGGGAAATCATATTTTAATTCATGCAAAAAACAATCATAAACTTGCTTGAAAAATAACTTGATTGCTGTAATCTATCTTAAAGTCACAAACAAAGCAAACGTTCCCACTCAATTGCAATTTCAAGACGGTTCTTGACGACAGTTTTAGCTAATTCTTTGCTGGCGTTTATCGTTAACAATAACAGATGATAAAAGCAATAAGTTTTTTTTTTTAAACAAATAGTAGACTAGTCTAGATATCTCATAAGGAGAAGATATAAAAATAACCATACTTATTGAGGTATTTGGTCATTATAATTGCAAAAAGAATAACAATCTTCAAGCCTTTGAAAATAATGTTAAATCATTGGTAAATGCATAAAAGTGTTGTGATTTTATTACAGAAAAAGAGACACAGACATTCGTACATATATAGTTTAAGTTATATAGAGAGATAGAAAGATGTGGTATTATTGCAAATATGAGGCCAAATGACACAGAAATTATGGCCTTCAACAGTGAGTTAAACCTATACCGGATAAACAGTTAAAAAGGTCCCAAAATGACAAATGTAAAACAATTCGAAACGAGAAAACTAACTTCCAAATAATGAGCGAGATACAATATGCATTTATAGTTGAGTTGACGTTTTAAAGCAAATTATCAAATTATACTTTTAAAGTGCCTGGTTATAAAAGGATTTGTTTTGTATTCAAGGTTGAAGCCTAAAAACACATTTTATTTAACTTAAAGGTAGTATTATTATAATTTTATAAGACAGAAAATTGAATTTGTGATTCAATGAAGTATTTGAAAAAGCTTTCAAAATGATATGAGCACACAGAAGAAAATTAATTCCACTTATTAATATAATTAATGATAGGTATTAGCGGAACTGGAACATCATAATCATGACTTAACATAAGAAATTACAACTTGTCAAAATAGTGACATTTTAGTTTATGTTTCAGACGTTGCACCACCTACTAGTAAAACCCCATATCCGCAACAACTCCTAAGCCTAGTCAGGATTTCAATTAATCTTGTGTTGCATGATTTGTGCACCTCCAACCTTTTTTTTTTTTTTAAACCAAATCATTTTTATTGGGTTTTTCATAGTAAAACATGTATTTGCCATATCTATATACTAATGGGTGAGCAGGGGTTTTGAAGTTTATGTCACAGGACAGAAGTAAATGCAATAAATTAAATTGTATCTTTATTAACATAGTAAGTGGTTTATCATTTTTTTTATTTGAAGTACTTTTCAGACAATTAATTTGAATTATATGTTATATTTACGTGTGTATTTGATTGGGTGAAACAATTTACACCAACAAAAAAAGTATAAAGTATATTGGGTATACGGCAATGAGACTGCATTTAACCAAGAGACAACTGTCTCATTGGTTTTGATTTGACGCGTTCGTATGTATCTTACAACTTTCATTTGGATATAAATGTGTTATTGTCTCGATATGTAGAGCATACATATGACATTTCACTGTTGGTTAAACTAAAAATATATATAATAAAACATTTGAAAGTCCTAGAACGACATTTTCGGATATGAATGTATAGGTTTTCCATACAAAAAGTTGCGTTTTTAGGGAAAAAGAGAGACCAGTTTCTGGGACTTCCTCGTGCTCGAGTTCTACGTCAAAGGCAACCTTGAATGAAAACTCTGACGTCAATTAAATTATATTTAGTATCATTTATAAATATTTGATGGACGTTAATCCTAGTTAAACCAATTTATCAATGAAAATATGTGTTATTCAGGTTAATCAGTATATTGAAGCTATTTCATGTTTTGGTTTTTGTTTGGGTCAGGGATTCTGACCAAAGATATTAATATTTCCGTTGTTTAGGAGACGAGCACAAATCTTTTGGGAATACTCAGGTTTTTAGGCATTATTGAATCATATATCTTTTCACCGATATATGAAAGGTCACTTGGTAAATAACATCTGTATCTTTACAAATACATTTCTACATTACCAATAAACGTAATATTGTTTTTGAATATGGAAGCATTAGTTTAATATTGTAACGTATTCTTCTATTAATCACTGTTTGATTTGCAAACTTGATACATAAGTAATCCAAATACAAACCTTATTTTATCTCTTTTGATAAATATGTAGTACGTATATCGATCAAAATAATTAAAATGAACCCTACAAGTTATATTCTTTCATCTTTCATAAAAGACATAACAGCATTATATCAAAAAGAGATCACAGTAACCTTAGTTTTCTAAAATAAAAGAACTATGTCCTGGCTGTAAATGTACTTTTCACTCAAAATGTTTTTACTAAAAGTGTCAACATGCTTACAAACAATTGGATCAATAGGATGAAAATAATCACCTACCAGTATGTTTATTTTGTCGTAGGACATTAACTCTGTGAAGCAAAAGTCGGAGAACTTAGTACTTAGGCACGCCATGATCGACAAAATAGATGTTTATTGTAACTTCCAGATGAGTTTTTTTCTGTCGTCGTCACTAGTCTGTAAATGAATTGGTTTATATGCAACAACTTTTGTGTTACATGTTATAACGGATATGTTGATGTAGAAATATATGTTTTTGTTTGTTTACTATTCCTTATAAGATTAATGCTTCATAATGCAGTCGTTTGATGTTGTATATTTTATTTGGATTTGTACATAAAACGGTCGTTGGTCTTCTTGGTTGAATTTTAAAAACTTTAACGATAATAGAAGTTTTCAACGACCTTGACTGACTATACAGCCCTCGCACAGTTTTATGTTTGTCCTTTGGTGCTTTTTATAGCTTTGCTTTAATTTATGGTTTTTAGTCATTTGTGAAGGTCGGACGTTGAGATATAGAGCTTCCATTTATGTCAGGGTGATGTTGTCTGATGGAGAGTATTATCGATACAAATCATATCACAACATCCGATTTTATGTCATATATTTAAAAATATGTATATAATTTGTCGGAATTACTGGGTTTTTATGGTTTCAGAGATGGGTCGAGATGAACTATACATAACAAAATCCAACTTTATATTTAAATTCAGTTTGCTAAACACGAACTGTTCTGTGAACCAGTTGTAAAATTTTGCAGGAAATAGGGAATGTGCCTATACTGGATGTTAATGTCAACGTTACACTCAAATCGTGGAGGAATAGACACATGGTAACTTTACGTTTATTTGGTCTGTTAAAAGGCCAATTGTTTGTCGCTATCAAATTTACCCTCAATTTCAAGTTGGAGTCCAAATTCCCCCCACCATCGTCCCGGACGACCTCTATTGCAGAACCTACCTACTGCATTTATTGTTAAATTGTTGTCGGTCGAAACATGAATGAAATATTTTCCACTGAACGTTTAAGCAAACATTAATCAAACAATTGACAACAACTTCGTAAAATATTTTTCTATTTTACTTTTTCAAACGCTCATGCATCAACTTATGACTTTTCCTCTTGATGGTTGATCGAGTGGTCATTGTTTATATATGCTAGCTTCCAGTGGCATCTTAAAAAAAAAAACTTTTTATTCGGGTCAAAATAATGCCAATTCCGAATCTACACCCTTAACAAAGACGGCTTAATTCGTGAGCTTAATGAAGTTGTCTAAACTCGTAAAACACTATTAAAGTGTCTGTGGAAGAGACGATAAACATGACATTTGCTCCAGACCGAATATATCTATTTTAAACCATTTGTATATACAACGACCAGACTCAAGCTAGCGACCAATTCTAGCGACCAATCAAGCTAGCGACCAATTCTATCGACCACTTAAGTTAACACTGAGCATAAACACATAACAGAACCATTTCGAGATATGTCTGAAAATCACAAAATGACATTATACTACAACGTTCTACTAATATTTAATACATGAAGTATCGCTATTGATAGAAAAAAATATATACTAAATATACTTTGAAAAGGAAACATTGCAAAGGAAACACCTATTAATTTTGTTTCAATTTTATTTTGGATTCCAACAAAAAAACATGAGTAGCGTGCTTGCTTGCTGGAGGCTAATATTCTAAATCAGTTATTCAGTTTTTGAAGACTTTTATTACATGGTATTATACATTTATTTCAAATCGAGATTTTTGTTTTAACTAGATATACTGTTTCCAGATTAGATATTTAAAAAGAAAAACCTTTATGGTCCAAATACCTCATATGGTCCAGCCCGTTGATAATAAAACGAATATAATACTAATATGGTCCAATCATACGCGTACGGTCAGACCATATGAGTAAACGCATATGGTCATGACCGCACGCATATGGTCCAAATATTGATATGGTTCGGAACATATTCGTAAGTATTGTAAAACAGAATAAAAAAAATTAAGTACAGCCGTTCAAATGTCAACTTACGGTGAGATAAATAAAATGTTTAAGTGAACAAGGAACTAGAAAAATATCGAGTATTTCCTGAAAACCATTTAGGTTTGAGGGGAGTGGTTCTCGAAACAGTATAATGGGTATAGTCCAAGGCACTTCAGATAATACTGAAAGTAGTAAAACAAATAAAAATATAATAAGAAAGAAAAAAGAAAATTTATTCAATGCAACATTCATCATCAAGTCAAAACATTTAAACTACGTTCAGCCAGATGCATTTTTTAAAATCTTTAATATTTATATACAACAGATTTATTACATATTACTCAAAAATATCACAAGAATGTTTTAAGTATAATGACATATATAATCAACACGAAAATTAGAAAATAAATGTTATGAATCCTTCGGTTGTTCTTTAAAAAGTGTTGCTCAAAAATATTTCTCATACATCTTGCATCACACAAGTATTCATACAGAATAGTTATATAATGTTTTATACTGTATAAGGTCAACTTTACTGTTTAACCTCTTAAGTAAATTCCTTCTGTGAAGATACAACTTTTTTTCCCCCAAGTTTCAACCTTTATTCAGACATTATGTAGCATGTTATCAATAAAGTGTCCGATAAAGACAAAAGAGTAATAAGTTGTCTAACAGATAACATTTTATACATTATTCCTTATTCAATACATTCTTTTTAGATAAATTATTCGTATTTTTTTTTATCAATTACACAATGCAATGTCAAGAAAAAATTCTGATTTAATGACAAAAACTAATGTTGTGTGAATATTCTTTCTTATCTTCTCAAATGTAATCAGATTAAGTTTTAAATATAGCTCGTTGAATTTGGGTATCAACTTGTTTTTATTTTACCTTTATTCAATCATTCAACATATATACATTTATAATTCAATTATTATATATTACAACATATGGAAGTTTTTAACGACCTTGACTGGCTATATAGCCCTTGCACGGTCAGTATATACTACACATGAAGATACATTTGTAATATTATTATTTCAAGTATTAAAAAAATGGTAAGCAAAAGTAAATAACATTACAAAATTATAACAAACGTCAAATAAAAAAGGATCTGGAATGTCAGTCATGTTCAATTATTGAATATCAATTAGAATGAATAAAATGAAAATATAATATGATATAAGCAAATAAAAAACAGTCGAAAATAATTGATAACTGAAAAGGGAAACAATCTAGTCCTATTACACTAATTTTTATAATAAATTACGATATCGCCCCGATCAAAGTAGTATATCAAACAAAATAGTTACTATGCATATTTATAAATCTTTGTCAATTAGTATAATATTTACTAGTAGTTCATTTTGGTATCAAATGAAAGCGTATTCACTTAGGATCACTAAAGACCCGTGTTGAATAATAATCAGAAAAAAATTAATAAAAAACAGGGCATATTCCCCCCGTTGTAGAGTTGGCTTAGTACCTGTGGAATTTCTGGGGAACCAGAAGACATCAATACACAGTTAGGAGTTTGGTTTTGCATTTTGGCCCCTGTGGATTTTTTATATATGAAACTTGTTGTGCAATAAAATTCATTTTCAGACAGCTGACTACTAATTTAGCCTTCAAAGATAGTTTATAAAAACATCAATGTTCTTTTTACATGTTTAATAGGCTATTTTCTGTTTGACTTTCCGTATTTTCATAGCTATACCAGCCATAGGTCCAGAAATTAATGTAATATTTCTGGTGCACTTTCCCACCCGGGCATTTTCATGAATAAAAGGGTCTGGGACAAGCTTTCAATCCCACTAGGTGTGGGGAAAAAACTTTGCCGTAGGGAACTGTACAGAAAGAGTGAAAACATGAGCCCATACCCATTACTGTATAGGTACCTCAGACTTTGGATGGACAGTGAAGTCTTCAGGTGCACTTTCCCACCCTGGAATTGATACGAGTTGAAGATATGGATAAAATCTATCAATCTAAGCACCTGCGGTCAAGAACTTTGCCGTAGGGGGTGGCAGTAAAGCCACTGCTGCCACCACCCGTAATGGACAAAAATGAGAAATTGGGTATGGGGTTGTCAGCTTCTGGTGCACTTTCCCACCCGGGCATTTTCATGAATAAAAGGGTCTGGGACAAGCTTTCAATCCCACTAGGTGTGGGTAAAAACTTTGCCGTAGGGAACTGTACAGAAAGAGTGAAAACATGAGCCCATACCCATTACTGTATAGGTACCTCAGACTTTGGATGGACAGTGAAGTCTTCAGGTGCACTTTCCCACCCTGGAATTGATACGAGTTGAAGATATGGATAAAATCTATCAATCTAACCACCTGCGGTCAAGAACTTTGCCGTAGGGGGGTGGCAGTAAAGCCACTGCTGCCACCACCCATAATGGACAAAAATGAGAAATTGGGTATGGGGTTGTCAGCTTCTGGTGCACTTTCCCACCCGGGCATTTTCATGAATAAAAGGGTCTGGGACAAGCTTTCAATCCCACTAGGTGTGGGGAAAAAACTTTGCCGTAGGGAACTGTACAGAAAGAGTGAAAACATGAGCCCATACCCATTACTGTATAGGTACCTCAGACTTTGGATGGACAGTGAAGTCTTCAGGTGCACTTTCCCACCCTGGAATTGATACGAGTTGAAGATATGGATAAAATCTATCAATCTAACCACCTGCGGTCAAGAACTTTGCCGTAGGGGGGTGGCAGTAAAGCCACTGCTGCCACCACCCGTAATGGACAAAAATGAGAAATTGGGTATGGGGTTGTCAGCTTCTGGTGCACTTTCCCACCCGGGCATTTTCATGAATAAAAGGGTCTGGGACAAGCTTTCAATCCCACTAGGTGTGGGGAAAAAACTTTGCCGTAGGGAACTGTACAGAAAGAGTGAAAACATGAGCCCATACCCATTACTGTATAGGTACCTCAGACTTTGGATGGACAGTGAAGTCTTCAGGTGCACTTTCCCACCCTGGAATTGATACGAGTTGAAGATATGGATAAAATCTATCAATCTAACCACCTGCGGTCAAGAACTTTGCCGTAGGGGGGTGGCAGTAAAGCCACTGCTGCCACCACCCGTAATGGACAAAAATGAGAAATTGGGTATGGGGTTGTCAGCTTCTGGTGCACTTTCCCACCCGGGCATTTTCATGAATAAAAGGGTCTGGGACAAGCTTTCAATCCCACTAGGTGTGGGGAAAAAACTTTGTCGTAGGGAACTGTACAGAAAGAGTGAAAACATGAGCCCATACCCATTACTGTATAGGTACCTCAGACTTTGGATGGACAGTGAAGTCTTCAGGTGCACTTTCCCACCCTGGAATTGATACGAGTTGAAGATATGGATAAAATCTATCAATCTAACCACCTGCGGTCAAGAACTTTGCCGTAGGGGGGTGGCAGTAAAGCCACTGCTGCCACCACCCGTAATGGACAAAAATGAGAAATTGGGTATGGGGTTGTCAGCTTCTGGTGCACTTTCCCACCCGGGCATTTTCATGAATAAAAGGGTCTGGGACAAGCTTTCAATCCCACTAGGTGTGGGTAAAAACTTTGCCGTAGGGAACTGTACAGAAAGAGTGAAAACATGAGCCCATACCCATTACTGTATAGGTACCTCAGACTTTGGATGGACAGTGAAGTCTTCAGGTGCACTTTCCCACCCTGGAATTGATACGAGTTGAAGATATGGATAAAATCTATCAATCTAACCACCTGCGGTCAAGAACTTTGCCGTAGGGGGGTGGCAGTAAAGCCACTGCTGCCACCACCCGTAATGGACAAAAATGAGAAATTGGGTATGGGGTTGTCAGCTTCTGGTGCACTTTCCCACCCGGGCATTTTCATGAATAAAAGGGTCTGGGACAAGCTTTCAATCCCACTAGGTGTGGGTAAAAACTTTGCCGTAGGGAACTGTACAGAAAGAGTGAAAACATGAGCCCATACCCATTACTGTATAGGTACCTCAGACTTTGGATGGACAGTGAAGTCTTCAGGTGCACTTTCCCACCCTGGAATTGATACGAGTTGAAGATATGGATAAAATCTATCAATCTAACCACCTGCGGTCAAGAACTTTGCCGTAGGGGGGTGGCAGTAAAGCCACTGCTGCCACCACCCGTAATGGACAAAAATGAGAAATTGGGTATGGGGTTGTCAGCTTCTGGTGCACTTTCCCACCCGGGCATTTTCATGAATAAAAGGGTCTGGGACAAGCTTTCAATCCCACTAGGTGTGGGTAAAAACTTTGCCGTAGGGAACTGTACAGAAAGAGTGAAAACATGAGCCCATACCCATTACTGTATAGGTACCTCAGACTTTGGATGGACAGTGAAGTCTTCAGGTGCACTTTCCCACCCTGGAATTGATACGAGTTGAAGATATGGATAAAATCTATCAATCTAACCACCTGCGGTCAAGAACTTTGCCGTAGGGGGGTGGCAGTAAAGCCACTGCTGCCACCACCCGTAATGGACAAAAATGAGAAATTGGGTATGGGGTTGTCAGCTTCTGGTGCACTTTCCCACCCGGGCATTTTCATGAATAAAAGGGTCTGGGACAAGCTTTCAATCCCACTAGGTGTGGGTAAAAACTTTGCCGTAGGGAACTGTACAGAAAGAGTGAAAACATGAGCCCATACCCATTACTGTATAGGTACCTCAGACTTTGGATGGACAGTGAAGTCTTCAGGTGCACTTTCCCACCCTGGAATTGATACGAGTTGAAGATATGGATAAAATCTATCAATCTAACCACCTGCGGTCAAGAACTTTGCCGTAGGGGGGTGGCAGTAAAGCCACTGCTGCCACCACCCGTAATGGACAAAAATGAGAAATTGGGTATGGGGTTGTCAGCTTCTGGTGCACTTTCCCACCCGGGCATTTTCATGAATAAAAGGGTCTGGGACAAGCTTTCAATCCCACTAGGTGTGGGTAAAAACTTTGCCGTAGGGAACTGTACAGAAAGAGTGAAAACATGAGCCCATACCCATTACTGTATAGGTACCGCAGACTTTGGATGGACAGTGAAGTCTTCAGGTGCACTTTCCCACCCTGGAATTGATACGAGTTGAAGATATGGATAAAATCTATCAATCTAACCACCTGCGGTCAAGAACTTTGCCGTAGGGGGGTGGCAGTAAAGCCACTGCTGCCACCACCCGTAATGGACAAAAATGAGAAATTGGGTATGGGGTTGTCAGCTTCTGGTGCACTTTCCCACCCGGGCATTTTCATGAATAAAAGGGTCTGGGACAAGCTTTCAATCCCACTAGGTGTGGTAAAAATTCTGCCGTAGGGAACTGTACAGAATGACTGTGGCTTTACTGGCCATCCAAAGTCTGAGGTACCTATACAGTTATGGGTATGGGCTCATTTTTCAGTCTTTCTGTACAGTTCCCTACGGCAAAGTTTTTTCCCACACCTAGTGGGATTAAAAGCTTGTCCCAGACCCTTTTATTCATGAAAATCCCCAGGTGGGAAAGTGCACCGGAAGCTGACAACAACATACTCAATTTCTCATTTTGGTCCATTATGGGTGGTGGCAGCAGTCGCTTCACCCTCATCCCCCTACGGCAAAGTTCTTTACCGCAGGTGGTTAGATTGAAAGCTATTATCCATATCTTCAACTCGTATCAATCCCTGGGTGGGAAAGTGCACCTGAAGACTTCACTGGCCATCCAAAGTCTGAGGTACCTATACAGTTATGGGTATGGGCTCATTTTTCAGTCTTTCTGTACAGTTCCCTACGGCAAAGTTTTTTCCCACACCTAGTGGGATTAAAAGCTTGTCCCAGACCCTTTTATTCATGAAAATCCCCAGTGGGAAAGTGCACCGGAAGCTGACAACAACATACTCAATTTCTCATTTTGGTCCATTATGGGTGGTGGCAGCAGTCGCTTTACTCCCATCCCCCTACGGCAAAGTTCTTTACCGCAGGTGGTTAGATTGAAAGCTATTATCCATATCTTCAACTCGTATCAATCCCTGGGTGGGAAAGTGCACCTGAAGACTTCACTGGCCATCCAAAGTCTGAGGTACCTATACAGTTATGGGTATGGGCTCATTTTTCAGTCTTTCTGTACAGTTCCCTATGGCAAAGTTTTGTCCCACACCTAGTGGGATTAAAAGCTTGTCCCAGACCCTTTTATTCATGAAAATCCCCAGGTGGGAAAGTGCACCGGAAGCTGACAACAACATACTCAATTTCTCATTTTGGTCCATTATGGGTGGTGGCAGCAGTCGCTTCACCCTCATCCCCCTACGGCAAAGTTCTTTACCGCAGGTGGTTAGATTGAAAGCTATTATCCATATCTTCAACTCGTATCAATCCCTGGGTGGGAAAGTGCACCTGAAGACTTCACTGGCCATCCAAAGTCTGAGGTACCTATACAGTTATGGGTATGGGCTCATTTTTCAGTCTTTCTGTACAGTTCCCTACGGCAAAGTTTCTTCCCACACGTGGTGATGTTGTTTTTTTTGTGTCCAACGTACATTCTTTCGGAAGGCCTCGCAAGCTTCATACGGTAAAGTTCGCCACCGGACATGGCTCAACTGGAAGGTAATAAATCAGAGCAGGGCCCACTGAAATGATGTTTTTGGGGTTAAAACCTTCTGGGAATTCAATCCCACCTTCACTTTCTCAATAGCACCCAAATATTAAAGAAAAATTCCTTGGCTCTAACTCCAAATACGGACAATTTTATGTTAAGGGGGTCCTGAATTCTTTCGAAAGCTTCCGATGTGCTATCTTTTAACCTTTTCTAATTAACCGGACCAAATCACTACTTTACTTTAAAATTCATGACCCAATTGTTTTTTTACAGTGTGCTTTAATCCCCCTTACTTGCTATTTGAGGCATAAAACATGAAGAAATACATTTGGAAGGGGTATAAAAAAAATGACAAATAACACACTGTCCACACTAAGGACGACAACGAAAAATCAAAGGACGATAACTGTGTACTCGGACCATTTGAGGATGCCGATTGTATAGAAAGCCAGTATATAATAATTCTTTCGAACATAAGATATTTCTTATTTCGTTTATTTGAAAGCTTATACATTTTACACAGGAACGAGTTTAAGTCAACTCACATTAAATAGTTATTCTATGCTACGCATACAACAGTAAAGACCGTAAGGCAGCAACCATTTGATTTTCTGGGGGGGGGGGGGGGGATTTTTTTTCTGGACAAAAAAAATCAATTTTTTTTGGCGAGAAGTCGAAAACAATTTTTTTCTTTCAATTTTAGCATTACATATAGTGGCAGCTGAGGGTGAAACAAACAATTTTTTTTTCTCGGGATCAGAAACAAATTATTTTTTTCTCCCAAAACTGGAAACAAACTTTTTTTCTTAAAAAAATCCATAGCCACCCCCCCCCCCCCCCCCCCCCCCCCCCCCAGAAAATCAAATTGTTGCTGCCTAATGTTATCTGATGTGTAGGTTTGTTCGTTCGTTCGTTTTTCCATGTATCCATTGATTTAGATTGAATCTAAGACGACATTGTAGTCAGATCAAGTTGAAACTAGGTACACATGTTTATTAAAATATGTTCTTTTTAAAATTATTTACGGTTCTCTGAACATGGAAAATAATTATGCGAGCAAATCATCGTAGACAAACACTGTTGTTTTTTCTAATTTAATTCGTTTACTTTTTATTCTCAATTTCGTATCCGTAAATTACTCGTATATAACGATTATGTGATTGGGGGATATACGATCCGTTTTTAATAGTTTATTTGCAATCCATGATTTTTGTTTACCATCTCGGTTAAGAGTTTGGAAAACCGAGAAAACGTAAAGAAGACCTCAAAATATAGTATATGTCCTTCTCTATAGAGTAAAATACGTAGAGGAGCGCACTTTCCATTCTATAAATACATATATAATAACATAAAGTATGTGTTTATGTAGGGGAATAAAAATAGTTCGCTAAAAAAAGATTGTTCCTTTTCTTTTTGTGTATTTTTCGCTGTGCATTTGCTGATTAAAGATACCCTATCTCCTTTGTTTTTCTATAGAATTACGATATTTTGACTTTTTACGATTTTCTGGGACGTTCTCCCTTTACTGATTTATATTGATGCAGACATTTAGCGAGCAAACTAGTCAGTACATTAGGCTACAGACGACATTGATGTTGTAGTGTCCCTTCTGACTTGATATGATGGATATCTCTAGTTATTTAAAGGTAAAAAACAATATAAACCGTATCGGTAGCCATATTCTATTTTTAACAGAACGTTGTTTCATTATGTCGTTTTGTGGTTTTCTCATATACCACATTATGATTCTTTGACAAGTTGATTCTTATTGTGTTCTTTAGTGGTCGCTAGAATTGGTCGCTAGCTTGATTGGTCGCTAGGATTGGTCGCTAGCTTGAGTCTGGTTATACAACGCCTAGGTTACAGTACTTTGCTTTAACAATTTCACCGTGAATTGATAAATTATCAAAAAAATAATGTCACTTCTTATATTTTGTCTCACAATGTTAAAGCTGTTTTTATCAACAAACACTAAACACTAAACGTAAAGCGATTAGATTCCTGTACTATTTGCAAGATATTTATATTATTTATATATATTATTTATATATATATAAATATATAATATAGATAAGGATAATCTTCAGGAAGATAACCTATAATTTTTCAAACCCGTATATGAATGAATTTCTGTTGTTTTGACCGTTTTAATTTTATTTATTAGATTGAACATTATCTGCACTTACTTTCTAAAATACAGCAAATGTTTTTTTTAACATCGGAACATTTCTGAAAAATCATAGGTTCACCATACAGTACACAAACACCATACGCGATTCAACTGGATACAAACACCATGAACGCTTCGACAGTACTCTAAACACTCACCATGAGCGCTTCAACAGTACAGTATACTAAACACCATACGCTCTTCAACAGTATACCAAACACCATACATGTACGAGGTTCAACAGTATACAAACACAATACGTGCTTCAACAGTATAACAACACGATATGCGGTGCAACTATATACAAACACCATACGCGCTTCGACAGTATACAAACATCCTACGCGCTTCAACAGTATACAAACACCATACGCGCTTCAACAGTATACAAACACCATACGCGCTCCAACAGTATACAAACACCGTACGCGCTTATAAAAACACTATACGCACTTCAACAGTGTACCAAGTTCTTACCAGCTTCAACAGTATACACACACCATACAAGATTCACCAGTACACAAACACCATACGCGCTGCAATTGTAGACAAACACCATACGCGCTTCGACAGTATACGAACACTATACCCACCTCAGGAGTGTACAAAGGCAATAAAATTAGTATAACCCTTACACCATTTGTAACTGATAAGCAAACAACGATCGATCAAATATAAGGCAGATAACCAGTAGTAATGATCGGCCAGGAACATATTAATTTATGCGCAGGTTTATGAGTTTTTTTTAAACATAACTCAAGAACGACCAACTTGCTCGTAAGGCCTCACAAACATTTGATTTTAACTAAAAAATGTCTGGTTAAACGTGTGATCTTTTGAAATTGGTGTCTCAATTGAACGTTGATTTTTTCCTTGAACCTCAAACACTAAGATAGGTAGAAACGCTCTCTTACGCAACAAAAGTAATGACATATCTATAAATACACAGATTTTGACTTTTCATGCAAGTTGAGGTCTGTTTAGAAATGCTATAAAAGAATATGCATTTTTTTCGGTGTCAATTATTGAGAAGTTTCAATTGCTTAAGATGACGACAGACTTAAAATACAAAAATTTTGAATAGCAATACATTAAATGTCAACAGTTCAAACTTATTTTGTGCGTAATGCTGTCGTCATGGAGAACGTGACGTCATATACGTACATCTAAACTGATTATTAAAGCCCTATGTAAATAGAACTAATTTCAATACATTATTTAAAGAAAATGGACTTTGTACTCAAACTAAATTTCAATTTTAAAATTCCCCGTTAAAAAATCTAGCCAACTGCTTTTACAAAACATGTTTCATTTATTCAGTACTTTAATACCATTCCGTTCTTGCAGTTTATTTCGTTAAGTTTACACGACATTTTTTTCTTCATCCTTTCAGAACCTTGTGGGGTTAACACTTTTTGCAGTACATGTTTTTTGAAAAACAAAACAAAACTATCAATATCATATCCATGAGAATGTTTTTGTATAGAAGCACATGTAAAACATTGTCCCCCATCTTTCAATATACGTACTGGAGTTACGGATATCACACTTACCCAGTAACATTGACATAGTAAATGCGAATGAATGCGATTAATTTAAATATATTTATTTATAGTAGATTGGGAAACAAGTTATTGCAACTTATATTAATCCCTTGCTACTTTGTGGGTGCGAGTGCTGCATTGTAGCGGCATTAGCATGCTCTTTTTCGAATTCGAACAAGGGTGTCTTTTACGTGCAAGAGCGATTAGAAATAGCATTTTTCAATCAAAAGTCAAGATCAGAGAAATAGTTTCCAGAAAAGCAGACATTTAGCTACATGTAATTATAGTTGGTTAACTTAAAGGCTTATTTGCAACTATGCTTTATTTGTATAATGGTATAATGTATGTCTATGTCCTACATTAAATACTGGCAATATTTGTATTGTACTGACCACATCTTTAGGTCAAAAGCACACCAAACATAATTTTACTTAATTAAATATCCAGTCTAATACGTCAATTCGTTCAAATCGGATTAATATAACCCAAACATAAAATTTCAATATTTTTAATACTTAAAATGAAAATATTTATTTTAGATGACATAGTTTATACATCGCATTTAAACACGATGTTTTTTCTTTGCTTCGCATTTTGGAATAAAAAGACAAATTTAAAGGCAAATAAATTCAATAAATGTTAAAATTGTTCAATTAAGAAAACAATGTGAGAACTTTATTCAGTTTTCTGGTAGATGCAACTTTACAAAGATGTATTTCCTTAAAATACCCCCATTTTTCCGTGTTGTTTTTTCTGCTATGATAATCGAGATTTATAAGTATGCAATTTAATTAAAATTATAGTTCTTTTTTTCTTCATGTTTTTTATTTTATTCTATATAAATGAATGCTTTTGTACTTAAGTTGTGAAAACTTTTTAAATGCTTTCGTTTTCACATTTGTCTGACAATAATTTGTTATTCAATTTGGTCTGCTCTGAAACGCTGAGTCTGATTTTAATATGGTGGCTCACAGTGTCACCCGCATATATAAGGGTCAGATTTTGGTAATGTAAAATGCAAACTTTACGGAGGTTATATATCATTTTACATATTTTGCCAAGATGACTGTAACAAAATAAGGTGGCATATATGAATGAAAGGGTGTTTGTTAAACAATTATATATTGCACCACCCTTTTTCCATGCGCTGGTCAACACGAGTCTTATTTCATCAGACATTAATACCGATCGGAAAAAATAAAAATATGTCAGTCTATTGTTTCAACTAAAATCTAACTGAAAAAAAAACCACTTCTCTTCATATTTTAAAATAACTTTAATATATTTGGTAAATTTTATTTTTATTATAGATTAAATTAACTTATTCTTAAAAATGTTTTAGATAAATGATAGCAGTTCACCGAATTGGAATAAAATTTTCCATGATGTATTAGGAAAAACGTATCAATGTTGACCCAGATCAATACAGGTCGGGAACTGTGCTTTTAAGTGTAAATGTCAGAAATAGTCGAGATAATTATTTTTTTATAATTACTTATTTTCTATATTTATTTTTGAAAATGGGTGCAATTTAGTTCTCAAATATTGAATAAAAATGATAATTAATTACGTAGCTTCTGAGTTCACTGTTTGTGAGGACCGAGTAAAAAATATTATATGCGACACGGCCTCTTTAGACCAACTACAATCGTTCTGATGAACACAGTACTCATTAAACCTCACGATGAATAAAAAAATATTGATCTTTTTGATAATAACTTTAATTAGAGGCTCTCAAGAGCCTGTATTGCTCACCTGACTTTACTTGGGTTTTTAAAATCATATAAAAAAAGGTTAAAACTTGCTACAAAGTAACACCACTTGGCCAGCATTTCCCTTAGGGTCCTATGTTAAACTAAGTCCCCCGTTGGCGGCTATCTTGGATGATGGATCGGCTACAAAGTAACAACACTTGGTCAGCCCCTCATAAGGAACATTCATTCTATGTTAGGTTTCATTCCATTAAGTGGTTCTCAAAAAGAAGTCATTTGTATGATTTTCCCATAGGGTCCTATATTAAACTAAGTCCCCGCTGGCGGCCATCATGGATGATGGATCGGCAACAAAGTATGAACACTCGGTCAGCCCCTCATAAGGAACATTCATGTTATGTTTGGTTTCATTCCATTCAGTGGTTCTCTAAAAGAAGTCATTTGTATGCATTTCCCATAGGGTCCTATGTTAAACTAAGTCCCACGCTGGCGGCCAACTTAGATGATGGATCGGCTACAAAGTAACAACACTTGGTCAGCACCTCATAAGGAACATTCATGCCATATTTGGTTCCATTCCTATTCAGTGGTTCTCTAGAAGAAGTTCAAAATGTAAAAAGTTAACGACGACGGACGACGGACGCCAAGTGATGAGAAAAGCTCACTTGGCCCTTCGCTAAGGTATATAAGTTCACCAAACGGACGATCATGTGTTATTGTTGATAAGCTCTGATGTAGCACCACGATTAAAAAGTAAAAAAAAAAACTACCGAAATCCGAACAAATTTCATAACGTGAAGGTCGAAATCAAAAGCTCAAACACATCAAGCAAATGGATAACAACTATCATAATTATTCCTCACTTGGTACAGGCATTTTCTAATGTAAGAAATATTTAAAAGTAAGCAACATTACATATAAGAACTCGGTTGGCATCATTTGTTTCAATTGTTTGCAACTCAAAAATATACAAAATGGTCAAATTGGATGACCGATAAACATAGATGACTATATTTGGTCTATAACATACGAAGGATCATTAATTTCATATTGGTTGAAATTAACACACTTAATTGTCAGGGTTCTCAAGTAACAAAATCTGTATCCACTTGTTCCCATAGTCTTCAATTAAAATTAAGTTTCTTGCTGGCGGTCATAACGTGGACAAATGCTAGTAGTAGTCGAGGTCATATGATAGCAAAGAGCAAATGGTATAATTGATTTAAGGTGGCACGGTAGTATTTCCTGGCCCATCAGGGATAATGATAGCCTTTTTAGAATTTTCACCACTTTCTAACACTGCAAAAAATTCTACATTCACAGTTAAATGAAGTACTTTCATTTTACTATTTAGAAATGAATTTGAATATGTATCATGACCGTTTACTTTTTTTGCTATTTTTAAAAACCTAAGGCCGCTAGTACTTTTAGGTCTTTTATGGTGCAGTGAATACAAAATTTAAAAAAATTCTCAAAAATTCATTTTCATCTGTATGTAAAATTATTTCATATTTTTCTACACCTGATTCATCCCTCAGTTTGGGAAAGTATGTTCAGTTGATACTGTATTTTTTGTCCAATCACACTATTTAGATACATTAACCTAAGTAGGGTACACAAAAGAGCAACCTAAATTCTGGAATGCAAATACTACCGTGCCACCTTAATACATACTAGAACACACCCGTAATATCACGGGTCCGTGACTGAATTAAAGTATATAACTATGCGCAAGCCTTATTTAGTATTAATATTGTCATCTGATAAAGTCATGCCGATTATAAGATACACAGTTTTTCTCTGCTTTCAAGTCTTTCTGTTTGAACCCGTCGAACTGAAACAATAATATAAATTATTTGGAAAACAAAAGGTCCTGGAATGGAGTATTTTTTAATCAACAGCATTGTCCTATATAAGTTATAAATAAAGTTGAATTCTTTGCTTCGCTGTTTTACGTCATGCCCACTAACAAATTGAAAACTGTACCTATACGCCTTATTTTTAGTCCAGATTTTTAGTATTCGTATTGTTATCTTAGAAAGTCTTACTGATTAAAATACTACAATAGGTAACAATTTGACAATTTAGTAGTGTCAACCCTGTGGTTATGACCCGTGTATATAGCATATTAATCCTGAATACAACGTTTGGTGGTGCGCCTGTCAGATGCGGAACGTACAGATAAGGTAATAGGTAACAGGTGAATATACTATTGGTATCGGTAGCGGACTCGACCCGGAACTTCTTAATTATTGGCAATATTAATTACGTGGAAAACAAAAGGGCCTGGAGTGGTGTAATTTTTAATATACACCTTTGTACTATATTAGTTATATATAAAGTTGAATTCTGTGATTCGTCGTTTTTACGTGATGACGGCTGACAAATTGGACCTCGTAATTTTAGTATTAGGTGGCACTGTAGTATTTGCTTTCCAGAATTTAGGTTGCTCTTTTGTGTACCCTATTTAGGTAAATGTATCTAAACAGTGTGATTGGACAAAAAATACAGTATCAACTGAACATACTTTCCCAAACTGAGGGATGAATCAGGTGTAGAAAAATATGAAATAATTTTACATACAGATGAAAATGAATTTTTGAGAATTTTTTTAAATTTTGTATTCACTGCACCATAAAAGACCTAAAATTGCTAGTGGCCTTAGGTTTCTAAAAATAGCAAAAAAAGTAAACGGTCATGATACATATTCAAATTCATTTCTGAATAGTAAAATGAAAGTACTTCAGTTAAGTGTGAATGCAGATTTTTTTGCAGTGTTAGAAAGTGGTGAAAATTCTAAAAAGGCTATCATTATCCCTGATGGGCCAGGAAATACTACCGTGCCACCTTAATAGATACTTTTCTATTACCTCCCTTTAATCAATATATAAAATATACAAATTGATTTATCTTACAGTGCCATTGTTTTGCTGTTTTTCAAACTTAAAATGATGTTCTATCCTTGCTTCAAGTATATCTGATATTTCACGCTTTTCTGATGATGAAAATAATGTTATTAAAGACTACACCTCATTCCAGTCAATGCTACAATGGGTGAACTATGCATTTTCTAAAGGCTAACAGTCGATAAAGACGCAAACAAAGCGGGGGTGCTTTTATAGTCTCCGTTTAAATGAATCACAATTTTACTTTTGGGACTATTAAGAGTATGCTTTTGGTTTTTATTGAAGATTTAACTTCTCTTTTATGTGTCGTTTGGTTTGTGTCTTTATAGACCTACATCTCCTTTTATTCATGATAAAATATTTACTCAATTTAAGGTTAAACGTTTAAATAATTTTGATATTTAAAGACTGAATTAAAATTAATCAAAGTTAAATGGAAAAAATACTTGGTTCTCCATCTTCATACTTTTTATAACATTGTTCAATCAAATGGATGAGGGTCTGGATTGAGTTTGCAGAATAGAAAATAATAGGCCAAATATACAGAGAAATGAGAGAAAAAGAAGGGATAACTAGGCTAAAGAAATAAAGGGAGAATAATTGCCAAACAAATAAATAACAGACAACAATGGGTAAAACATATATATAGAATAGAGAATTGACCGTTTCAAAAACTAAAGGACTGTGGGTAATTCAATTGTTTGTACCCCAAAATAAAAATAACGTCACGTCATTGGTTGAATTTCCATTGTTTAGGACGTGTTTAACCAATCACGATGCTTTGTTGTACGCTTTTAAAAATATTACCAAGAATAAATTAGATTCTGAAAAGGCGAATTATGACTATCAAAATCAGAGAAATGAAGGACCTCTTCCATACCAGTCGGAAACCAGGTTGAAATAGAACAAAAGAATTGAAGCTCTTTGTTAGAGAAGGCGATAAATGTTTACTGTATTGATTACTATAGTGACGAAATTTTTAAAAGTTAATAGAAACAAACAAAATTGCAATTTTCTTCTCAATTACGAGGTGTTTTATTTTAAAAACACCATTTGCATAAGTTTTCATTTTATCTAGTACATAGTTAAGCAGAACAATTAGATATCAAGTCGACGACATGGGTATCTTTCAAGTTGGATGAAGAAAATGCATAACCTCCGATTTTTATGAAAAAATTACCACGGACGGAAAACATATCAATCTATTAGTTCAGTAATTTCGTGTCTGCCCATCCATTATGTGACTGAAGAAAAAATTCCAAAAAATGGGTAACAATTGTATCGAAAAGAGAAAATCGAGTGCACCTTTTTATGTTAGGGCGTGTTTGAGTTGAGTATTTTGTCTTGATATCGTACAAAGTAAGAATATTTCATACATTGTCTCGCTTCAGATTCTATCATTTTTATATATTAAAGCTACAGGTTGACTTTATAACACAAAAAATCACAGTACTAAAAGATGAAATATATGGGTCAAGTGAAATACCTATCTAATGAGTCACAAAAATAGAGAAGGTGTGTTCGAATAGCTATTTTTTTTTACTGAAAGTACTTGACGACAGTCTTTCAAGTTGGATGATGAAAATGCATATCTTCGAAAAATTCTAATTTTTTGTGTGACTACTAGGGTTTATAGTCTTCATACACTAAAAAAATCTAGTCTGCCCTTCCACGAAATATTTAATTAGAATTTTTTTAAATGTTTAAGAATTTTCGAAAATTCCACCTGACAACCGATCAGACAATAGTTTTAAGTTGAATCAATGCAGACAAGATTATTAACTGATGCTCATTAGCTAGTTGATACATTTGTATTTTAAAATACAACTGACATATAAGGATCGTAATGGTGCAATGTGGATAAATTTATCGGTTTCCAAGAGCAATATTGGTAGCGCGTCATCCCTACAATGGCTTCCATTTCTACGATTGTGAAAATGAACTGGCGTAATGGGGAGATAATTTTGACGAAGTAGACTCCTGACTGATACCCTTATCGGTGGATCGGTAATTTACGAACAGGTACTGAGAGCACTCTCAGATCTGTACTTTGTGTCGTTTTCCCGCCATACGTGTATTTTGTATAATTGTTATTAATATTACACTGATGCATTTAAAAATGATTGTTAATATATATTCCATAAGCTGTATTGCTTCTGAATAAAGTATTATTATTATCGTTGTTGCGATGTACAAGTACCCGGTCACGCCATACAAATCTGTTTTTTGTAAGATGTATTTGTATGTGTATATTAAGTTTTTTTCCACTGATTTTTATAGTTTGTTCTTATGCTGTATTGTAACACCACTGTCCCAGGTTAGCGGAGGACTATGCGCCCGGCGCTAACATGTTTAATAACGAGCCGGTAATTCAGTTGTTGTCGTTTGTTGCTGTGTTACAAATTTGATTTTCGTTCACGATTTTGTACATAATACATTAGCCTGTTAGTTTTCTCGTTTGAATTGTTTTATATTTGTCATTGCGTTGCCTTTTATTTCTGACTATACGGTATGCTCATTATTGAAGGCCAGACGATTACATATTGTTGTTCATTTCTGTGTCATTTAAGAGTTGTCCCACTGGCAATTATACCGCATCTTCTTTTTCATTAATAAAGAGAAGACTCATTATCAAATAAAGTCGTGTTTTGATTTAAATTTCCTGATTATTAAGTGATTTATATTTTTGACCCATTTATTTGTTACAGATTAGTTGAAGTGTAAAACGTTTTTACCTACGAATCACGTTTAATCGCGCACCTGTTTCTTTAAAGTACATGAAGGAAATTGTTTAATTATTCAGTAAATTTAGACTTTAACAGTTATTTAGAAACCCTGATAGAACAATGAGTTCCTTATTGAACATTTCTTGGCCTCATAGATATATAGACCAAAATTATTTTTACTGTGTCTCAAGACAGAATAAAGACTCTTGTATACTATACATCGATTTATGTTATCAATTGAAGTTCATTAATAATAATTTTAGTACAAATGTACATGTCAAATGCGAAGTTTGGCGACCTTGTGTCAAACATGAACACTTTAGTTATACAACTTAAGATTTATTCTCATAGACAGTTTTTCATTCGCTCCTTAATAGTACAGTATTTAACTTTCTTTCAATTGAGAGAACATATCACCAATTAACGAAATATTTCCGCATGCAATCAAATGATAACGATAAGTATCAAATATGATCGATTTATTGGTTTCAATATAAAAAAAAAATGCGGAAATAAAAGTTGCAATTTTCACAGACAAAAGGTTTGTTGTAGACGGACTGGGTTATTAGTTCAAGTCCCTTTAACTTTTGTACATTTTTTGCTCTATATGAAACATCTTTAGATTTTAAAACTTTTGTTCCAATAAAAAATAAGATAAACAAAACAATAAAAGAACAAAACAACAAAAAACAAACCAACACCGTTTTGACATTAGGAAATTTGGTATGATCGGGTATGTTATGTATTGTTCGACTGACGGCTACATTGACAAAAAATTCCTTAACATTTAAAACGACAAGCGGCGGAAGATGATGGAATGTAAGTGAGTATGCTGTTCAAACATTCTGGCTACCATGTTTGATATTTTGTAGAAAAACAGGATATTTGAATATCAAACTGGTGTATATGCACTAAATTATTTGATTAAGACAGCCAATGAAATCGTCTGATTATACTAATAAGGAGAAAGTACGCATGGATTATATCATTGAAATAAGAAAATGTAAATAGTAAAACTTCAAATCTGACCGCAAAGACCGTGTCAAAAGAATTCGACAGAGAGTCAACAGAATGACACGCAAAATCTTCACGTAAACAAAATGAAACATTAAAAGAAAAGAAGATCCTTTCACATAATGAATACAAAAATAGCAACAACAAAAAAACCTAGTAGGGACTTCACATTTTTGACAAAGAAACACTGAATTTCGTTATATCATGTTTTAAATTAAAAAAAAACAAAGAATACTGATCGTTCGGAAGTCATCTGATACTACAATAACCTGTGTATTGTATACTTTATATTCAATATTTTCACAATATTTATAACATTAATTTTAGTCCCTTTTTAAATCAATAAGGGAAAATATGAATATTGTATTCTGAAGTTCGTTTATAAACAGAGCGAAGATATTTTCATGACCTTGGTTAAAAATTCCCCGACCTGAACTGATTTTAGAAAAATTTGTTCATTTTTATGTCCAAAAATTAATCAAGGAGAAGGACAAATACTTTAGCTAACATTCTGTCGCATAGAAGTTAATTTCAATATCACTAGTTTCAAAGGCTAACAAATTGTATAAACTAAGCAGTGCACGATTAAAAAAGGAGTGTAATCACGTGATACGTTTTTAAACTTCCTCGCGTACTGAACAGCAGATCCCAAATTGGCTTATATTTGGTGGCAAATATTGTGCGTTGAGTATTGTCACTGAGGGAAACAGAAATCAAAGGCATTTAACAAGCCAAATTTTATAACAAAAGTGAAAACATGTTAGTATTTCACAATTTACATCAACTGCAGTCGCAAATATGTTTTAAAATAAAGCTCAAGTCTGATTCCAGTTGTACACAGACACTTTTTCATTGTTTAATCCATGAATTACCAGTAGAGTGATTTGTATCATTTTTAGAGTTGCTATGTAATTTGAAATATACCAAACATATAGTTTTAGTTTATCGAAGGAATTAAGTTCTAGGCAGACTTGCATGGTTTCAATTCAGACCACTAACGAAGTCCAGTCAAAATATTTCTTTTATTAGTTCACTGGCTTTCGAAAATACATCACTTCAAGTTTTCCGTATCATTTGATATTTGAAGGAACTGTGGTTATGGGTGCTTTCTATAAAATATTCCAAGCTCCGTATGACAAGTTTCCCACAAATTACTGTAAGTTCCAGAAAGTAACATTAAATAAAAAAACAACGAAGACATTGGTCACAGATGGAACAAAACGGTGTTTTCTAAAGTTTTAGGTTATCTTTTTACTTTTTTGTAAAGTTAGAGTATGACGTATTTAGACCAATACTTAAAAGCGATGCATTGATTACATAATAAGCATGGTATAAAACACCATGACATCGTCCGGTTTATCCTAAGTGTTGTTGGCAATATATATCGATATGCTGAGTGTTTAACTTAATTTACGTATGAATAACATGTAAATGACAAACACTTTATCTTCAGTTCTTTTGGAAAAGGTATGATTGTTTAAAAAAAAAAAAGAAGATTTAAGATAAACGGAAACAACATTGAAAAAAACTAGCAAATACATAGAAAATATGTAACACCATATTGTTACAACAAAAATAACAGTCCTAAACATTTAGAGAATATTGATAGGTCAGTAGGACCAAAGATCAGACATCAGCACTAGAAACATTAATAGGTAGGACCCGAGATAAGAAATCAGCACTAGAAACATTAATAGGTAGGACCCGAGACCAGACATCATCACTAGAAACATTAATAGGTAGGACCCGAGATAAGAAATCAGCACTAGAAACATTAATAGGTAGGACCCGAGACCAGACATCATCACTAGAATTATTAATAGGTAAGACCCGAGATCAGACATCAGCACTAGAAACATTAATAGGTAAGACCCGAGACCAGACATCAGCACTAGAAACATTAATAGGTAAGACCCGAGATCAGACATCAGCACTAGAAACATTAATAGGTAGGACCCAAAACCAGACATCAACACTAGAATTATTAATAGGTAAGACCCGAGATCAGACATCAGCACTAGAAACATTAATAGCTAGGACCCGAGATCAGACATCAGCACTAGAAACATTAATAGCTAGGACCCGAGACCAGACATCAACACTAGAATTATTAATAGGTAAGACCCGAGATCAACATCAGCACTAGAACTATTAATAGGTAGGACCCGAGATCAGACATCAGCACTAGAATTATTAATAAGTAAGACCCGAGATCAGACATCAGCACTAGAAACATTAACAGGTAGGACCCGAGACCAGACATCAGCACTAGAAACATTAATAGGTAAGACCCGAGATAAGAAATCAGCACTAGAATTATTAATAGGTAAGACCCGAGATCAGACATCAGCACTAGAAACATTAACAGGTAGGACCGAGACCAGACATCAGCACTAGAACATTAATAGGTAAGACCCGAGATCAGACATCAGCACTAGAAACATTAACAGGTAGGACCCGAGACCAGACATCAGCACTAGAAACATTAATAGGTAAGACCCGAGATAAGAAATCAGCACTAGAACTATTAATAGGTGGACCCGAGATCAGACATCAGCACTAGAATTATTAATAGGTCGGACCCGAGACCAGACATCAGCACTAGAATTATAAATAGGTAGGACCCGAGACCAGACATCAACACTAGAATTATAAATAGGTAGGACCCGAGACCAGACATCAACACTAGAATTATAAATAGGTAGGACCCGAGACCAGACATCGACACTAGAACATAAATAGGTAGGACCCGAGACCAGACTTCAACACTAGAACTATTAATAGGTAGGACCCGAGATCAGACATCAGCACTAGAATTATAATAGGTAGGACCCGAGACCAGACATCAACACTAGAACTATAATAGGTAGGACCCGAGATCAGACATCAGCACTAGAATTATTAATAGGTAGGACCCGAGACCAGACATCAACACTAGAACTATTAATAGTAGGACCCGAGACCGACTCACACTAGAATATAATAGGTAGAACCCGAGACCAGACATCACACTAGAAACATTAAAGGTAGGACCCGAGACCAGACTCAACACTAGAATATTAATAGGTAGGACCCGAGACAGACATCAGCACTAGAATATTAATAGTAGACCCGAACCAGACATCACACTAGAAAATAACCAGTGGACCCCTAGATTAAAGAAACCAGCACTGAACTAAAATTAAATAGGTAGACCCAGACCAGACTTAACACTAGAATTTTAATATGTAGGACCCAAGACAGACATCACACTAGAATATTAATAGGTAAGACCCGAACCAGACATCAGCACTAGAAACATTAATAGGTAGGACCAAACAGAATCAGCACTAGAATATTAATAGTAGACCCAGACCAGACATCACACTAAAATTAATAGTAGGACCCAAGACCAGACTCACACTAGAAAATTAATAGTAGACCCGAGACCAGACTCACACTAGAAATTAATAGGTAGGACCCAACCAGACATCAGCACTAGAATTATTAATAGTAGACCCGAGACCAGACATCAGCACTAGAAACATTAATAGCTAGGACCCGAGACCAAATCAACACTAGAATTATTAATAGGTAGGACCCGAGACCAGACTTACACTAGAAAATTAAAGTAGGACCCGAGACCAGACATCACACTAGAATATTAATAGATAGACCCGAGACCAGACATCAGCACTAGAATTATTAAGAGGTAAGACCGCCGAGAATTACAGACCCAGACCAGACTAAATTATTAATAGGTAGGACCCGAGACCAGACATCACACTAGAAAATTAATAGGTAGACCCGAGACAGACATCACACAGAATTATTAATAGGTAGGACCCGAGACCAGACATCAGCACTAGAAACATTAATAGTACCCGAGACCAGACATCAGCACCAGAATTATTAATAGTAAGACCCGAGACCAGACATCAGCACTAGAAACATTAAAGGTAGACCCGAGACCAGACATCAACCAGAATTATTATAGGTAGGACCCGAGACCAGACATCAGACTAGAAAATTAATAGGTAGGACCCGAGACCAGACATAACACTAGAATTTAATAGTAGACCCAGACCAGACATCAACTAGAAATATAATAGTTAGACCCGAGACCAGACATAACACTAGAAAATTAATAGTAGGCCAAGACCACAAAAGAAACATAATGAACAGCAGAACACACTAAACTATTAATAGGTAGGACCACGACAACCAGACACGACGATCAGCACTAGAAACATTAATAGTAGGACCCAAAAACAGACATCAGCACTAGAACTATTAATAGGTAGAACCCGAGACCAGACATCAGCACTAGAAACATTAATAGGTAGGACTCAAAAACAGACATCAGCACTAGAATTATTAATAGGTAGGACCCGAGACCAGACATCAACACTAGAAACATTAATAGCTAGGACCCGAGACCAGACATCAGCACTAGAATTATAAATAGGTAGGACCCGAGACCAGACATCGACACTAGAAACATAAATAGGTAGGACCGAGACCAGTGACTTCAACACTATAATTATTAATAGGTAGGACCCGAGATCAAACATCAGCACTAGAAACATTAACAGGTAGGACCCGAGACCAGACATCAACACTAGAACTATTAATAGGTAGGACCCGAGATCAGACATCAGCACTAGAAACATTAATAGCTAGGACCCGAGACCAGACATCAACACTAGAACTATTAATAGATAGGACCCGAGACCAGACATCAGCACTAGAATTATAAATAGGTAGGACCCGAGACCAGACATCGAACACTAGAAACATAAATAGGTAGGACCCGAGACCAGACTTCAACACTAGAACTATTAATAGGTAGACCCGAGATCAAACATCAGCACTAGAAACATTAATAGGTAGGACCCGAGACCAGACATCATCACTAGAAACATTAATAGGTAGACCCGAGATAAGAAAATCAGCACTAGAAACATTAATAGGTAGGACCCGAGACCAGACATCATCACTAGAATTATTAATAGGTAAGACCCGAGATCAGACATCAGCACTAGAAACATTAATAGGTAAGACCCGAGACCAGACATCAGCACTAGAAACATTAATAGGTAAGACCCGAGATCAGACATCAGCACTAGAAACATTAATAGTAGGACCCAAAACCAGACATCAACACTAGAATTAATTAATAGGTAAGACCCGAGATCAGACATCAGCACTAGAAACATTAATAGCTAGGACCCGAGATCAGACATCAGCACTAGAACATTAATAGCTAGGACCCGAGACAGACATCAACACTAGAATATTAATAGGTAAGACCCGAGATCAAACATCAGCACTAGAACTATTAATAGGTAGGACCCGAGATCAGACATCAGCACTAGAATTATTAATAAGTAAGACCCGAGATCAGACATCAGCACTAGAAAACATTAACAGGTAGGACCGAGACCAGACATCAGCACTAGAAACATTAATAGGTAAGACCCGAGATAAGAAATCAGCACTAGAATTATTAATAGGTAAGACCCGAGATCAGACATCAGCACTAGAAAACATTAACAGGTAGGACCCGAGACCAGACATCAGCACTAGAAACATTAATAGGTAAGACCCGAGATCAGACATCAGCACTAGAAACATTAACAGGTAGGACCCGAGACCAGACATCAGCACTAGAAACATTAATAGGTAAGACCCGAGATAAGAAATCAGCACTAGAACTATTAATAGGTTGGACCCGAGATCAGACATCAGCACTAGAATTATTAATTGGTCGGACCCGAAACCAGACATCAGCACTAGAATTATAAATAGGTAGGACCCGAGACCAGACATCAACACTAGAATTATAAATAGGTAGGACCCGAGACCAGACATCAACACTAGAATTATAAATAGGTAGGACCCGAGACCAGACATCGACACTAGAAACATAAATAGGTAGGACCCGAGACCAGACTTCAACACTAGAACTATTAATAGGTAGGACCCGAGATCAGACATCAGCACTAGAATTATAAATAGGTAGGACCCGAGACCAGACATCAACACTAGAACTATCAATAGGTAGGACCCGAGATCAGACATCAGCACTAGAATTATTAATAGGTAGGACCCGAGACCAGACATCAACACTAGAACTATTAATAGGTAGGACCCGAGATCCGACATCAGCACTAGAATTATAAATAGGTAGAACCCGAGACCAGACATCGACACTAGAAACATAAATAGGTAGGACCCGAGACCAGACTTCAACACTAGAATTATTAATAGGTAGGACCCGAGACCAGACATCAGCACTAGAATTATTAATAGATAAGACCCGAGACCAGACATCAGCACTAGAAACATTAATAGGTAGGACCCGAGATAAGAAATCAGCACTAGAAACTATTAATAGGTAAGACCCGAGACCAGACATTAACACTAGAATTGTTAATATGTAGGACCCAAGACCAGACATCATCACTAGAAACATTAATAGGTGGGACCCGAGACCAGACATCAGCACTAGAAACATTAATAGGTAGGACCCAAAACAGACATCAGCACTAGAATTATTAATAGGTAGGACCCGAGACCAGACATCAGCACTAGAAACATTAATAGCTAGGACCCGAGACCAGGCTTCAACACTAGAATTATTAATAGGTAGGACCCGAGACCAGACTCCAACACTAGAATTATTAATAGGTAGGACCCGAGACCAGACATCAGCACTAGAATTATTAATAGATAAGACCCGAGACAAGACATCAGCACTAGAAACATTAATAGCTAGGACCCGAGACCAGACATCAACACTAGAATTATTAATAGGTAGGACCCGAGACCAGACATCAGCACTAGAAACATTAACAGGTAGGACACCGAGACCAGACATAACACTAGAACTATTAATAGGTAGGACCCGAGACCAGACATCAACACTAGAACTATTAATAGGTAGGAAACCCCGAGACCAGACATCAGCACCAGAATTATTAATAGGTAAGACCCGAGACCAGACATCAGCACTAGAAACATTACCAGGTAGGACCCGAGGACCAGACATCAGCACCAGAATTATTAATAGGTAAGACCCGAGACCAGACATCAGCACTAGAAACATTAATAGGTAGGACCCGAGACCAGACATCAACACTAGAATTATAAATAGGTAGGACCCGAGACCAGACATCAGCACTAGAATTATTAATAGGTAGGACCCAGAGACCAGAACATTAACACATAGAATTGTTAATATGTAGGACCCAAGACCAGACATCATTACTAGAAACATTAATAGGTAGAACCCGAGACCAGACATCAGCACTAGAAACATTAATAGGTAGGACCCAAAAACAGACATCAGCACTAGAATTATTAATAGGTAGGACCCGAGACAGACATCATCACTAGAAACATTGATAGGTAGGACCCAAAAACAGACATCAGCACTAGAACTATTAATAGGTAGAACCCGAGACCAGACATCAGCACTAGAAACATTAATAGGTAGGACCCAAAAACAGACATCAGCACTAGAATTATTAATAGGTAGGACCCGAGACCAGACATCAACACTAGAAACATTAATAGCTAGGACCCGAGACCAGACATACAGCACTAGAATTATAAATAGGTAGGACCCGAGACCAGACATCGACACTAGAAACATAAATAGGTAGGACCCGAGACCAGACTTCAACACTAGAACTATTAATAGGTAGGACCCGAGATCAAACATCAGCACTAGAAACATTAACAGGTAGGACCCGAGACCAGACATCAACACTAGAACTATTAATAGGTAGGACCCGAGATCAGACATCAGCACTAGAAACATTAATAGGTAGGACCCGAGACCAGACATCAACACTAGAACTATTAATAGATAGGACCCGAGATCCGACATCAGCACTAGAATTATAATTTGGTAGAACCCGAGACCAGACATCGACACTAGAAACATAAATAGGTAGGACCCGAGACCAGACTTCAACACTAGAATTATTAATAGGTAGGACCCGAGACCAGACATCAGCACTAGAATTATTAATAGATAAGACCCGAGACCAGACATCAGCACTAGAAACATTAATAGGTAGGACCCGAGATAAGAAATCAGCACTAGAACTATTAATAGGTAAGACCCGAGACCAGACATTAACACTATAATTGTTAATATGTAGGACCCAAGACCAGACATCATCACTAGAAACATTAATAGGTAGGACCCGAGACCAGACATCAGCACTAGAAACATTAAAAGGTAGGACCCAAAACCAGACATCAGCACTAGAATTATTAATAGGTAGGATCCGAGACCAGACATCAGCACTAGAAACATTAATAGGTAGGACCCGAGACCAGACTTCAACACTAGAATTATTAAAAGGTAGGACCCGAGACCAGAAATCGACACTAGAAACATAAATAGGTAGGACCCGAGACCAGACATCGACACTAGAAACATTAATAGATAAGACCCGAGACCAGACATCAGCACTAGAAACATTAATAGCTAGGACCCGAGACCAGACTTCAACACTAGAATTATTAATAGGTAGGACCCGAGACCAGACATCAGCACTAGAATTATTAATAGATAAGACCCGAGACCAGACATCAGCACTAGAAACATTAATAGCTAGGACCCGAGACCAGACATCAACACTAGAATTATTAATAGGTAGGACCCGAGACCAGACATCAGCACTAGAAACATTAACAGGTAGGACCCGAGACCAGACATCAACACTAGAACTATTAATAGGTAGGACCCGAGACCAGACATCAACACTAGAATTATTAATAGGTAAGACCCGAGATCAGACATCAGCACTAGAATTATTAATAGGTAGGACCCGAGACCAGACATCAGCACCAGAATTATTAATAGGTAAGACCCGAGACCAGACATCAGCACTAGAAACATTAACAGGTAGGACCCGAGACCAGACATCAGCACCAGAATTATTAATAGCTAGAACCCGAGACCAGACATCAGCACTAGAAACATTAATAGGTAGGACCCGAGACCAGACATCAACACTAGAATTATAAATAGGTAGGACCCGAGACCAGACATCAGCACTAGAATTATTAATAGGTAGGACCCGAGACCAGACATTAACACTAGAATTGTTAATATGTAGGACCCAAGACCAGACATCATTACTAGAAACATTAATAGGTAGAACCCGAGACCAGACATCAGCACTAGAAACATTAATAGGTAGGACCCAAAAACAGACATCAGCACTAGAATTATTAATAGGTAGGACCCGAGACCAGACATCATCACTAGAAACATTAATAGGTAGGACCCAAAAACAGACATCAGCACTAGAATTGTTAATAGGTAGGACCCGAGACCAGACATCAGCACTAGAAACATTAATAGGTAGGACTCAAAAACAGACATCAGCACTAGAATTATTAATAGGTAGGACCCGAGACCAGACATCAACACTAGAAACATTAATAGCTAGGACCCGAGACCAGACATCAGCACTAGAATTATAAATAGGTAGGACCCGAGACCAGACATCGACACTAGAAACATAAATAGGTAGGACCGAGACCAGACTTCAACACTATAATTATTAATAGGTAGGACCCGAGATCAAACATCAGCACTAGAATTATAAATAGGTAGAACCCGAGACCAGACATCGACACTAGAAACATTAATAGGTAAGACCCGAGATCAGACATCAGCACTAGAAACATTAATAGCTAGAACCCGAGACCAGACATCAGCACCAGAATTAGTGTAGATGACGGAACGTTTATATATAAAAAAAAAAGAAGATGTGGTATAAATTTCAATGAGACAATATGACACAGAAATAAACAATAGTAGGTCACCGTACGATTTTCAACAATGAGCAAAGCTCATACCGCATAGTCAGCTATAAAAAGGCCACAAAATGACAAAGGAAAAATGTGAAGTCTTTTTTAACATATAATGCCTATGTTTGGGCGATTTTGTGCTTGAAACAATCGATTTTTTTACGTCGGTTTGCTGTCTCATTTATAAATACCACGTATCTCCTTTTATAATGCATTTCGTAAACTTCCTCATTTTTCTTCATATAAGAACAAATTCCATTTAAGCTTTTAATATGTGTTTGTTTGTTCACAATTACTAATAAAATATACGGTAAATAACCTATTGCAAAACATATTTTGATGTACGCAATACATAGTACATAAAAATCATTTACTATTCTAAAATCTTTTGCAAGTTAAAAATAGTCCATCACTTTATACTTATTTAAACAATGCCTGAAGTTGCTGGGGGACAATCTCTATAATAAGTCCAGATTCTTTTCGGACGTCAATTTTAGGATATCTGATAGGATTTTAAAACTAAAACTTTTCACAAATATTATTATAAGATAACATTGTGTTCATTTTGTTTAGTTTCCTCATTTTGATCACGCGCTTCATTCGAAGTATTTTAGTTAAACCGTTCTGCGCATGTGAATTTGCCTATTCCTGGCCGTTGCGTTTAAATACTGTTTTGGCTTCAGACGATAGTTGCCAGATGGTGGACTGACATAATTTTTTGTAACGATTACTATTGCAACCATATGCATATTTTTCGTAGAGGTATACTGCTCAAGTTTTTTTTAAAAGGGAATACACCTCGAAAGCTGTTTATTACATGATTAAACCTTGTGAAATATCGTATTCTATTTTATCAACAAATTAAACATTTTTGTAACGTAAAAGTGCGATTCTTATAAAATGCTACACATAGCTATGTCAAGGCTTTTACATTGAAGTTTATGTGAATGAGTAGTTTCTACTGATAAAAAGCTAGTCTGCTTACGAAAATGTTTATCGTTTTGACGTTTTTAAAGTAAGATGTGACGTATTTTTTGCAAAACAACTGTGATGCATTGAATATTATGACAAGAGGTCAACCAAAACACGTCGTCGAGGTTATCTTTAGGTGTTTCTTGTAATATGCATTATCAATGCAGAGACTTAAAGAGTGTACATATTGAGTTTTAATCGATTGTATTATTTAAGAGATTATAACCCAAAAATAAAAGGAATAATAATAATGGAGGCATGAAATCGAAATATTTTCTGAATTCTTACAAGTATTCATTCATCTGAAGAACATAATTATCGAAGTTACCTAGTAAACAACAAACCTCCAACTTAAAACATGATCATGATTATCCTTCATGTTTCATTAGGGAGCTACCATTGATTTTTATAGGGGGGGGGGGGGGGGGGGGGGGCTAGGATGAAATTTGAAAAAGGCAGGACTGGAGTTTTGAGTAAAAAAAAGGCAGGATGACAATTTAGGTAAAAAAAGTCAGGATAAACTAATAAAAAAAGGCAGGACCAAATAGAGGGAAAAATAAAAAGGCAGGACAGAGATTACAACTAAAAAAAAATGCAGGACAAAATCTTTCATCCTAGCCCCCCTATAAAAATCAAATGGTAGCTCCCTTATATAGTTGTAAAACCTTCCTTTTTTCTGTTTTCTTCTAGTTCTACATTTTCTGATATATTTGTATATATGCTAATGTTGGTAAATATGTACGGGTAAGTCTGAAAACAATACATTACCACTTGACAAAGAGTTCTTTGAACTGGTGCTATATATGTATGATGTAAATTGGCAATATAAGCAGATAAGCTTTATATAAAGAAAACGTCATTAATGTGGAAACTTGATTGATTTTGGTTGATCCACTTTGTTTTTGTTTGTTTCATGCTCCTGGTCTTTATTAAATTATTTATCTTTTTGATTCTGTTGTATTGGTTTTTGTTGTTGTCAAATTTCAATTTTGATATTGACCTGTAAAGAATGTCTTCGATTCCATTAAAGGAAGGATATTTAATACCACAACCGTCAAACGATTTACAAAAATGTAACTGTAATCAAAAGTCAATCACTTTCAAAAATCAATCATCACATTAAGAAAGATAAGTTTGCAAATATCTTTTAAGAACCAAGTTTACCAACTTAGACAGTTAGTACACATTAACAGCCATATAACTCGAATTAGACATTTCTGAAAAAAATATCCTTGGAAGTAATCCTGTGAATAGGTTATTGCGACCAAACATTTGGGAAAAGATATGTTAGGATAAATGTGTCCATAATTAAATCAAACTGAAACTTTAAATATGAGTTTTATAAGAAAAAAAGGCTGCATGATATTTGAACAAGATAAAACACTTAAAAATTGTGTCTCTTTTTATATAACAAAGATTACAAAAAAGAAGTGCAGAACTGAATAAGAAAATGTCATAAAAATATTCGTGATGAAAAAAGGTCGGATTGAAACAAGACATTTTTACGGGGAAAACCCTGACCAGTAAAAAATTACAGGAAGAAATTAAAGACTTATTGATATAAAGCAGAAGTGAAAAAGAAAATTGTTTTTAAATGATGAATTTATTTTGGCGCCATTACAATGAAAACGTGTCTTGTCATAAATATTATCCTATGTGTCCTTCTCTCAATGTTACCGATTTTGTATATATAGATCTGTATCTCATATCCTTTCTGGTTCAAATTTCTGATCGTGTTGGAAATGAAACGGATATAGTATAATTATTCGCGAGACAACTGTAAATAAACAAGCAAAACGATAATGTCATCATTGTTATTTCATCCTAAAATTGCTTTAAAGTGCGATATTCATATTTAGGTACCAGTTGAATATTTTCCTTATCGTTGTTCGACTTCCAACTCTGATTTCTTGAAGCTTGAAACTTTTTTATAAAGAGGTTCTTTAGCATGCAGAGAGTGTAGTATTTAGCTTCACTATAAACATTTGATTTAACACACATTATCAATTTTGACCAAACGTGACTTGGTATTTATACATCCACACAGCCCCAATACAAAATAAGATAAAACAATAAAACAAAAACTACCAGATACATAGAAACAAACATTAACAAGAAACAAATAAAATGAAGAGTAGACATTTTAAGAAGTTTGTTTTAATTAGAATACATAATGAATCATATCACAAAGCACAAGTCATAATATGTACTTTACTGGCATATATAAAACATAGACTGAAACTATATTTATATAATTAATGAATTGGCTATATGAGTCTTTTGTAGACGACACGTGCGTCTTGCGTATATACAAAATTTAGTCCTGGTATCTATGATGAGTTTATCTACATCGTACGATATTTTAATCTTGGTACTCACAGTTACGTGATACTTTTATAATTAACTATCTTTTATAGACATGATGAGTCTATGTTTATTTATTTAATCAAACGCACGGTACTTTTGCACCAACAATATATCTAAATTTACATTCACAAAATATAGTTATGAGTTAAGAGGACTTCAAAAATATAACATTTCACCTAGGTGACTGGTCAAGCCAAGAAGTCAATACAGTCTAAAACACATGTTTTTTTGTTTGTTATTATCAAAGTGGTATCACTAATAAAACTTATCGTTTATACCGAATATCACACTCTTTTTTAACACTTTCAGTGTTGAAACTATAAACACATTATAAAGAACAATTGGCGACAACCTTATCTTTCCATTGATACATTGTATAGTCGTTACTAAAAAAAAAATGGGTTGTGTCATAAAATCAAATCTTTTTCGATAACTGAAATATTTTGATACCAGAAATGTCGTGTTTACATCAATTTTGACATTTTGACTGAGTGTGGATTTGCATGGCGGTTGACCATGCTTGCCAGGAAATGCAAAACCTATCGAAGTATCAGTCTTGCCAATTTTGGGATTCAATCGATTCCTTTTTTTGTTACCTTGATTTGTTTTCTGATTCGATTCATGAGATTCGAACGTCGTTAAATTACAATTGCCTATATCTTAATTCACAATGAATAAAAATTACAAATTACAATAATCTTAAAACCAAATTAATGCATCCGGAACTTAAAACCTACCAAATTTTCCTCCCAAAAAGAATAAATTAAGAGAAATGTACACGTCTTAGCAACAAAACAATACGACGTCCATAAAACTCACTAATAACAGATACTGCAGAAAGATAAGGAAATAATTTATTTCGTTCCACGTGTTCCATTTGCATGTAATTAAGAAGATACTATATAGAATCAATTCATAAATGTGTCTTAAGTTTTTAAGTTGTCTCGGAATTGTTTTGTCAATGTGATTTACTATTTCATTTCATTTGTCGCTCTAATGCTGTCTATGCTGTAAAAACGATGTAGGTATCACCTGGTCTGTCACCCAATCATTGCATTTATTGATTTATTTTTAAATAAAGATTTCCTACTTCCTTATGTTCGATACTGGTTTAATATATATATATATATATTTATAAATATTAGTATTATACATGCATTTGATAATAATGAATATAAAAGTAAGAAGATATGGCATGAATGCAAATGAGACAACTCTCTACCAGATAGATATCAAGTTATGAAGAAATTTACAAATATATTTCACCCTATGGCCTTCATCAATGATCAAAACATATACCTCATACTGCTATAAAAGTCAAACCAATATCTTATAGTGAGCTATACAATGCCCCGATAGGACAAATGTAAAACAAGAAAACAAGAAAACTAACGGCTTGCTTTGTGTCCAAAAACAATAAACGAAAATCAAATGTATACAGTGTATAATACACACTAAATTACAGGATCCTGACTTGGAACAGGCGTATACAGAATACGGCGGGGTTACACATGTTGGCTGGCAATAACACTAACCCTAACCTGGGACAGTGACATAGCAGTACAACATAAGACGTTATCTTTCCAATCTAGAGGCTTTAAAAGTCTTGTATACATTTGTTCCTTTTATATTTTACGTATGCAAGAAAGAATGAGGTATTGAACACAAGACAAACAAACACACATATTTTATTTGACTATCATGGAGGCCAGAATGAGCGAAATAATTACGGTTTTAATTTTCAAACATAATTTAAACACATGGTATAACATCATTAGAGACGTCCTCTCCGAAAAGAGGCTTCCAATCCTACCATTAGTTTTGTTAGACGTACTCTGCCATAAGGAGTATCTTCTCTAAACACAATGTACTATTTGAGGCGTCTCAGTCTTCTACCATTAGAGATGTCTTCTACTACCATTCGAGACAGTAGCTTGTATCTTGAGAGAGAGAGAGAGAGAAAACACAATGGTAAGTGCATTTTACTGTTTTTATCTTTTTTTTCTGAAGGTCGTCAGCGATTAATGTATTTATATATCGGACTTTTTTTGTGTGTTTCCCCTTCAATCTTGTTGCTTGTTTTAAGTTTACTTTATTTTATTCATAAATTTATTTCATTTAATATGCATGTAACTTCTGTTTTCATGACTTCCGCTGAACAAGTTATTATATCATAGTATATATAATAATTGTGTAACACCTACAAATAAATTCCTAGTAATCGTACGATTATTTTTTGTTTGTTTTTCTTGAATTCTCGTTTTCCGTTATGAGGAGACACGAAGTACAATTAGACAGAGACTATAAATAGGAAACACAAAAAATACCCTTATTAATAGATTCTGTTTTTGTTAAAAGACGTCAGGATGTTTACGTGATCTTTCATAATTTTCAGCTGAAATAAAACTTCCCTTTTTATCTGGTAATGAAGTAAGACCCCTTTTTGGCCCCAACATATAGCAGTTTTACAAAATTGTTAAAATGTAAACTTTTAGTTATTTATTTGATAGTGGAATGCTTTTGCTACAAACAAATGGGCGGTTTTTGACAATACAATGCACATATATCGGGTATTAGCACTATGAAGTCATGGGAAATATCTGAAATGTTCACAATTCTAGCATTTTAGTTAAATTTTAGACGGTTTCCGTGTAAAACGAAAGTGGCCGCATTCGTGTTCATCCTAAATATTGAAATGTAAGTTGTATTTGATGATAATACATAACATATATAAAGATTGAGGATGAACACGAATGCGGCCACTTTCATTTTTGACAAAAACCATCTGAAAAGTGACAATTTTCGGCCTATTTGGTAGATTTTTCATATTTGAGCTTGAATCGGATAGTTTTTAATGACTAAATTAGTTAACATCTTTCACATAAATTAATTGAATCTAATGAAATAGACACTTAAGTGTTTAAAAAGTGGTCAAAATCTTTCATCAGATGAACCTGAAATTTGAGGCCAAAATCGGTCCTTACCGGACCTACTCCTTTCGTAGAAAACGAGTTTTGAGATTTAAACCCAAGCTTAAATCGAATCTTTATTTACAAATCCGTTTTTTTAAAATTCATATTAAACATGCATTTCAAGTTAAAATGGTTTCAGGCGATACTGGTATAAGTATCATTTCAAAGTAGTGCAAGATGACTTTTTCGTATTACTAAACGGGATTTTGTTCAAAATTTCATTGCTTTCAAGTTAGAAAAATAAAGACAGATTTCAGATTAGTCTATTTGTTAGTAAGATATCCTGATTCCTTTTGTTTATTTTTTTCTAATCATATAGATAAGAGAGGAAGAGGTAATCTGAAATCATTTAAGTACGGAAAATACATACTACGCAGTAGCTAAAAACAAAAAACAACAAAACACATAAGAAATACATAACTTAAAAAAAAACCACTCATTTCTTTATTTCAAGTTAATGCAGAGATTTTTGTCATATTAAGTTAATGCATACTGTTCATTATTTTTTCATTAAAGACAATGCAAACTACATATTGAGCAACAAGAACCCAAACGAAAGCCCTATAGCGCTCTGCATGTTCCATCTTCGGCATTGACCACCGCCGCAGTACCTTCACTAATATCTAATAGTTAAATTTGTGTGTTCTTTACAAGCCTTCATATCAAACTAACGGCCATCCCTATTCATCATTATTTATTTACACGCTTGTTGTAGACGATATGATGTATGCAATGGATTTAACAAGGTTTTTGGTTAAAAAAAATATTAAAAAAAATACCATCTTTGTAATTGGAAACATGCGTAATCTGCTAGATGTCTTAACTTACATTAGAGAAGTTAACAGCTTGGCAATTTTGAAAGAACTTACTTCATTTTCTATATTTGCACTTTCCATTTTCTTATATTTAGCTGGATCTTCACATTCTTACCTTAAAATTCATTCTCGCCGCGGTAGAAGTCGCGTAAGGCCTCCACGTTGATATCCCAGCCTTTTCGATCTTTTATCGCTGTTCTGGCGACGTTCCAACTTGTTCCTTGTTGGTACCTTTCCTTTCTTTCTCTGTTTATCGTTTTCATGTAGTTTTTGGCCACCTCTGGTTATCTTCCTTTTCAGGGCCATGTGCAGTTATAGTGCACATAGAGAATCAATATTCCATTTGAAAGATCATTTAAGTTCTTGCAAAGATGTATGTTAGCAAGTACAGACTATGTCTTGTGTATGAGATTTCCAGTTTCAACTAGATTTTTTTTTAACATGTATTACCATCAACCCAACCCCTCTATTTTACTAATGTAAACTAATGTGATTATTTTAGCATTTAATTTATTATTTTAAGACTATTTTCTAATGGTAATTTCTCAAGTATTCATTCCAAGAAAGTTGCTTTTTGTGGTTTTTAGTAGTTTGTTAACAGTCGCAATGAAGGTCATCCGACTCCCGTCCTTTGTTCATAAGAAAACAATCATTTGCTTCGAGATAGGTTTTAACGTAGAAAAAAAATTTGTTTATCAATTGCAAAAATGAAAATGGATTTACACATTAGCTCCTAGAATTTTGTAAAATCACATATCAGAAATATTTTTTCAGTCGTACCTGAAGTTTTATGGAGGGGTGCACATTTTTGAGAAGCTTATGATTAATATTTCAATAGTTTAATAAAATTCGAATTATATATTGCTTTATGAATTTCAAAGGGGAGCGATGCACCCCGTGCACCCTCACCTAAATGTACAGGCGTTAAATTAATTCAGTTTTAACGGAGCAGTCCTAAAAGTACTGGAGAACTTGATTATGACCACATTCACATATCAGTCCTTAATTGTCTGTGTGGAATTTATTAAAGTGTGCATTCACTTAAATAAATATTTTGATCAGTGTATGGAATTTCACTTATTCAGAATTTGAACAAATATTATTAGATAATAAACATCGTATGACGCTTTAAACTGTAGTACTATCACTAAAGATAAATATTTAATCGTACAAAATTGAACTGATATATTTGTCGTAAGCTAGATGATCCTCGATCGATTTCTAAGGGCTATGTCTAGTATGTTTTGAACCACCGTGTACGCACATACATTGAGAAGTATTTGACATTTGCTGAAGGATGGGTGGGGGAATCATAAAATTAGCAAAGTACAATGACTGAGCTATTAAGAACTACTTTATTATATATATATATACACATTCCAAGGCTTTATGATTTTAGACTTCGGGCGGAGAAAATATTACTTAAAAACTTGTTTTTTAGACACTTTTATAAATTTTGTAGTATTGAACTAATGCATTACTTTTTAAAATATGATTAAGGATAATGAGCCTTGTTACTTAATGTTTTTTATATCCTGTCCCGTGTACACAAATAACTTAGTACTCGAAATACGCAGTATATTCAAATTTTTCTGGTTAAACCGACAACTTTTAGTAAATTTCGATTATTCGTGTCTTTCATTATTGTTGTCATATATTGTTTTGTATAAGTCAGAGCTTTTGTTTTATTGTTCAAATTGTTTCACATTTTTGTATGTCGTGGCTTTTTATAGCTGACCATGGGGTACATGTCTTGCTCATATTCTTATAGTTGCTTACATCCACATTCTTTGGGCTCTTGCAATCACTTGTTACTTTTATTTTTAAACGTTTCCAATACTCAGATTTGGGTGCGTCACAGTGTAAATACAGCCATTTTTGTCAAAATAATAGAACATTTGTGAACATTTGTACATTTAAACAATGTCGAAAGTTAAATTAAAAAAAATAATGCAGCCTTATTATAGGGCAATTAAAAAAAAAATTGACTGTTTTGTGTGTTTCTCTTGCTCGTTTACCGGCAAGAACCCGACAATATAATTGTCTAAGCAGTAAATATTAACACATGATTATGTCAATCATCGATTAATTGAAGATTAGATTTAAAAAGTTGAGGTATGAGTGCCAATGAGGCAACTCTCCATCTAAGTCCCAATTTGTAAAAGAAAAAATATTATAAGTCCAAGTACGGTCTCCAACACGGCATTGACTCACACCTATTGCTTGCTAACGTCCAGTGGCAAATATTTTCCGCGCATGTTGAAGACGACTATTAACAACAAGTCGAATTTTTAGGTTCTGCAAGGTTGATTGGCATGAAGGGCTGAAATTCCTCGTGTCGATGGAAATGAAAGTAGCATGAAAATGGCAGAAAATTTGGAGAGAGCAACACAAAGAACTATCCAAATGTTTGAAGTGTTTTATATTAAAATAGGAAAAAAACTAAGATAATAAATCAACTATTAAGTCTACAGCGTAAAACAGATATTCACAAATAAATAAACAATTATCTCGGATAAAAACATCAGGTATTGTTACATTGCAAGGATAAATTATAAGTTGTGGTAAAGGTAAAAAATATATTTAATTGCTGATAAACACCATAAATGTATACTTATCCGTTAATCATATTTTTCTTTTTTATTTATAATGGACATGCAATCATTACAATTAAATTCAAAATATTTGACAGTAAAAATCAATCAAATACAAAAACAATTTAACAATAAAAAAACTGATAATCTGTTAAAAGTTGTGGTTTCCTTTTAAACTTTTTGTTAATGACATATCTGAAGCATTGAATCACATGACACAAATAGCCTTGACTAGCAAATAACTAACAGGTGTTTGGATGACCAATTTGATTTATTAGTGTTACTTTCAATTTTACTTTTTTTTTGTATTTTTCTTTTAAATATTTATGTTTCCTTTACAAAATCAATAATTTTCAGCTTCAAAGTATCTTCCCTTTAAAAGATTATAAACTATCAACAAAATGAAAGACTTTTACAATTTGCTAAGAATAAAAACAACAATAGACGTATAAAGAAGCAACAAGAAAATCGGCAGGCATTTTCGAACTTGATCAAAGATGTAAGCAGTTAAAAAAGAATTCCATTATTGTTTGAGAATAAGAAAAACAACGATAAACGTAAATAAAAGAAAACCGGCAAGCTTCTTCAAATCAATTTCTCTTTTAAAGATATAAGCAATTGATAAAAATACTGTGCTTGTTCGAAAATAAGAAAAACTATGTTGAACAGCAACTAGAGAAATATCAAGACAACCGGTAAGCACAAGGAGTTAAATGTTACATAATTGCTTTGTGTCCTTTTAACAATTCTCTCTCCCGTTTGAGATAAATACATTTGGTAATTACCTCTATTTTTTTATTATATAAGTTAGACATTGTAATACGGAATTTAAAAGATGTGTAAAAAGAAATTAAGAGAACAGACCAACCAAGAATTAAAAAAAACCCATTCAAAATGAAGCTTAGATTTGGAACAAAGCCTATAGCTTGATGCTATGTTTAACAATATACTGATCATAGATTCCAGGATTGACATTTTATATTTGCACCAGACGCGCGTTTCGTCTACAAAAGTCTCACCAGTGACAATCCGATAAAAAAATGTTAAAAGGACAAAACAAAGTTAGATGTTGAAGAGCACTGAGGATAAAGTATTCATAAAAGTTTTGCCAAATATAGCTAAGGTAATCTATTCCTGAGGTAGAACAGCCTGAGTATTTAAAAAAATCAAAGTTTTGTAAACAGTTAATTTATAATTATGACCATATCAATGATAGTTCATGTCAACACAGAAGCTCCGTCTGCTAGGCTTGTGATATCCTCGTGGAATACAAACTCTACCAGTAGTAGCATCGACTCAGTGGTAGTAAGTATATTTATTACAGATACCAAGAATGAAATTTTATATGTGCGCCAGACTTTGCCTAATTTTACTAGACTGATATGAACGAACAAAACTCTACAATTGTTAAGAGCAGTGGACATACTTTATATATAAAAAAAATCCAGAATAAACAAATTAATATACCGGACAGACAGGCAACTAGCTCGGATGACAGAAAAAAGAACAGACAAACAAAAATGTTGCTAGCTCAGTCTCTATGTCCGTTTATCGGATAAGAGAGACATGAAAACATAAAGACAATTCCGTACATTAATATTGTTCAGTGAATGAATAAATTATAAATTTGCACTTGGTCTCTAGTGGATACACATTCATATATCCTTATATTGAAACTATTTTTATGACCATTTTCGAAGGTTGTTCTATTAACTTTCTTATTATTTACCTTTGTTTGTTTAGCATATTCTGAATTAAGAATTAGATATAAATGGAGACCTTGAGTAATATCATGTCCCTTTAGATTCTTTTTCCAGATTACTTCGTCATAATTTAACCTATACAAAATTTATATTCTCTTTTTTTAATTTTAAAACAATCATCAATTGATATACATGGTATTTGGACCGAAACATTGGATCGTCATTAATGTATATAAGATTTTATTGTTTTACATTCTAACATTTTGGTGTTTCACCTTATATGTTTATAGTGGTTCATCTTTGACCACGTTTTTAATTTTTATTACGAGCATTGTATTTTTGTTATCGATTATATCCTATGATTTATATATATTATTATGCTATAAATAATATAATATTGTAAAGGACATTGTCCTTTTGATCAGCTATGATATTTCCTTAATCGAAAAATATGACTTGTTTGTTATTTTTATCCCTATGACTTCCATTGGAGAACTACCATACTGTTATTTTTATCCCTATGACTCCCTGCTCATCATTATAAGCATAATCAAAAGGAACATCAACATTTTTATTTCATCGACTTTATCAATCTCTGAATTGTAAGTAAGGATACCATTTGATTTCGGATGGTGGTAATTTGATTTATGAAATTAATTTAACAAATTGCTTGTTATAACGTATAGCGGGTTATTATAGCGGGTGTAAAATTTCGAGATATTCATTGAATAGGGTATACGAAATAATTTGGCGGTTATTATTTTGGCGAAATAAAAACTTTTATCAATACCTATGCATGTACACTTATAACTTGACGAAATTTAATTTGGCGATTTTGTTCTATCCGCTAAATAAGCGAAAATTTACACTCCGCGAAAATAACCCGCTATACGGTATGTGTGTACCCGAGTAAAATAACCAGAGAGAAAGGTGCAAAATAATATTTAGTCTAAAAACAAAACCCGTTTTCCTGTCCCTATTTCCACCTTATATCATATGGTCGTTGCCTAACAGTTTTCTGGTGCATGGGTGTGTTTTACTTCAATTATAGAAACACTCTTTAAAACTGTTTAGGTGTATACTCGGTTGACAATGAACAATCGAAATGCACTGGTAAACAATATTTAATTCGGATTTTTGAATTATTTACATCTGTTTTTATAATCATTACGAATTCATTGCAGCATTATTTATCAACATTCTGTCTTTGTTGTATACTTCTAAATATATCATATTGATATGTACTAGGTAATAGATGTAGTACATTTAATTGACAAACAATCAAATTCATGTACCTTTGGAAAAGTATTCAGATTATTTTTGCATACTCACCAATTCCATTTATAAAGGGGAGGATAAAAAAAATCATTTGATAAAAAAATATTTACAAAAATACCGAAATACAAGTTTAATTCAAAAAGAGTGTTCATAAAATCTGACAAAATCTAAACTCGACTATCAGTGAGAGGTTTTGCTAGCTGTGAGACCAGATTCATTTCAACATTTTCTAAATAAGAAAATGCCTGTACCTAGTGAGGAATATGACATTTGTTATACATTCGTTTGGTGTATTCGAGCTTTTGATTTTGCAATTTTATTAGGGTCTTTTCGTTTTGAATTTTCCTCGGAGTTCAGTATTTTTGAACTTTTACTTTTTATCAAATAACGAAATAAACGTTCAAACTAAGTGAACATTTGAAAGTCATTGGTGTATAAATATGTAGAACCGTTAAAAGCTTTTTATTGAAGAAATCGTGATCAATGATTTTAATGGAGACATATTTATACCGGAGAAGAAATCTGCCTTTTTATTGTAAACACTAATAACAATATCAAATGAAAAATGTACTATAGTACATATTTTTTAACATAAAAGTTCTCTTAGACATGTCTGAGACAGAAAAAAAAATTGAGGTTACTAACCTGTCAAGTTTTGTGTCAACTTTACGAAGACAGAATTATGGATAATAAATTAAAATTGAACTCTTAAATATCACAAATTTGTAGATAGATAAAAATGGGTGAAAAGTAAAATCACAAAATAATACCGAAATTTCAAAACGGAAATTTCCTAATCAAAATCAAAAAGTCAAACACACCATAACTTTTACTATCTCTATTGTTTAATTCTGTATGATAATTCGGAAAGTTTATAAGTGTTTCACATGGTGGTCATACTAATTCGGCTTTTGGAGATCATAACTTGTGTTTGCTTTCATCCATATATCTGTGATGGTATTATCCATATGGCTGTATTTTTGTTTCATGTTTGCAATTATTTGTGAACGCATATTTATGCCCAATTTATGGGCATTATGATATATGGTCTGTGCGTCCGTCTATTCGTCTGTTCGTCCGTTTGTTCGTCCGTTCGTTATTCCGTCTGTCTCCCGCTTCAGGTTAAAGTGTGTGGTCGAGGTAGTTTTTGATGAAATTGAAGTCCAATCTACTTGAAACCTAGAACACATGTTACCTATGATATGATCTTTCTAATTTTAATGTCAAATTAGAGATTTTCCCACATTTTCACGGTCCATTGATAATAGAAAATGATAGTGGGGATTGGGCATCTGTGTACATTGGACACATTCTTTTTTCTTTAAGTTTTAGTGTGTTTGTGCTATGCATATGAGCAGAAGGCATAGAAGCAACACCAATGTTTACCAGAGCAAGTATCATGAATTAACAATTCATTATATGTCCCAGATGTCAAGATACAGAACTTTTTTTTCAAACTTAGACTCTTGAGATGAACCTTCGAAAGAGCAGGGAAATGTTAAAAATATTTACTCCCCTCTCTCTCTTCATTTTTCGAAAGAGTAAAACACCTTAGTCGAAAACCCTCTTTAAAAATTTCTGATTTATTGTGTATTGATGCAATTTGAATTAAAATTTAAGATACACACCCTTGTGCTAACAAGGTTTAACAAAATGATTTAAACCAATTGATTAAATAGTTGATGTCAAATAAAGGATCTATACTAAGAAGGTAAATGAACATGTGTTTTAAGGAAAACGGAAAAATCATAGAAACTTGCAAGATGTCAAGAGGGTCAGTGTAAGTAAAATGTATCAAAACATACAAAACATTTTATAGAATTAACAACAATGTGCATCATCCCTCTTTTGAGTTGAAACGGACCATTTTAAGTTTGCATTAACAGAGATTGTTGTTATTACTTATGTACAGCAATTTGATAAAACAATATTCAGTTTGATGTCAAAATTAATTCTGGATTACATTCCTAAAACCAAAACACTTGTTGGTACGTTCCATAATTATTTTCTTTGATATCTCACTGCCCAGATTTTAAGTATCACACAAGAATGTTTTCTGCTATATATTTAGTAATAATACGGTCATTTTATTTGTAAAACCAATATTGTTATGGTTACTGACACTAAAATTACTCACTTGAAACAATAGAAATTTGTAAACAGTTTTCGTTTTAGTAAATCAGTTTTAGTATTTCGCGTAAATAGGATTTTGCTATTATTTTCGATCATTTTTTTTATTATATAAGTCTTGATACATCATTGGCTTTCAAATATTCGGCTTTGAGTGTTCACGATGAAGATAAATCCAGAAAAACGCTTCAGAGGCATGCAATTTAAAGCGTGTTGTTTTCAAATTTTAGGAGCATTATTTGGTACTGAAATAATTTAAAGTGCAACATTTATCTTAGTACTAAATAAACTCACGTGGCACGATCAGGGAGTCTATTTTTTGTCATTTTAGTATAAGTAGCTAAGGACTTTAATTCATCAACACATCCACGTGCTTGTATTACTATATTACATATACATGATGTATCGTTATTAGTATACATATCCTGTATTTTATAGGTATAGTACTGTCAATTATCATGTGTAGGTGGCAAAAGTACTGGGGAAAATTAAAATATGAATTAATTGTGTGCTTTATATAGGTCAAAAGGATGTGCATGAAACACAAATACTAGATGTCATTACAATACGTTTTGTAATAAAACTTTAAAATGCAACACCCAATAATAAGAATTTGATATTTATAGATTTAAAAGTTTTTTTATTGAGCTTTAATCGAAACTAGATATTCATAGCCGGTATTAAATTTCATGCACTTAGTAAATTCAAGCTGCAAGTAATAATTTTGCTTTTTATTTTGAAGTACTTGTATTGACAACAATACCAGGATTACACGATAAACAAAGGGAAGAGGTAATGAAATAGTATTAAAATTGGAAAAAGGCAAACCTAGACATTTTTATTATTGTCTCATTTGGTCTCTTGTGAAGATTTGTCTCATTGGCAATCATACCACATCTTCTTTTTATATATGCATACAATCAGCGATTTATTCAGTTTCCTTACTACTTACTAGAACAAGTATAATCGATTGCATAGACTGTAAATAATAAGAGAATCTAGACGTATTACAACAATTTGTATTCTAACATACTAATAATTAATGACTTTTGTTGCCGCATAGGTCATTTTTAACTTATGACGATTTTGATAGTATAAAAACCATATATTCGTGGTACTTTTGAACTTAAGAACAGACTATTAATTAAAATTCTTAATCACTACTGCAAAAACTAAAAGGATTTTCTATATTAATTATAATTGTGGAAATAACACAATCAACAAATAATTTCAACATCTAGGAAATCCCCTACTGAAGAAATACACTCACTGATGAATACTAATAACACAGACCACCAAGTTTACATATGATATGTTCAACACCTCACAGCCACAATGCCGTTTCGTTTTTTCGATTGATTACATAAAAAATGCAGCCTTTGAATACCGTTTTAAGTTCTTTCACTATTTCATGAGGCTCATTAGTTTCTGATTAATACCATTATTTTTCCCCTACATATTTGTTTGTTTTTCAGATTGTAAAAAAATGGTAACTGTTTGATGTATTTGAGCTTTTGAGTTGGCCTTTTTGAATTTTGGAGTTTGATAAGCCTCTTGGTATTTTCCCGCTATTTTAGAAAAGAAAATAAACTCATCATAGATACCAGTATTAAAAATTTATATTTACGCCAGACGCGCATTTTGTCTACCAAATACTCATCAGTGACGCTTAAATAAAAAAATGTTTAAAAGGCCAAAAAAGTATGAAGTTGAAGAGCATTGAGAACCAAAAATTCTTAAACGTTTTCCCAAATACAGCTAAGGTAATCTATTCCTGAGGTAGAAAAGCCTTAGTATTTCTTAGAATTTATTCTTGTTAAATGATATATATATATATATACATAAGAGTTTGATTTAATTAACGTAAGTGCATTATAATCAGTTTGGAATTGTTAAATAAATGTAACACCACTACACTTATTTTAATCTGAAACGGTCATTTGAAGAACTCTTAAAGGCTGGAAAATAAAGAATCAATTCTTTTTCAGTTTTTAGACTTATCTACTACGGTGTTTTCAGTACTGGTAAGACAATTGCTTGTAGTCGATTCAGATCTGTTCATATGAAAACAAAGATGTGATATAATTGTCTAATGAGACAACTCTCTACAAGAGACCAAATGACATAGAAATTAACAATTATAGGTCACCGTATAGCCTTCAACATTGAGCAAAGCCCATACCGCATAGTCATCTATAATAGTCCCCCTAATCACAAATGTAAAACAATTCAAAAGAGAAAACTAACGGCCTTATTTGTGTACAAAAAATAAACGAAAAACAAATATGTAACACATTAACAAACGACAACCCCTGAATTACAGGCTCAGACTGGTTCGTAAAATTTATTGAGCTGTACACATCATACTAAATTTTCTGAAAAGCTACTGAAAAGGCACATCTTTAGTCATGTGAGACAGTATTCTAACCTAACACACTTCCACAACAAGAGTGCTTAGTTAAGAGCAGCCCTTTAATTACGGGAAAACATTTGAAAATGGAAATTCAAAATTGAATGACTTGGGTTTTTATAAATAAATTACGGCACGTAAAAACTTTGGATATCAATTAAAAAATTGCAGTGGTATAAGTTATTTGATGTAAAGATGATTTAAGGTTGCTTTTTTTTATTCTTTAATAGAATTAAGTATTATTAAGAAGACCAATTAAAGTCATATAGCGTCCTAGATCTTCAAGTAAGTAGAGTTCATAGATGTTAATTTTTGAGAGTTGAGCATAACGGATGAAGGTAATTCCAGAAAGTCGCTTCGACCGCTCCAAGTTTATAAAGTTTTATTTTCCTTGGGAATTAGAAATCTAAGTGTTTTGATAGTCGGATTAAATCCCTGCTTGTGCCCATTGTACTATACATGTTTATTGTTGGGTAAATATTACAGCGGCAGCAGTTATCCGATGTTCGAATTTCGTTAATCTAATAATACAATTCAAGGTTTACATGTACAAACAAATACCGATGAAATCGCATAAACTCCAAATGGTTCTGAAGATTTCATCTAAAATGAGAATGGAAATGGGAAATGTGTCAAAGAGACAACCAACAACCCGACCATAGACAACAGCAGAAGTGAAGGTCACCAACAGGTCTTCAATGCAGCGAGAAATTCCCGCACCCTTGAAAGCGTTATACTGAAGGCTGTATTGGATATGTAATCCCGATGTACAGTCCGATCGGAATTGGATTTTCCTGTGGTATCATTACATCAAATATAAATGAATTTGTCGAGATTTCAATGCAATGTTGTCATAATTACGTTATTGTTTCAATCTACATTTTCGTTGTGGTAATACGAATCGGTTACAAAAGAATATAAGGGAAGTGTTCTTAACGCTCTTTGTCAAATCTGATATAAATTGTTGCTTAGGTATGCATATACAGCCGAAAGGCCAAGATGAAAATAGACAAGGACAACCTAGAAACACACATTACGTTATTTTATTTTGTCAAATCTTTATCACCTAAATTAAAACGTTTTTGCTGGCGTCTTTTCCAAAGTTACTATTATATACAACAACCGTTTTGTTGACGTCTATGTCAAGCTTACCATTACCTTCAAAAACTGTTTCGTTGGTGTCTTTGTCAAATTAAAGAAGAGGGACGAAAGATAACAAAGGGACGTCCAAACTCATACAACTGCTCTGTTGACGCCTATGCATGTTTTATTTGTATGCTTGTTTGATTTATTTTCGTCATGTGTGTTGCATGTCTGTGATGTATGCTAGCATAGTTTTGCCTTCTGGATCCTTATTATTGTCACATGAACCTTTTATGTCTATTTGGGTTGCTTATCAAATTTTATCAAACAAGAATGTGTCCAAAGTACACGGATGCCCCACTCGTACTATCATTTTCCATGTTCAATGGACCGTGAAATTGAGAAAAAAAATATCATTTGGAATTAAAATTAGAATGATCATACCATAAGGAACATGTGTACTAAGTTTCAAGTTCATTGGACTAAAGCTTCATCAAAATCTACCTTGACCAAAAACTGTAACCTGAAGCGGGACAGACATACGAACGGACGGACAGACGAACAGACAGACGAACGGTACGACGAAACGAACAGACGGACGCACAGACCAGAAACATAATGCCCCTCTACTATCGTAGGTGGGGCATAAAACAGATATATATACAACAGTCATAAAAGTTGAAGGTTTATCAATCTATACAACTGGATTAACCAAGTATTTTCTTCGGAAAATACCTTTACCAAGTTAGAAATATGCCAGTTGTTATCCAATCAATTTGTTGATAACGTTGGATTTGGTGCGTTTTTATAGAGTCCACTTTAAAATGTAACTTTGAGTTTGGTATTTTGGTGAGGAAAGTGTGTGATAATTTTGGACCAAATACTGGCTTCATATGTTTTTCTCCTATTCGCCATATACCTGATTTGTTGATATATTCGAGTCGTGAATATGCAGGACATAACAAGTGAATGACAATCAATCTACCAAACTGTATAAAGGTAATTTCGTAAATGAATTCTAGTAAAATTGTTTCATCACTAAAAGTATGAAAAGCAACGTATATGTTTTCTATAAATAATAATAACAATAAAATTGCTATTACAATTTGGTCCTGCAAACGCCCAACACACTACTTTAAATCCTTAGTAGATAAATAATTTAAAAGACATGGAGGTAAAACAATAACTTTTAAGGACATTAAAAATAGAAAAACCCAAAATATTTTGTAAAATATAACCAAATACACTTTGATATTAGCGTCACTAATTAGTCGTATGTAGACGAAACGCGCGTCTGGCGTATCAAATTATAAGCGTGATACCTTTGATAACTATTTGATCTACAGTTATAAAAATCAACTAGATGACATGCAGACAGAATAATTTGGTTTGTCTTTTTAATTGTATACTATTGTCTTCAAATTTTACTTTTGAATAAAAACCTCAGTTTTATAATGAAGAAACAATTGTTATAGTTGAATTACGATATAAAATGAATGACTTGTTAAACATCGACAGACGCCATATCAAGAGACTAACAGTCGGTAAAGATCAGATCATTAATGAGTATCTAGTAATTCCATGGAAAGAAATATCCCTACCTAATGCAAATTAAAAGACAAACACGCAAGATAAAGGTTTGGGGAAACCTATAGACTTATGATCAGTAATTTAGAAGTATGACTTACAAATGTTTATATCATACATTAATATTTATAGCATATTGTGTACTGCTGTCATTGTTGTCACGCTAGTGACAGGCGGGGGTGTTGTAGTAAAATGTATTGTATATCAGACTTATAGCTATATTATATAGGTGTGTGTTGACGACTTCGTCAATTCGAAGTTTGTTTTCATAACAAAGGCTTTACAATGAGTTTGCAGAAAATTCTACAAATAGTAAAGCTGTATCTAGGTGTTTATTTATGAAATGATGTACTATCAGTTTAAAAAAGTAATATTTTGTTCACGTTTTTCTTAATTTCGAAGCATAACACATATATTAAAGGAAACAAATCAATTTTGTTTTGTATAAGGCTTATAAACTGGGACAAGCCGAGATTTACCGAGCGCTTCAACAGTTTCGTACCGAATGCAAACAAGTTGAAAGTTTACTGACATGGACCTAATATTGTTTGATACTGCAGCTAAAATTGCTAACAGGATATTTTATATCATAACAACAACTTGTTTTACATCTGTAAATTAGCCAAATATTCTAAAGAATAGTGACGTTACATGAAATCGACAATGCATGACATATCCCTTTGTTATTATATCTGGTAGCTTTAACAACCCGAAGTATTCTATCTGCAGCATACCATAGTAAACGAATTATACGTTATAAACAATCAAATACCAAGTCAGACATATGACAGTTGTTTCCTTTCATTTGATGTGTGAGAGTTTTGATTGTGCCATTTGATAAAGAACTTTCTGCTTATAATTTTTCTTGGAGCTAGTTAGTTTTTCTATTTTCGTTTTATTTGTAATTATCTCTTTTATTATAATTGTTGGTGATAACTATTAAGTTTGTAGGTAGGTGGTCGGAAAATTGTTTCACCAAAAATCTTTTTTTCACATAAAAGTTTGTTTTGTATAAGGACATCCAGTTCATTTGTTAATTTCGTTTCCAAAAAATAACCTTTCTGGTCGGAGGGATGATAATATACGTTATCAAGCAACCACGTAATTAGTTAAATGAACATTTTAATGCATTATATTTACGCAGTCTTGTAAATCACTTGTATGTGTAACATTTTTAATTTATTATAAGTATGTCCAAAACAATGACAAGTCAAACTCTAATTAAAAGTACATGTTGGGACCATTTTGACATCTTACAACAGTTAGTACACAAGTCCTAACCTAAATGTGGTTGCGATTTCAGTTTCTTCAATACAACAAATTGATATCGTAAAAGTACAAACAGATCGTACAATTTATCACAGAATCAAAAGTCCATTTTACCTTATTTTAATCGTGATATCATGCATGTTTGAATTCATAAGACGCCCGTATTAATCTCATGTATTGCTTGGTGTTCAGAATTCAATACTTCATTGAATTCGTTTTTACGAAATGAGAAACTTTGCTCAACATAAGTTGGATGATTTTAATTTTTTTTTAATTTAGAAGGCTTCCATTCCGGTGCAATTGATGTTTCTAAAAAAGAAAGAAAGTAAAATAATGTTGACAAGGTTTCTTTTGTGAAACATTTTAGAAATCGAATCAATAGGGCAATAAAAATTCAAACAATTAGAAATCCGAGTTCAAAATGAATTTCTCAGATGATTATCATTTGATACGCAGCACAGTTTAAAATCTAATATGATAATCTTCTTGATGTACCGTTTAAACTAAGGTTTGAAGGTTTTGTATAAGGTGTGGATTGATGTATTGTGCCTTACCTAACCCCTTTGTATCTAGTAGTTGTCTTCTTATTGCTGCATATAGAGCTGGATTTAATCATCGAGAAGCATTTTGTAATTACTACTGTGTTTGTCAAATCCTGCAACAATATTATATCGAGGAAAAACATTATTAGCTTTAAAGGAAACAAACGTTCTCTTATTGCATTCACTGAAATGATGAAAGCATTTTATAGATATTTGGGGTTTTTTGCTTGTATTGCATATTATTAGAAAATGCCAATTTTTTCCATTGTTGATGGCAATTATTTTATAAAACTCATCATTGTTCCATAAAGACAATAATTTTGATCGTTTCAACAAATGTGATATCCTTAGAGGGCGGTCACTTTTCACAGACGCCATATTAACTTTTCTTAAATCTTTACATAATCTGTATCAATTTTGCAAATTCAAGTTCTGCAATGAAAGATCACGATATGTTATGTTTTTAAAAGATAAAATATCTAGCTGAATTATATTTTTAAAAATGTAAACAATAATTTATAGATTGCGTGCATCTGTTTATTTTTGTGTGTGGATTTACATGCACGAGGAACGGTCAGGTTCATGTGCCGTGCGTGTTTAGTGGAATTGTTAAATAAAAGGGATATTCTACTCTACAAACGATACAAAATATGCCTGTATTTGTAATTGATTATTCACCTAATCTTGCATTTATTAAAAGAAAAATGAAATTATAAAGTTTTTTTTCAATTCTGGACATCTCCAACTGGAATTCGCTATGTTTGAAATCAATTTAAGTATATGAAGCCTTTTCAAATTCATTTATGAAATGTGAAGCTGTTTCCTAAAAAAATATGTTGAGTTACAGTTAGTGTTGGGTCTCCAAAACTGTATTTTGTCATCAAATGCGGAATGTTACTTCAATGCATACATTTACATAACATCGACGACTCATTTGACTGCATACACAGTGATTTAAATTGATAAATATGTGTTACCATTATAAGTTGTTTAATTAAAGTACTAAACTAAATACCCGGTATATGCATATTGTTAATGGAAAATCATATTTTGACATTAATTATGAAATTTCAATTAAATGTTATCTTTAAATATCTACACTCTGAAATCATAACCTTAATAACAGATATATGGTATTTAATGTGTCATGCGGTTTTCATTTAAACATTAGCTGACTATTTTCATCGTTTACAAACTACAGCATGTACCCGTTTAACAGATAGAAACCTCAACAATTTATTTACAAGTAGATTTTATCGTACACAGATCTGAATTGTTGAGGTGATGAAGTACAATTATAAATATGTCTGAGATTTCGAATATTTAACCTCGATTTGGATTCATTCAGTTGACATTGAAAATGCACCGATGACGAATTTCATGAGAAGGCAAAAGGGGTTTCAATAAAATAGACACACTAAGAGTGATCTAATATTTGTCTTGAGCAAAATGTATTGTATTGCTAAACAAAAGAATAGACCCAAACTAGTCAAACTAAGATTGTATTTGCCTTTGATAGAAACTAATCATCAGAACAACATTGCATGAAAATAATTAAATGTATTGTTATACAATTTAGTTTGATGACAGAGTCAGAAACAGAGACGGACAGACAAAATATTTCATTATAGTGTTGCATACCAATGTAAACCAATAGCATACAGTAATAACTAAAGAATATAAATGAATTTTATTTAAAAAAAACATGGTATCTAACCAAAATCGAATTATGAGTAATTTAAAATTGAATACTTCAGTAACATGCACATACAATATACCTATAAAGCTTATTTGATAAATAAACTTACTATTTACAATATTTTATTGATAGTATACATTGTTATAACAATTTAAAAGTTGTATATAAACTGTGGTCTAATTATTTTGACATGGTTTAAACTCTAGATTCATAATGTTACATAATTAATTGCTAAAAAAATACTTAATGTGTAATTCATTATTGATGATAACTGATGTACAAGCAGAGAATGGTACCATATCTATTTAGTAAGGTTGTTTTTGTATAGTATAATATATAACAGCACTAAACATTGGAAATAATGTAATATTACTTACATTATCAGCATTTGAAAGCCTTGTAAGTATGGAGTATATCATTGATGTATAAGGACTTTTATATATAAGGGTGAATACTGCTACTACAAATTTGATATCATTATATACGATATTTTTTTCAATCTTGACTGTGTACATTTTTGTTTTCTCTTGTCTAGATACATTAATTTTCTTTTGCGGATTTTCATGTCCCGTTTAGTAGTGTTTACAGAAAGGAAACGTCTTTTTTTATATCCCAGCGGCGTATTTACATCTGGTGAATTATCGAGGATGCTTCTAAATAATAATAATAATAATAATAATAATAATAATAATAATAATAATAATTAATAATAATAATAATAATAATTATTGTATTTATTATAATAATAATACAAACAGTCAAGTTAATTCATTTGTCTGTCATATGACCGTCATACAAGTGATAGATTTAGCTAGCTATAAAAACCAGGTTTAATCCACCATTTTCTACCTACGAAAATGCCTGTACCAAGTCAGGAATATGACAGTGGTTATCCATTCGTATAATGTGTTTGAACTTTTGATTTTGCAATTTGATTAAGGACTTTACTTTTTGAAATTGCCTTGAAGTTCAGTATTTTTGTGATTTTTACTTTTTTTTGTACATATGAGTCATCTTGATATATATTCCATAACTGGTAGACAGCTAGTCCCTTTTCTGAATCACATACAACATATTATATTATCATTTAAAATCTTTTATGAGTTTTTTAAATAATATGTTATAGTTTATATCTTGATCAATGTTGATAATATCTTATAAATTGGTGATTATCGGTATCACCTCATGTAGTTTTATCGTCAAGCACCAGCCATTTTATTATTAAATGATACTTTTTTGTAGGCAGAAAATTTTCACGCAAGAGTGATTTTTTTAAAAAATTTTAGGACGTGTTTTAGAGTAAGTGAGATAATGAAATAATGTACTAAATACGAATTATTTTCTTTTAAAAAGTAGAAGGGTTTTTATTGTGCTAGGGAAACACTAATGTTTAGGTTCCTTATTTGACCAAATGTTTCATGTGCTAAACATAAAATAAGATGATTTCATATGATTGCTAATGAGATAACTCTCCATAGGAGATCGAATGATTGTTTGTTTTTGATTTTGTATAGAATTACTTTTTGAAAACATATATTTTATAAGCATATTGCATGATTTAACTATTTTGGAGAGGGATCGTTTTTTGAGACTTATATTTCTGAAGAACAGTGCATATGACTATCGTATTTTTCTAAAGAGTGTAACAAAAATATCTCTAATGTAAATTCAAAAAGGGAAGTCCATAAAAAACTGTCAAAATTAAACATTAAACGCCATGTTTATTGCATTGTCTTTCGTTCATTGTCGCACTTCAGTGTTTCTGTTGTTTCGTTGTTTTCCTTTTATAGTTGATGTGTTTCCCTCGGTTTTAGTTTGTAACCGGGATGTGTTTTCTATCAATCGATTTATGACTTTTGAACAGCGGAATAATACTGTTGGCTTTATTTGTGCGGCACATGCGTGCTACAGGCAATTACAGAAGAAATTGGTGGCTTAAACCTGGTTTTTAAGCTAGCGTATTTTCCCACTTGTATGACAGTTGTGTATAGTTCCATTATATCGAAACATTGGATGAGCAAACCAAACATACATAGAAGATTAATGTGGTGAATCGATAATTAGATCCAGCAGCCAATAATAGTGTAAACATTCATCATAGGCATACAACACAACTGACTTTTAAACACAAACACACAAATAAATCTTACAAAGCCGCCAACAAAAACCCTCAACAAAAACTGTAGTTAAGGATGTACTTAGGTGAGGTTTTGGAATTTGTGTCAAATGTTCGGACTCCTTGGCGTTTTTCCATACAATACAATGTAAAATATTTTGCCCCATAACACCCATTTATTTTTTCATATAAGACTTCATAGCCCATGAAAGGTCAATAACCAAAATTTTAGAAGACTCTTAATTTTCGTTCTTTTGTTTTGAGACCTTATAATATCAATGCAAATATAAAGTAAAAGTCCGAGTCAGCCTTTTCCCGCCATATTTTAAATCTCAAATATCTCGAAAAGGAGGTCCATGACCTATAAATATTTTTTGCTTATTTTTATCCTTAATTGATGCTCTACAAGCTTATGGTATCAAGTGTAACTTCTTAATTTATCAATTTTCACCTAACTCCACCTAAGTACATCCTTAATAGCAAATTTGCCAGTGTGTCTAGATATCGCAGTTTAAAACACAACCAGATTTGACTGGTTTGGAAACATGTGGAAAAGAAACAGTTGCGTCCAAAAATAATTTGACTCTATATTTTGCATTCCTTATCTATTTGAATTAAAATCAGATACTGTCTCTCTATTTAGGACGTGGCTGTAGTATTTTTAGGGTAGTAATGAAAGAACCAATATTTTAAATATACTTAATAAATCGAGAAAAGTTTCAAACTGAAAAATACAGGACACGTTTTCCTGCTTTCTCTGGATGTTTTGTCATTTCCATTTTTTTCGTCCATATTGATATTGAATAAGTAGGGCACTTATTAAATTCGTAAGGGTTAATTGATTTTGATTAAATATGTAGTTTCTGATGATACTTCATAAATGTCTAAATAAAAAAAACTAAAGTTGCTTTGATTGCAAATTCCGAATCACTTTTTAACTTATTTTTTTAAAACTATTTGCATAGCTTTCCTGTTACTCAGACTCAATATAAAGTTTCATATCAATTATATCAGCTGTATAAAAATAAATCATTTTTGCAGACAGGAACAGCACTGAAGCATTTCAGATTTGATATTCTGTATGTGGTGTATTATATATTTTTTTTATTAAATTAATAATTTATGGTTATAGATTATATGGATTTTTTTATGATAATTAACAACTTTAACAAATTGACAACTGTGCACAAATTGAAGTTGTAAAATTTACATGTAAGTTTGACAAATTACATGCATAAATTGTATATTTTGTGTTCTTTGATGTTATGTATTAACAAAGGGTGTTACCAAACATTGAAATGAAAAAAATCTAAATTTTGTACTTTAATTTAACAGGTGATCATTTGCATACTTTTGAACATTATTGTACCATTGTTAGTATTACAAGTTTATGAGTGTATGACCTAATATGATTATGGTCTCAACATTTAATCATTCGACCACAATCAAAACAGATAGTATGTATCATGATGCGTGCTCCAACAGACCCGATCTGAAGACATTCATCGACTGACAAACTACCCGCCATATCCAAGCGCGCCACAAATATTTTTAAAAATAAATGGGGAATCACCGATATGAAACGAAGGGCGTCTAACAGAAATGATAACTGTTTAAGGTAGATAGGTACGGAATTTGAGATAGTTGTGAAAAGTTTTAAATACCCGTATTATCGTTAGGGATTACATTGATTCAACCGATATAAAAGTTGACAATCTGCAAACAGTACTTATGTTCTTGTATCTTTTATATGTCTGTTTATTTTCGTCCATATATCTTAACTGATTTCGTACGTCACAAAATATGATAGTTGACCCTTGTGTTGACCTTTTATATGTTGACACCGACTTACGCAAATGGTAAAACCAAGGTCTATAATATTTCATCTGAAATAAAACAGAATCTACATTATTGAAGTCTTTAATATCTCCAAAAATAATCATACATTAAATATTTTTTTCTTTAATATGCAGCTCCAGAAACTTCAGCATAATCTTTCCATTATTCAAATATGTTTATTTGTACAAGTATATAATTTTGCAATAAATCATATTCCTCTGTCTTATTATATAATGTATAGTCGTTTGGGAGTTACGTAGGTTTATTTTGTAGCTGAATAATTCAAGTGTTAGGCATTACCCATAAAGAAAAATCAAACGTAAGCAAAACTTGCTGCATGCTCCAGATATGTATTTACCTAGTGCATTACAGTTGGCGTAAGAGCTTTTGGTTTTCGCGACGAAAGAGAGAAAGAACATACGTGCGTGAACATTAAGAAAGTCATGTCATTTGTTGTCAATAAATTAAACTCGACTCCAAACTGTATCATTAATGCCAATTTGTGTTTTCTTTTCGTGTCGGTTTCTTGCCTTTTGTGTGTTTACATGATACTTAAAGCTTAACATTTTAATCAGAAAAAGGGGCGAATACGTAGCTTTAGTCCTTGGTATAATTATTACAAATATGAAAGACGTACTCTTTCTCTTACTGTGTCATTGCTTTTCACACAAAACTATTAGTTAATGCACCTTTTCTGAGCATCATTTATTCTTCTTTCTGCAGTGATGTTTTCCTATTTATTTGTGCTAAATGCGTGATGGTTATGAGCTGTTTCGTCATCTTGAATCATGATAAATCTTGATTATTTTCTCATTTCGTATTTTTTGTTGTTGTTATGTATGTTGACAATGTTTTGGGTTTGTTTTGTATCCCAAAACATCAGTAGCAACAAGTCTTATAAAAAATATATAAAACATAAATATAACCTATATCTTCAATAGAGTAAACTGACCATTACAAGGCGAAAGATACCAAAGGGACATTCAAACTCTTCAATCGGAAACAAAACTGACAACGTCATGGCAAAAAAAGACAAACAGACAATCAGACAAACAACAGTACAGAAAACACAACATAGAAAACTAAAGACCCTACCAAAATCTGGTTTCATACACACAAATGCACGCAAAGGAAAAGTATGTACAACCCTGAAAAATAACATACGTTGCTACGTGTAGAGACGGCTGCTTATCCTTTCAGAGCATTTAAGATCATCACATGATTATGGGTGGGGTTCGTGTTGTTCGACTTTTATGTTTCAATATTGGGTTTTGTATACCGTTATGTCTTTTCGATCGTTTACCATTTTTTGCCATTGCATTGTCAGTTTGTTTTCAGCTGATGAGTATGCATACCACTAAGTATCTTTCGCCTTTCTTAAATATAAATAGAAAAATAAAATATACAATGATGTACAGTGTCAATCAGCAATGTACAAGAAACAAAACCATATTCTAAACAAAAGAAAACAAAACGATTTAAGCAGATGAGAATGGTTCCTCGTCGCTAGTCGAAATATAATAACATCATGGTTATTCATATTCAGGAGTTACCAAGGGCATGTAGGTGCTAAATGACACTCTACCAAATAAATATATACAAATAACGATTACACAAATTTACATCATATGTATACACACAACATATAAACTATTGTCATCGTGGCTTTTGCAATTTGGAAAGTATTTCAACTAGTCATCCAGATTCGAAAGTCATCAAGGGAAGGCGCTCGACGAACATATAAAAAAGTATGACCATATATATAGCATATTACAATTCAATGCAATATTTATTTGAATTTCGACAAATATGAGAGACTGGTGCAGTTCAAGACCAACATGTATATTAAGTAATTTACGTTTCTACTACTGCAGAACTTTGAAGAAACAATCATCGCAAAAATAAAAAACACAAAAAAACAAACATATAAAAAACCGCATTGTCATGTTAAGGAAAATGTACTAATATCTCTCATAATATGTCTATCTATATTTACAACCAAAATTAATAAGGGAAGGATAGTGTCAATATTTGTGTTTTCTGTCCTATATTCTCTCAAAAGATAAATTAGCCTAAGTGGCAAGAGAAATCATATCTAAGGTATTTAAATCTAATTATACTTACCTATAAACTCAAATATAGACAAGATAACAATCACTGTCCAATCAAAATATCAAAGTTGCGCAGTGGACCATATTATGGTATAGGGTACACTATATTTTATGAATGGTTAACCCGTGGGACGTTGTGACTCATTACTATCACAGGTATTTAAAGACACGTGACGTAGTAAAAAGTTTCATTCATAACATGATAGTTGACAAATACAGAATACAGGTAGGATGTTTATAAACAAAATACTTGTGAGATACGAAAACGAAGACATTTAACTAAAATGCACATATACAGTTAACTATGGTTAAAGAACCGTAATTCTATTACGATAGTCTTTTTGCGTATAATGGTAGTTTTTTCGACAAATTTTTTTTTCTCGCTTTTTCTTGTTGAATTTATGCCTCATACATGCTTACGTCCATGTGGTTAATGTACGCTCCTATTTAGATTTGGATAATTTCGGGGTCTATACATGACTCAAAATAATTGAGGATAATTTATTTGAAGACAAACTTCGTTTTGCAGTTATGTGCATAGTCTTCTCTGTAATTAGAAACTGAATTATTTACACATTAAAACATGCCAAACTATAGTACGGATTGCTGTGCTAAACAACAGTCGAATGTTTTCTGAAGATTTACTGTTTAATAAGTAAAATCGATGAAGGTCTGCAATTCTTACGTTTGAACGTAATCAAATAAGTAGAAATGATGAACTTTGTCAACTTTAATATTTCTATATACATTATTTTAATTACTATTTTGTAAACCATGCATTTGCAAGAACAGACTTTTATTATAATGCAGTCTCAACCTCTCAAGGCATTTTGAATATTGTAACTAAAATACTATTTTGGTTTATCTTTTATCTTTGATACGTTGATATAGAATATATAATCCTCTATTTTTGTATTTTCAATATAAATATCTCCTTAAAAATTGTGTAAGGCATGATGCATATCTTGCAACTTGAATAATGTTTTGGTTCATCTTTAATTAGGATAACACAGTTGCACAGTCAAATACTGCTATATATATTAAGCCATTGGGGTAAAAATGTGCATTAAATCTAAATAAATAAATACAAATCAAATCCTTTTGTTTTAAAATGTCTAATAGGAAAATTAAATTGATCCAAATGTGTAAGTATATGAAGTTAACAGTGCATAGTTTAAGGCACATTTATAAAAACAATGTAATCGGACTAACTTTAACGGTGCATCTGATAAAACAATGACGGTCCAATATTCAATAACACAGGGTAACAATTATTTATATATTGATAACTAACATTTCAGTGGATAGATATAGGACAGACTATGTAATAGATAACCGAATCTGAAATCGGTGATATACCTTTGGGCTCCTGTACTTCTTCATAAAAATGTATATTTCACTTCCCGATTAGAAAACATGATTTCTGTCCTATATATCTAGGACATCTAGTGCGAATCCAAAAAATAACCTTTCATATTTTGAGAACTATCTAAGTATAATGTTTTATCTCGAAATAAAACTTCAGCGTTTCAGAAATAATCATTAATAGATTCAATTTAATATTAATGATTTAACTATTTTGTTGTAGTTGTTTTGTTGTGGGTTTACGTAACATAGTTATAATAATAATTGCTGAGTTTTTCTTATTTTTGTTTTGTATTGCTATAATCAAAATTATGTTTGAGTTTGTTTTGCAAAAAAGAACCAAATAAATATAATAAGAATAAAAATTATAATAACAATTATGATTTTCCATAATAGAAAACAAGACAGTGGACTCAAAGTCAGAATAAAAAAGGAGAACAAAACGCTATAAACTTCAATTAATTGATTTGTTTAAACTTGATAAAGGGACTTTGATAAGCAGAAATGCTACTAAAAGCAACCACATCCAAGCTTTATTTCAAACTGTATATATTTTTTTTTTGTCATAATGTAGAATATATATATTTGCTACTAGTGTTTTTGATGCGTGATTATAATTCTTAAATTATAAAAAAAATTTTATATTTAATTTTCTCATGTTTATTGCAAAAGGGTCAAAAGAACACAATTAGAATTCCTCTCAGATTACAACAAATACTATAATCAAAACGAAGAATATAAAAAAGTGTCACGGTTTGAAATCAAATTTAGTGAAGGACGGTAGTATACGTTCACATCGATCCATCAAAATTCACACGTTGTTATCTGATTGGCTGATTGCTTTTTGCGGTCATCCAATCAGATTTATGCATATATAATGAGTCAGGAAAAATAAGAATAAAATGAACTTGGGCACCCATCAATGAGTGATTAATTATTGAGCCTCAAGGCAAGCTAGTACAACTAAACATCTTTTATAACAGTTTATCTTGAGATATATGGTAAGATAACTTTGAAAATAAAATGATTGATTTTTTCCTTCTGTTGATTGACATTTCATGTCATATTTATTATTTTTTATTCAATTTTGCATTAAAATTTAACATTTGGGTTTAAATTTACATTTAATTTTTAAACATGTTATAATCATTTAAATACAAACTTAGTGTAAACTTAGACTCATTTAGTAGCGACGTTTGACAAAATATCAACTTGAAGCTCCATGCAACATTTGTTTTACATAGATTTATTTATTTTTATTTTAGATTTTAAAACTTAATAAAAATGGCATTCATCAATTCATCCCCTGAATGCAGAGGAAGTGATTATAATTTTTTCGGTTTGGAAGAAGAACAAGGATTCGAAGGATTAAATATTGAACAAATTGTGCCTGATTTGGAAAATATTGTGCCAACTTTAGATGTGCAAACTTTATACGAAAACAATAATTCGAAACTGCCGCTTTGTCAAAAGAAGGGAGATAAATGTGATACAGAACAAAGGCGAACATACAGTCCTAGATTAAGTGAAGTTATCGAGTACATCTCAGATCAGTGCACAGATACAGATAGCTCATATACAGGTACATGTTACATTTATCTACATATCTGAATTTCAATTATTATGATAAAATACTTTAAGAATGACATGACATTAACAAATTGCTTTTTAAACATTTTATACAAATTTTATACAGCTACCTTTTAAGGCATTTAAACAATTCGTGTAAACTTAGACTCATTCTACTTTTCTTCATTTACATGTAGTGATAGTTTGCTTATTTACACTTGCAGATGTATTCCAAGAAATAAAAGAAAACAGCTCGACAAATATTCAGGATTTCAAAGGTAGGTTAAATTAATCCACTTTTACAATTTGAGTTTCTCTAGTAATTTTGTAATTTGTCTTATTTGGTTTCAATATTTTATCTCAAAAGAATTAAGATAACATGTAACTGAAATTGAACATGATCCATCTTAAATATAAGTTCGTTAAAATTCTAAACTTTAAATATTATTTTGAAAAAATGAATTCATAAAATACAACTTGATTCACTTGTTTGATATTTGTTTTTACAGAGACAGTCAATGCTGTTGACGAGAAAGAAACTATGTTTAAGATATATTTGAAGAAGTTGATGAATCACATTAATTGTAAGTATTTCATACACCTTTACAAACAAAATATACTATATACAGTTATAACTGAATAAACTGAAGTGAAGTCAAATTGCCATCAGAAAGTATATGCCCCATTTTACCCGAGCACTTTACATTACACACGGAAATTACACACGGAAATTTGAAAATAAAGGATTTCTTTTAATACTTCAACACGACCTGAATAACAGAAACAGATAATGGCTATATGTACATTGTTTTTATGTAAATATTTCATTTAAAAAAGAAGACTATGTACAAGAATTTTAATGC
>CM034352.1:84383245-84520744 GCA_019925275.1 Mytilus edulis | reverse complement strand
AATTTTCTTTACGGGATCTTTAACATAAAAGTATACAGCCATGCTGTTTTATATAACCAAGACTTTACAAAGTACGAGAGTATGAGGTAATGTGTACTTGTGTGTGAGTGTGTGAAAGATTAGAATGAAAACTGTGTGAAACAATTACCCCAGATGCCAGTCATTATATTGAAGACGGTCTTAGACCGTTAACTTACATTTTTTTCTGTGCTTCATTATTTCTTCATGATTCAAAGAATAATTGAAAAGTTGCAAGTTATCCCCCTTCATTATTTGTTTTCATGTTGGATACCAGTTTTTAAGGTATTTTTGTTTTTACCATTTTGTTACCATCGCTTATTTATATCATTTAATGACACTATTTATTTATTCTATTTTTGTTACTGTACAGAATTTGTAGTAATTTATTTTGTTGGACCGGGCGCTGGTCGCCATTTTATGGTTCATTAGTTTGAGAAATCCTCTGTGTATATTTTTATAAATATTTTCTTATTGTGGTCTGTGACCAGCTTGTAACAAGAGAAAAATAAAACATGAAAAGAATATTTTGTCTGTGGTTACTTTGATTTGAAAAGAAAATGAAAACAAGCTTTACAAAGTGTTTATTAGTCATAGAAACGAACAAATAGGAAAACAACTTATCATCATGGATGACACACACATTTTAATCTCCTTTAAACTGATGGTCTATATACATTGGAACAACCGGTGGCTTGTTTCTTTTTCTGCTATTTGGTTGGGTTGCTGTCTCTTTGGTACATTTCATGCTCCATTTTCTATTCTATACAAGCTAAAGCGGCTATTGTGTACCAGCTATGAAGTTTGAATTAAAGGTTTCAAAGATCATATATATATAGAAAATAATTCAACGTCCTTGGGGACTAATAAAGGACGAAATCGTTTCTAAAAACTAATTTTACTGCTCTCAATATATTTGTGTGTGACTACCTTAACATGCGGTGGTAAAGAGAAAGAGAACAGGCATGCTAATGTAATTTGATACGGAGGATATATAGATGATTATACTATTTACAAACATCATCCCGGAGCACCCCTGTGATTCCGGTATGATACGTACTGATCTACGTTTCCAACAACCATATACAAATCAAGTATATAACATCCCCGCCCCGAAAGAAAAAAAGAAATTCAAAAATTTCGTGATGGTTGTTGGTAAACGTAGGTCAGAGAATATAAAACTAAAATAAGACAACAAACATAATAGTCGACCATAATCAAAAAGATAATTAAAAAAATATATATATATACATGTATATGCAAGTTTCTCACTAAACTTCAACATGTTCAAGCTATCAAATCTGACGCCGACTACCACACAAATCTCTTACAATGTAATATTTTCTCATCACAGTTCTGGTCTTGCGCATGAAACATTCAAATGAATCATAATTTCAGTTATGCAATTGAGGAATCATAGTCTATTTGATAAGTCTAGCAGAGACCTGAAACTCCTAATATTTCAGATAATACATTCATAAATAATATCAACTTTTACACACAGATTTGGTTAACACTGGCACTCTCACTTACATAAAAATACGAACATATTATAGGAAACATACACAGGTTTTATATCTAGAACATGCCATTCAACCTCATTTGACACAAAGTCTATTCATGAAACGACCAATAACAACTAGTAATAATAATACAATGATAAGAGAAAGGTGGCAGTCACACACAGTACATTCAAAAATCATAATCTCAATACAAATTAACAATCAAATAAAAAAAAAGTCTCAATTATGTCTACTGTTATCAACGATAACTGTTCCCTGGTACTGGACGAATATAATAGCGATGCAATCATCACTGATTAACACAACATCTGGATTCAGCACGTTTGGCGATGCAATCATCACCGATTATAACATCATCATTGTCCAACAAGTGTAACGATGCAATCATCACCGAACATCAAATCACTAAGCGGGTTGTGGCGATGCAATCATCACCGATCATATAAAACATCTTGACTTCGTAGGTATTTACAAAAAAAACCACATTCAAGTAAACTGTAACACTTTGGCGATACAATTATCACCGAATAATAACAAAATATCCATGAGCTCTGAATGTGTGATAATCTTACTATCCAACATTATCAGTGAAACAATTACAGTATACTACACTAGCGGAGGTGGCCTAGCAATAATCAGTTCCTGTGCTTTTGGTGGTAGCTCCGACAACGGTTTCCATTTTGCATTTTGTGCAGGCTCGCCTATCAATTGAACTAAATAGAGAAACGAACTTCCGTGTGGTTTCTTTGCTAGGATTCGCTTTATCTTTTCCTTGGCTCCATCGCAAGAACTTACTTCACTTAGAAAATTTTCGTCACGGTATCTAATAGGTTTTTGTACAACCCGAGATGTTCGCCTTAACGGAGTAGGATTATCATTTTGTAATTGAATATCTTGTTCAGTAGGTATTTCATGTTCGGAACTTTCGGAATTAGAATCGGAACTTGTTGAAACTGGATTTTGCTGTGGAACTTGTACCAAATAGTTTTGGGGATCTGGTGCTCTTATATGCGCAAGTTTTACTCGGTTAATATGAACAGGTGATTTCAATTTCCGTTTTCCAGATGGATCGCGTAATTTGATCAAGTGAGGACTAGGAATGCTGTTTACAACAAATGGTCCGTCGTAAAGAGGCTGAAATTTTCTACCCTGACCTGTTAGAGTTCTTTGTAAATATACGTAATCGCCAATTGAAACTTTTAGTTCATTGAGTTTAATGTTAGCATTTTCTGCCATTTTTTCTCCCGAATATTGAGCATTTTTGACAACCATTTCCCAAACTGTTTTAAGTCTATCTGTTAATTCCGAAAAATAATTTTGCATATTTGGATGAAAATCATTTAGGTTGAAATGTGCTCCGAACACGGGAAATTTTGGACGTTTTCCAAATACAATTTCAAACGGAGAAAAATCTATACTGCTGTTGACTGACGAATTCATTGAAAAAGTAACAGAATTAATTTCCTTTTCCCATAATTTGTCTTTTAAAACATGAGCGGTTAAGCGTTCATTTAAAGTCCTGTGTTGTCGTTCACATGCTCCAAGACAATGGTGAGCAAAGGCGGGCGTGAACTCTTGTGTCACTTCTAATAGTTTACAAAGTCCAGCAGTGCACTGATTAACAAATTCCGACCCACGATCTGAGACTAAAGTTTTGCAAACACCAAACTGAGTAAACATACGATAAATAACTTCACAAACTGTCAAAGCGTCATTATTTCGCAAAGGGTGCGCAAATATAAATTTACTAAACATGTCGACCGCAGTAAAAGCATAAGTATTTCCATTAACTGATTTCGGAAACGGACCGCATAAGTCGATTTGCCACACTTCGAAAGGCTCAGAAGGAGTCGGAAATGCCACTATGGCTTGCTTTGTTTTAAAATTTGTAACTTTCCGAACTTGACAAAAATGACATGTTTGTACATAATCCGTTATAATTTTCCCCATCCTTGGAAAAAAGAAATGTTCTTTGGCTCTATCAAGTGTATTGTTCATTCCGGCATGGCCACCGAGAGGCGAGTCGTGGACCACTTTTAATACAGAAGGTATCAGCGCTTGAGGTATAACTATTTGATAATGTGACATCATTTTATTGCGTTTAGATTTTGCAACTCTTGAATGGAACAGAATATCATCAATAAGCGCATAATCGTTAGATTTCAATAAAACACATCTTGCTTCCTTTTGTAAATCTGGAAGTATATCGTTTTCTAAATAGTTTATAATTGGAGACAAAGATGTATCTTGGCGCTGTAACTCTTTAATATTATTGATAGGCATAGAAATATTAGCTAAAATTTTGTCATTAACCATTTTATCAACTACTATGTCCGTATCTGATTTTGACGATTCTTGTAGTATGCGCTGACGCTTTTTCTTATATTGTTTATTTCCATATTGCGGTTCATCTGTATCGGCATCATATGGATCATAATGTTCTGATTTATGTTCTTCTGTTGACACATGTATAGCCTGAACTGCCTCTAAATTGTTTTGAAATAAGTTTGCAAAGTTTTGACCGTTTGGTAATGTTATATGTCCAATTTTGTCCGGAACGAAAGGAAAATACGGGTCATCTTCCACAGGACTTTCGACAACTTCTGCATGGTGATTTTCGCATCTCGACAAAGCGTCTGGAACCTCCATTTGTTCCGCTTTTTTATATACTATTTCGAAATTAAATTGTTGAAGAATAGAAAGCCAACGTTCATAAATCGCACCCTTAAATTGCTTCTGATATAAAGGCTTCAACGCTTGGTGGTCACATTCCACAATAAACTGATTTCCTCTAAGATAGTCAGAACAATCCAATATACTCACAACCATTCCTAAGAGCTCTAACTTAGTCGGCCCATACGATTGCTGCCAACGACTTAGGTTTTTCGACCCAAAACGAATAATTCGTGGTTTACAAGTTTTGTCCTCCGGATCAAGTTGATACAACATATACCCTATTCCACGAGAAGACGTATCAACGCTCAAACGAAACTGCATATTAAATTGAGGAAAACTCAACATTTCAGAGTTGACAAGGCGGTATTTTAAATCGTTAAATGCTGTGTCTTGTTCCTTTCCCCATTTGAATGTTTGATTCTTCTGTAAGAGTCTAGTTAGAGAGCTAATTGTAGCGCTAAAGTTCGGAATAAATTTCTTAAACCAGTTAAAAAGTCCAATCAGTCTTCTTAGTTCTTTTACATTTCGAGGTGCAGGGTACTCCTGAATTGCTTGAACACGATCTGCAGGTGGCAATATTCCATCTTTCGAAATAAGATGACCTAAAAAAACGCATGATTGTGCCGCAAAAGAACATTTTTTCGGTCCAAGTTTTAATCCTGCATTTCTAAATCGGCCAAGTACTTCACTCAAATCAGACATGTGCTGATCAAAAGTTTCGGAACATATTAAAACATCGTCTAAATAACATAAACAAGATTTAAATTTAAGTCCATGTAACACCCTGTCCATCAACAGTTGAAATGTATTGGGTGACGTTTTTAGACCCATAGGTAGTCTCAAAAATTTATAAGTGCCGAAACATGTATTAAAAGCTGTATAACGAGAAGATTCAGGTGTTATGCCCATTTGGAAAAATCCTGATGATAAGTCAATCGATGTTATATAGTTCGGCGTCATTTCCGAAAACGATTCAGTAAGCTCCTGCAGATTTGGTATGGTATACTTAAATTCCTGTGTTTGAGAATTCAAATAACGAAAATCACAACAAAATCGAAAGTTCTGAGGAGCATGCTGGTCGGAAGATTTCGAACGTTTTGTTACTAAAACTATCGGACTTGTTATTGGCAAATCTTCGGTCTCACTGACTGGTGAGATTATACCTTGTTTCAAAAGTTTATCTAAGTGATGTCTCAAAATCTCACGCTTGTATGGTGGTAATCGATACGGTTTCTGGTGTTTACCACTAGCATCGGGCTTCAAATGAATCGTATGTTCGATTAGTTTTGTATATCCCAAGTTAGGATTGTCATCGGTAACAAATAAGTCTATATTTTTATAAAGAAGCGATGCAAGTTCAGTCTGTTGACTTTCTGAAAGGTGATCAGACAAGGTGAATTGATCCTTTACCTTCTCTATATGTTCATTACTACTACAACTTTCACTACAATCATTCAAATCAGGTGTTACACAACTATTTACAATATCAATATTCTGTACAACTGGACAACTTTGGTCAATAGGTACATAACTGTAATCGGAATTAAGCGATAAAAATTCCGCTATAGTTCTGTCTTTCGGAATAACAACACTCAGTGCTGTTGCGTTTAAAACTTTCACAGGAACCTTGTGATTATAAGAAACTGTGACAAGAGATTTAGCTACCATTAAACCTTTTTCGAGTATGAACTTATGATTCGAACAAACACCATTTAATCCAGGCAGAACATAAGTAGGAACATGTCCCCATACAATACATTCGGAATTGGGAGGAATTGTAAGTTTCTTGTGTGTTTGCACTTTGACTGACTTAAAGTTTGCTGAAAAATTGCTAAAATCAAGAATAATATTGTTACTATGCAAATAGTTAGTTCCTAAAATAAGCGGGTGTGAGGTAAACGGCAAAATGTAAACTTCAATTGCATGTTGTTCATTGTTACATATTAACAAAATCTTTGCTAAACCGAACACTTTAACTTTTGTATTATCAGCAAGTCGTATTTCAGACGGAAATTGTTCAAAACTCAATTTTGATTTGTGCGAAAGAGTATTATATAATGTTTGAGAAATAACATTTATGGAGCTACCCGTATCCACCAATGCTGCTACATTCATATCATCAAATGAAACTTGCAAATGTACAAAAGAAGTTCCATTGCTTTCATTCATACTGGCACTAGCTAACTGTTGACCCGACGACCGTGCCTGTCCCCCGGTTTTTATCCCTTTCCCGACTGAAATTGTTGTAGAGTTTTGCAGAATTGTGCAGTATGGCCTTGTTGGGAACATAACTGACAGGTGGCTGATTTGTTGGGAGGTCCAGTTTCAGTCCAATTGCAATCCCGATGGATATGACCTTGTCCCCGGCAACCGTAGCATTCGCGCGAATCTTGTCGAGGCGGATAGTTTGATGCCTGGCGATAATCTTGTCGGCGATAATTTGGTCTTTGGTTGTCATTGGTCTTTACCGTGATATTGGCCACCATTGATGTTAGTGTTTTTATCTGATCCTTCAAGTCATCGATTTCTGTTTTAGAATCAGTAACGGCCTTAGTCTCACTTTTGATAGCTTGTGTTGATATCGCTTCAGTGCGATATCCGCACGCCTCTGCCATTTTGGAAGATGTCAAAGCTGCCTGCAAGGTAGTTGGGTTTCCTGCGCGAACGAAAAACGCCATTTTGTCCGGCAAACCATTGATAAATTTAGATAGAACCTCATGTTCTGGTTTCGATAAAATTTGGGCTTTTTCCACCAAGTTACAATAAAAATCTTCTATTGCCTGACCTGAACTTAGACGAATGTTTTGAAATATCTCATTTGTCATTAACATTGTGGAACTTTGACCTGTAAAGTCCATGTAATGTCTTTTAAATAAAGCTGAAAGTAAAGTCCAATCAGATTTGGTAGTATTGCTTACATTTATAAACCATGTAAGGGCTGGACCTTTGAGATGCAGGTGAAATGCTGCAATTTTTCTTTTGGAATCCAGTAAATCATAAAGAGTTGAGTAGGACTCAAATTCAGCCATAAATTTAGCGGCATTTTCTTGGGATAACCTGAGAATTCCCTACACTTTACAATTTTCTCCATTGGGATGGAAGCGGGTGAGTAGGATGAAGACATTAAGGAAGTTGTGCTTCTAGTAAACGGTAAATGAGAAATGTCCGTTCGAGGAGTAGATTTTGGAATGTTGGTTATGTTGTCAAACGAACGTGTCGGGGTCGGTAAAGATTTAAACTCGTCCTCTTGTATAGCTTGTTTCGAAATAAAACTGTCACTTAATAAATATCTAGACTGAGAGAGGTCATTTGAATGTTCTTTATACATGTGTTCAATGGAAGATTCAGAAAGGTTGTGGTTTATTTTGTCTTCCTCAAAAGTTACAGATTTACTCATACTATGTCTTATTAATTCAAAGCAATCATGAATTTAAACTTGGTCTGGCGAGACAATTCTCACCGAGAGCCTATCTGTATACACACAAAACAAATAAATTCTTCAACACTGACAATTCCTTTATTACAATAAAACATATGTGATTATGCGCAATCAACAACAATCAAAGCTACTATTCGCAACAGCCATAATTTGGACAGCAATGATGTAGGATGAATTCCATCTAAATAAAAGGCATTAAATTTGTATGTAAACCGCTATTTCTCATTTGTCTGCATTTTCTAGAATTTTGAAGATCACAGCTAAATTTTGGTGAATGTTTTCGAAGAATTAAATTTGTCTCCCGAATAAAACTATTCACGGTATTGATTTGTTCTTCAAGTTTCAAATCGTCATTCTGAAATTGTTCCGAATATTTATGGCCTTGATATTTATTCCAACATACTATGGAATAAACAGGTATTTCCAAAAACACTAATTCGACTGTTTTATATTTAGCGACAAGTGCATAAATTCGCCTAAAGTTATTTATGATATCATTGACCGAGGAAGAGTCACGTGATCGGAGACTGATATATCTATTTTTACGATTAAAATCAGTTAAGTCACAAGTTCCTAACCATACATAAAATATAATGTTTTTGTAGTGACGAACGGCTTCTTCGATCTGTCCTTCTAAATATTTATAACTGTCTCTTGTTGTTGCTCCCTTTTTATGCCAAAAACGAACGCCAGATTCAATTGCTAAATTTCTTTGTAATTTTAAATATTTCCCTTTACTATCGGATAAAATTATAGGTGTTTTATTAAAGGCACGTTGATGCGAAAGTTTGTTTCTCAATTTAAGAATTTCTCGCTGTAGCTTATCATTGCTCATTATCATGTAGCTGGTCACTGCAATCTAAAAATACATTTCTTATCTGCATGATGATTGCGTGCAGACGATACACACATTAAGCTGTAATTTGGGTCAAATTCTCACAATCAAAATGTCAATTAATGCATTATTAAAACTAGTATTAAAGACGGAATGCAAACAAAAAATACAATGTTCATAACGCCAGCGGGAAGTATTTGAGGTCCTCCACCATTCAACGTCCTTGGGGACTAATAAAGGACGAAATCGTTTCTAAAAACTAATTTTACTGCTCTCAATATATTTGTGTGTGACTACCTTAACATGCGGTGGTAAAGAGAAAGAGAACAGGCATGCTAATGTAATTTGATACGGAGGATATATAGATGATTATACTATTTACAAACATCATCCCGGAGCACCCCTGTGATTCCGGTATGATACGTACTGATCTACGTTTCCAACAACCATATACAAATCAAGTATATAACAATAAACGCACTCATACAAATCATATTATCTGTCAAAAATGATACATTGAACTGAAAAAACATGTTAATAAGTATTCAGAATAATACAACATAAAAATAATGAGATGCGGTATGATTGAAGAGGAGACAACTATCAACCAAAGATCAAATAATATGGAGGAAGCAATTGTTTTTCTTTTTAAAAAAAAATCCACAAATACTCAAAAACTCTCTGTTTTTATGTGAATATTTCAAAGATGCTGTTGTATCAAATATTTTCGCAAAAATCTGTTATGAACAAAATTTAGTATTACTGGACATCACAAATAAGAACGAAGATGTGTACTGACGATCAAGAAAACACGATTACGAACAGTAAACACATAAACAATTAATCTTTTGGGCAATACAAGCTCCCAGTGAAATAGTGTTATTATGTACCCTATGGGATAAAAATGTGACGCTAGTAGTACTGACTCGTGACCATGGTAGTACACGAGTCTTTGAAATAGGTCAAAATTCGTAAAAGAAATGTTGAAAAGTTATTCATGACGAAAACACTCGACTGATAATGGACAAGCACGTGATGGCGATAGTGTACAGTAACTTCAAAGGAAAAACAACACCGGGTACAAATCTTTTAAAATTGTATCTATATGCGAAAAAAATATAAATGATAAAATGAGCTATGCTATAAGCAAAACAAGCTGATAATGTTTTTTTTTTTTAAATTTATCTTAATTTATTTATTAGAAAAAGAAATTCACTTATTCAAACTGCCGTAAGAACTAATGCGCGATTTAATAAACTAAGTATACATTTTTATCATAATAAAATATGTGTCAGTATATCAAAAATATTAATTCAACGTCTAGTACATCTGATCAAATATGTAAAATTATGTACTACAGACATGTCAATCCTTCATGTACACACTTTTACATCCTGAATTTCAGAAATGTACAAAATGAGCATAAATACACTAAGTGATGTATTGAAAGCCATATTTACCCTGAAAAAGTAGTTTCTGGCAGAATATAGTTGAGAAAAGACGAAAAAATGTTTCAATCAATAAGGCCATAAATAAGAAAAAAAAACATTAAAAAAGATAAGTTGTCAGACCTTGTATTAGTTTACATGTAATAAATAACATAAAAAAATCAATATAACAAATTAAGTAACGCATAGAACATTCACTGTGACAATTGACATAGAACATTCAGTATAACAAATAAAGTAACGCATAGAACATTCACTGTGACAATTGACATAGAACATTCAGTATAACAAATAAAGTAACTCATAGAACCTTCACTGTAACAATTGACATAGAACATTCAGTATAACAAATAAAGTAACGCATAGAACATTCACTGTGACAATTGACATAGAACCATCAGTATAACAAATAAAGTAACTCATAGAACCTTCACTGTAACAATTGACATAGAACATTCAGTATAAGAAATAAAGTAACGCATAGAACATTCACTGTGACAATTGACATAGAACATTCAGTATAACAAATAAAGTAACTCATAGAACCTTCACTGTAACAATTGACATAGAACATTCAGTATAACAAATAAAGTAACGCATAGAACATTCACTGTGACAATTGACATAGAACCATCAGTACAACAAATAAAGTAACTCATAGAACCTTCACTGTAACAATTGACATAGAACATTCAGTATAACAAATAAAGTAACTCATAGAACATTCACGGTAACAATTGACATAGAACATTCAGTATAACAAATAAAGTAACTCATAGAACATTCACGGTAACAATTGACATAGAACATTCAGTATAACAAATAAAGTAACGCATAGAACCTTCACTGTAACAATTGACATAGAACATTCAGTATAACAAATAAAGTAACTCATAGAACCTTCACTGTAACAATTGACATAGAACATTCAATATAACAAATAAAGTAACTCATAGAACATTCACGGTAACAATTGCCATAGAACATTCAGTATAACAAATAAAGTAACTCATAGCCGAGAGGGTAATAGTGCAGATTGTTACTCCTTTAGAAACCGAGGTTGATAATGTTTTTTCAAAAGGTAAAAGCTGCCGTATCATCCTATCAATGATGTATCATTCATAGACTGACGCATGTTCCCCCATAAGTCGAGGTTGATTGAGTACTGTTTTAAAAAACTGAGTTACTCCCATTTTTTTCTAAATTCGGAAACCCACATTTGTGTGCTAATTTGTCAAAATGGTCTTAAGAATTCTATTCCATTTACTTTAAATTAAAATATTTCAGTTAGTGGATAAGTGAGTCGGGCTTTCACCGCTTGTGCCTCAAAATTCCAAGCACATCTATTTCAGAATTAAGACATTATCGTGATAATCAAATAAAAACGGTTGAAAATGTGTTGCATATGCAAAAATGTATAAAAAGGTATCTTACAAGATATTGTGATAGGATCAAAGTTGGCTATTGGGAATTTATCGTGATTTCGAATGATTGATTGCATTTTGTTTGTTTAATATTCAGTGATAAATATTCCATGCACGTCCAGAACGAGGCTTCGACGGAACGCAAGATGCATTCACTTTTCAATTGTTTCTATAACTGCAAGCATTCTTTCGTATTATTTCTTATTGTTTTATCTGTGTTTTATCATCAATTATACCGCAATTATAGAGTTTAGTGTGTTGCCTTTATTGATTTATACTGTATGTCCTTTATGTCATCGTGATAAAAATAGGGAGAGGTTTAAAATCTTAAAAGGAAACTATTAAGACATGTCCATTAATATTATGCCTGTCAACTTTCTGCAACATAATTTTGGGTTGTATCACGTCACGTTGCTCTTCATGTAGATATATAATATCACAATAAGGATATACTTTTTTTTATGTTGCATGATTGCCAAAGAGAAAAACTATCCACCCGAGACCTGAAAACGAGGTCAGGGATCTCCATGGCCTGTTTAACGATGGAGCCCCGCCATCGTTCAAATGTCTTGCGCCATCGTCAAATGACTCGCGCCATCGTTAAATTGTCTTGCGCCATCGTTAAATTGTCCTCCGCCATCGTTCAAAACTTCATCGTTTTTTGTAGCCCGACGCCATTTTTTTATCAATTATAATCAAATGCATGTAATTGCATAACCCTTAGGCTTTTTATGTAATAATCCAATACAGTTCTAACGCCTGAGGGATATCCGGATTAAGATCGCTAATTACTTGTACCTGAGCTTTTACAGGTAGATCGACAAACCAGACAGGAGAATTAATACTATCTGAGGATAGACGATCCATTTGTCGAAGTAATCAACTAAGTTTCAGCAAATGATTATGATCATTTAGATTAAATAAATAAATTAATCCAGTTACAAAGAAAACAGTTTAACAAGTCGAACACGTGCTTTATTTTGACTTACGCAATCAGCATCCCCCTTTTTTAAGAAGTACAAAATAAGACGCAAAACAGTAAATATTATTTCATCGCAAATAACTCGAGTACTGCTGTAACGATAATTTAGAATTACTTTAAAAGTTTAAAAGTAAAAACTTAAATATTTCCTGTAAAGAAATATCGTATCTAAATTCCGAATTCATTTCGTATATTACAATCAAATTGATACATCCGCGTTTCCGGTTTCTATTCAGACTCGAAAGATGCATGTTGCACAGCATCAATTTTTCCAGATAAAGTCATTAAAAACCTTTTCATTTGTCAACGTTTGCTTTACAAATCTCTTTAACCTTTTACATAACCCGTACGAATTGTTTTGTTGTTGCTGCAAATCAGCCATACCGGTAATGGGCTCTGAATTTGACAGTGTCCACGAAAAATAAGCTCCACATCAGATGATTTTTAACCCCCATAACAATTACCAAAAATAAAAGAAATCTGCATGGGGACCTTCATGACAGCTTTTGGTCATTCTCGACTAAGGGGGGACCATGAAGACTTGGCATTTGAATGGTTAAAAACGGCAATAAATGAAAATATTGATACTTCTAATTCTATAATGAAAATTCAAATAAATATAATTTAAATAAGCAATGAATTAGCATGTTCACCATTACTTGTATGGAGGGATAAAATACTTCCGATCGCGCTACACTGTACAGCGTAGACAAGGTTTGTAATGGTGAAAGTTCCTCCATGGTTCAATTTTCATCCATGGAGATCCCTGGAGGTGTAATGTCACATAACACTATGCTGTATAGTTTTTGCTCATTGTTGAAGGCCTTACGGTGACCTATAGTTGTTATTTTGTGTGTCAGTTTAGAATTGACGATTTTCCCACTTCTTGTCTCCCTTAGTCTTTTCAAATTGTATCGTTATACAACGATAGCGTTTAAATCGGGGAACAAATGTCGACGTATGACGGTATATTAAAAACAAAAGGTTCATTTTAAAGATGAATTTATAAAAGCTAGGAATTGCAAACATGTTTTGTTCACAGAAGAAATAAAGTGTAAAGCCATAAGTAGCGGGATCCGTTTATTTGCTAGCTAGGGAAATTATGTGCACGTTCCAATAATGAATACAGCTTCATATAGAGGGCGCTGATGTAAACAGTCAATAGTGAACATGCAATTTGTTGCAAGTTCATTTATATCCAAACCCTGTCTCATTTTGTTACTAAACAAATATGAACAGTCAAGAAGTTTGCACTTTACTTGTGATTTAAATACTACAAACCAAATAGTTCAGTAGTAGGGACACTTCACGGTACCCTGGTTACATTGAACGAGGTGAAATAGTGCTAAAGTACAACTAAAATAGGTCTTATAATTCTAGTAGGACAGTTTCAGGTCTTTCATGTGGTTATTCAGGGATCAAAAGAGTTGTCAAAAGAATTGTTCTTTGATACTGTTTGCAGAAGTAAATTAGGTGCAAGAGAAATTCGATCAATCATAGAGAGGACGTATTAGTACAAAGATTAAAACAGAATTAATCGCTTTATGTAAATTCACTGTTTAAATTGTCCGACACGCAAATAAAGAACACAAAATAATAATTGAAACCGCAAAATTAATTCGGGCATGAAACTACTCTTTACAATTTTTACGTTTAAATGAACATAAAAGAGTAAATGTTCGCTAATTTGGGAAAAAAATCTTAACCCTACATAATTTTTGTACGATTTTGTAAAAGATAAATTCATTAGTGAGTTCTTATCCCGAAAACTGATAGTAAGTCACTCTAAGAGTACTGGTAAACTTAAAAAGTTGGAAATACCGTATTTATTTCTGATTGTTATAGTACAGTTGCCTTGGATTAAAATAACTTAATTTACAAGCATATTTGACAAAGGTTATCTCACATCATATTTAATATTACCCTAAATAGCATTTCCTTGTTAAAATAAATACAGTCTTCGTTGTTTCCAAGGCAAGGGATTTCATTCAGGGAGTTTTCTACTCTTCTCTGTAAATAAAGTCCATTATTTATAAATTGCTTTGTCATAATTCAAATTTCCCTAAAATCAGAATAAAACATCTGACAATAAAAAAATATCTTCAAAGATAACATGGTTATATTTTTGTACACACGTCGTGTGTTTCGTTTACAAAAATCAGCATTGACGTTCGAATATAAAACGCAATGTCCTGATTGAGGTTCGCCTTTTATATAATATATATCAAACTAATTATAAAAACTTCTTGAACTTTGATTTCGCACTTTTACCTTCATTGCATATTCAGAAAGGTCTTCAAAATCTGTGTCAAAAGAAGAACACTTTAAACTTCTCCTTTCGTGAGAAGAAAAAATGAAAATCGATTCCATACGTTTAGATACTGAAAACCAACTTAATTTCGCGGATATTTTATTTCGCGTTTTATCCTTTCTAGTCCACTTCGAGGCTACTTGATTCCGCGATTTTCAAATTTATATTATGTAGTTTAATAAGGAACATTACAGTTTTAAATTTTCGCGACGATTTATATTCGCGTTATTTTTTTACTCGCGAAAGTCGCGAAAATAAATCGCTCGCGAAAATAAGTTGGTTTACAGTATACTAGATGGTGATCTTTCAAATGTAAAATGTATATGCACACATACCGTATCTTGACCTATAATGGTTTACTATTATAAATTGTTATTTGGATGAAGAGTTGTCTCATTTGCTCTCATACCACATCTTCCTATATCTATATATGTGGTATTACACTAGTAATTTTTGGCGCCTATTATAGTTTGCTGTTCAGTGTGAGTCAAGGCTCCGTGTTGAAGACCGTAATAATAATTTTACCTATAATGGTTTACTTTGTGAATTGGATTGAGAGTTGTCTCATTGGCACTCATACCACATCTTCTAAGGGATGATTTTTCATTTCCTATCGTTAATTATCCGTTTTTAGATGGTGACGTTCCCTTGTCACCATCTTACGGTGTTTATATATCTCAACTTGTACGATTCGCTCGTATATGTAACAATGTTTTAGATTTTAACGAGAGAAATTTATGTATTACTGAAAAATTATTACACCAGGGTTTTCGATATCACAAACTAGTCAAAACATTTACTAAATTTTATCATCGGTATAAAGACATCATTCGTAAATATAGCTCAACATGCAGACTTCTAATACGTTCAGGTATTTCACATCCATTTTTTTATGGTAATATTCTTTATAAAGCACAAAGGTGTCAGTATTCACCTCAGAAACTTACAAAACCTTTGAATAGACTTATTAAGAAGGGATATAATTACGATACTGTTGTCAAGTCATTAAAGATTGCATATTTTGGCGTTAATATTGAGTCACTGATAAGGTCTTTGCATCGGAACTAAACACATTTATTCTAAAAACAGTTGTTGGCATGACACGGGTTATGTTCTTCTCATATATGTTATGATGGTATGATACTAAACCCCTAACGGGAAGGATTGTGCCTGATGTTCATATGATGAAATCATAATCTTTCAGTCAGTTTAGTTGAAGTCTGGAGCTGGCATGTCAGTTAACTGCTAGTAGTCTGTTGTTATTTATGTATTATTGTCATTTTGTTTATTTTCTTTGGTTACATCTTCTGACATCAGACTCGGATTTCTCTTGAACTGAATTTTAATGTGCGTATTGTTATGCGTTTACTTTACTACATTGGTTAGAGGTATAGGGGAGGGTTGAGATCTCACAAACATGTTTAACCCCGCCGCATTTTTGCGCCTGTCCCAAGTCAGGAGCCTCTGGCCTTTGTTAGTCTTGTATTATTTTAATTTTAGTTTCTTGTGTACAATTTGGAAATTAGTATGGCGTTCATTATCACTGGACTAGTATATATTTGTTTAGGGGCCAGCTGAAGGACGCCTCCGGGTGCGGGAATTTCTCGCTACATTGAAGACCTGTTGGTGACCCTCTGCTGTTGTTTTTTATTTGGGCGGGTTGTTGTCTCTTTGACACATTCCCCATTTCCATTCTCAATTTTATTATGATATAGTATCTTTGAACGAATCACTCACTGCTTCGTATTAATATATAATTCACTACCTTTTTACAGAAAGTTGAGGAAAGCTTAACATAAGTATGACATTTATTTCTGTTGCACTGGTTTACCGCTCAAATGTTATTTTTTTAAACTTGATTTTGCTTATTCATAATTAAGGTGTACATGATCTTTTCTGAGATTTGGCACAGCGTCAATTGAACATCAAAATGGTTCTGTTTTATGATTGTTATCATCTACACCTATATAAATGTGCCACCGAAGAAACAATAATGTGACCAGTCTATAATCGTTCATTGTATGAACATTTAAATATTTTCATTCCAAGTCCTAAAGCTAAACGGCGTATACAATGTACACCGATCAAACATATATCTATGGAAGCCCTTAAGTTGTTCCCAGTACTATTTTATTATTTATCAAAGTTAAAAACAAATTACTAGTAAACAGAAACATTAAAAAGAGCTGCCATCAACATCAGAATCTCAAAATAACGACAATCGTTAAGAAGAAACAAATATATACCCCAAGTATAAACGATTTCTATTTTTGGTATTCTTTTATGGTCATGTTCACAGGCACTTGTCTCAGATTTTTTTCTATACACCTTTATATAATGCTAGGGTACGTAGGAATTTTGCTTATGATCAAGTTTGATAAGAAAGCTCAAGTAGTGCTGTTTGCATGGATTTGTACATTTTATTGCTAAAATCTGGTAATTAACGATGGACAGTCAAGACATTTCAAACCAAGAAGATCAGCATATTTCCTTAATTGTGGAAAAAGCAACAACAAAAATATATATATAATTTTGTTGATTGAAATCCTACGATCAATGTTCCTGTTTATCTGCGAAAAATTGTTACAAGTAGAAGTAAGAAGAAGTGGTATGAGTGCCAATGAGACAACATTCCATCCAAGTATGATGTAAATATGTCTGAAAAAAGGATCGACATATTACTTATGTAGTATATATGTATATATATCTGTGTAAAAAGAGGAGCGCTTTAGATGTTTGTACAAATCCGTAATATATACCAAAGGCTGTTCACTTCAACCCTTAAGCATCATGTTTTCAGGTAAAAAGGTGAAGCAACTTAGAATCGCATGATGTCCAAACAGAATGACATCAGATCGACAGGGTTTACCGTTTCAACTGCGCATAAGCAACATCTGTAAAATTTGATTTCTCAGGTGTTTCTGAATCAAGTGTCATCAAGTGTCACGGTCTTGAATCTGATGTCAATGAATATGTCAAACAATGAAAAAGGGGTCAAATGTCAAATCTGTGTTAGAGTAAAAATCAGAATCGTAACCAAGGAGGGTGCGAAAGATACCAAAGGGACAGTCAAACTCATAAATCAAAAATAAACTGACAACGCCATGGCTAAAAAATAAAAAGACAAACAGACAAATAATTATAGTACACAAGAAACAATATATATATATATATGTCAAGACACAGCATACCAAGTTAGATGAGGACTCACCATAGTCGGTTACGTATTTACTATCTATAAATTGATATCGTTTTGTCTTTTCTATTCATTCTGGTCGGTCACTAAATTCATGGTCAATACCAGACTTAACATATTGTACGTCATATGTGCGTTTCGTCTATAAAAGACGCAGTAGTGAAACTCGACAGGCCAAATAAAGAACGAGGTTGACGGGCTTTGAGGTCCAAAAATTCCCCCCAAAAATATTTGCTAAATAAAGCTAAAGCAATCATTCCTAATGTGAAAATTCCAAATGTTTCGAACAATTCAAAATTGTGTAAACATTTTTTATAGAATTATAATTATATACATTTGTAAATGATAGTTGATGTTAAAACATAAGTGCTGACTACTGTGCTGTTTATACCATCGGGGAGGAACCTGAGCAAAGTGGAGAGGGATTAATATAAGTTGCGACAACTTGTTTCACAATCAACTATAAATAAAAAAAAACTAGCAGTAATGTTTGTCAAATCTCTACGCCATCTTTTAATTTTAATATTCTTTATCAATTGAAAATTCAATTTGAAATTGATTACAAGCAAACAATTTAAAGATTGACTTTTTGAAGGACAGACATATAATGATAAAAAACAACTTTCATTGTGTATACCTCAATTGATTAAGCTGTTATCGAATAAATATATGCAAAAAAACATGAAATAAGATATTCAACATAGCCATAGGGTTAATTAATTAAAAGTTTAAAACAATTAATATTCAAAAGTCAGTATAAATTACCCTGTAAATAAAAGTGTTAGATACCAAGTTTCACCAATACAGATATATAAGGCACTATGCCAATTGTTGCACATAATTGTTTTTGTTTTTTTTTGGTCTAATCAGATTTTTTACTTGGATATGTCAGGAACGAAGGTGGATATTTATTGCAACAAAACGTCAGAGAAGAAATCTAACCTACTGTTTATGTAACAGATACATGTAATCACCGACGTCAGGTTTATAGAGAGAAAAGACACGAAGTTTGACATGTTTTGTACAACTTGAGGGTATAGTGTGAACTAAATTAGGTACGAAATCTTTCGTACGTAAGTGCTCCATAAATGTAATTCAATACAGACAAACTGTGTCATTTTAATTAGGTTGAAACTACATTACATTTGTACATTTGAATTGTAACTTTTTTGGTTGCCCGGCAATATCATTGACAAATTCGTTTTATTTTTTAATTAAGTTTATGTTTTTTGGATTGTAGAGAGTATTAATATTTGACATATACACTAACACCGTGTTTTCCTTTTAGCACATATTAATATTATACTATAATACAAATGTCTAAACATTCAACTCGTTTCTGATAATAGTTACTGCAAATGATAAAGGGAAATTTTTTGGCATTATTTTCAAATAAAGTTTTTTAAACTTGGATAACAATAATCCAAGCAAAACAGACCCAACGTCTTACAACATCATTTTAAGTGATAATTGTATAAGGTATATGGGTTTAACAAACTTTATTTGTTAACGATTCAAATATCAATTAAAGATATGCAATCGTCTGTAAAAGCTATGATGTATTAATATCATCTAAATTTGGAAAGGTTTGTTATCAAAGTCATTAAACATTTTGGCAACACGAAACAAATTTAAATTACAAACAGAAATTAACAAACTTAGTGTATCTGTTAATACAAATTGTTTGTTTTTCTCTTCTCTGAAGTGCAAACTGTCATCCGAAACACGTAAGTGTCGACCGAAGTTTAAATATAAATGGTTAACCAATGGTAGCATTTTGGTTCAAAAGAAAATCACATGTATTCCAAAGAAATACATCTTGATATCCTGCTTTATATAATTTAATGTTTATAATTTTAAGTAAACTTAATTTATTCTTCTATTTACATAAACACATATTATGACCTTTACATATGAAGTCTATAAAACATAGAGTGCATATATTTCTAACACAAACGATACAAAAAGCTAAGCCCGCACATGTTTTGATCATTGTTTCTAACATACGTTTGCAAAATTTACCTAATTTAAAACTTTGACAAACTATGCACTCGTTAAAAATGCGTCTACAGATTGTCGTTCATCGGTTGTAAGTACAAACGCTAAATTTCAGTCTGATTAAACGATGTATCATTTGTTTTAACTTTTGTTATAAGTCTGCTTACCAACAACATGTCCATGCAGTATTGGAAGTTCAAAAAGGGTCAGTAAACACTTATTAAACGCTGTATGTGTTTCTACTTTTGTAGCGTTTAGCAAACGACAACAAATAGCACACAGCATTTACAAAATTCCGGTTAGAAAGAAATGCACCCTAACTTATTGCTTGCACTTTTCTGAATTTCCTTTTGACGTTTAACAACTTCACGTAAACTGGACCCCTGTTTCGATATGAAGCTTTAGATGGCATGGCGGAAGAGTTTAAACTACTTGTTGAACACGTGCACGTGTTCTCAGTGGTTATGAAACCTGGAAATGTGACGTATGTACAAACATTTTACGAAACATTTTTTAATCTATTTCATCAACTATTAAAATAATTATTTTGAGATTGTTTAATGATTAATAGAAAAAAGGTCTACTTAAAAAACTAAATTACTGCCGTGTTTATTGTTACAAGAACCGCTCACTGTATATACCATAATGGCAAAAAGAAATTAATTTTTTTTTTTTTTTTTTAATGTGATGAAAACTCGTCTTAAAATAAATTTTTTAAAGATCAACTTTAAACGTGTTGTGCAAGAATTTGCAATGTAATGTATATATCGGAAAGCTTTGTCCTCGATCGATGTACAGCATAGCATAACTCAAGGTAAAATGATACCCCAAAATATCATCTTTTATTACATAAGATGACAATTGAGGACAAAACTTTAAAAAAAAGATACGACATGTACATCAAAACAACCGTTTTAATATTTATTTTAGTCCGAACTGTCGCCTGAACACGTTTATTGGGAATATTATTGAATTGAATTGCAAAATGATCTGTTGAATCTGCAAATAAATACAATTGAAAATTGAAATGGGGAATATATCACAGAGACAACAACATGACCAGAGAGCAAAAACAGCCGAGGGCTATCAATGGGTATTCAACCGGCACAATGAGAAAATCCCGCACCCGTTGGTGTGTTTCAGCTGGTAACTAAAAAAAATGTACTAATTCTTTGGAAAAGGACGTCATATTAAACTTCAAATCATATAAATGAATACTCAATAGGAATTGAAAACAACAACATAAAACACTAACAAAAACCAAAGGCTCATAACTTGGGACAGGCTCAAACATGTGGTGGGGTTAAACATGTTTGTGAAATCTAAAATCAAGTTGTAGAGCTTCTCTATTGCTTGATTACATAATTTGTGGGTTTCTGTAATCGCACACAAGTTTTAAAGGTATCTCATATAAGCCACTACGGTAAAGACGTCATACACCTTAGATGACATAAAAGGCAAACAAATGCTTTGAATAGTCTACTTAAAAGAAAGGGCCTCAATGTGGTCGGAAGAGTTCTCTTAAACTACTTGATATAAATCAAATAAACTTGTGCATTCTGAAGTTCAACAAAACATAATTATAGTAGGTTTGGAATGGTCGAAGTGGACAATCATATGCAACCCTTTTAAACAATTTTACATAAACCAACTTCCTTTACAAGAAGAGCACTTACATGTATGTCTTGTACATTGACATTGTAAATTTGTATTATGTGGATTTATAAATATATGGAAAACAGAAGATTTTGAGATAAATTTTTATTTTCTATATCTTAGATTTTTCCTACTTTGGATATTTCGAGCTCCTGTATTAACAAGTGTATATAGGAGTTTTTGGCCCACAGGAAGAATACTTTAGTGTATAAATGCAAAGTTTTATGGTTTCTTGTAAATGAATGTTATATTTATAGAACATACTATGCAGTACTTAGTGCAGTATTTATATAAACCTTTTGATATATGTGGTTTGGTGCAGTTTTTTGGTTTTAAAGGCAAGTAAAAATAACTAAAAGCTGCACAGTTCAAGTGGGTGCAAGCCGCCACAACTTGCAAATAAGTAAAATTTTAAACTTACTAGATTGAATATGAAACATTATTCATGCATATAACATAGTTCAGCTTTATATTCAAAAAGTGCATATCTTTTTTTTTGCATTAATATGCACCGAAGTCTAGAAATAAAGGAAGCGAATATTACAAGTTCGAAAAATAGTTGTAAACATATGACGTATCAAGAAAATAGGCGTTATTTAGTCCATATAAGGAAATAAACTGGTCATGTGTTAAAAATATTCCCACGGTTGTTTACAGGTAAAATACTATGTATTTATCGTGACATAAGCTGTTATGATAGATGAGAAAATAATACAAAAAGAAAATAAGTAAAAATCACCCAAACGAACAAAAGGTCATCATTAAGATTTACCAAAGTAAGATCTACCAAAATACCTTTTTTGCAGGTGTGTTTTTAAATTACTCAGACAAACATTAATCATTAATTGTCACCTACAAGAAGTCACTCATTCTGTGTTACTGCTTTACCTATTAAAAAAAACATATTTTTTTTCTCAGTACAAAATGTTGATGATGTTTTATACAAATTTGAAAAAGACAATTATTTCGACCAAATGCATAGATGAACCTTGATTCACTAAAAATCTGGTTGCCCTTTCGAAAAAAAATATATAGAATGTCCAACAATTTATTAAATAAAACATAAATATTACTATTAGGGATACTTGTCAGCATATAAAGATATATGAAGTTGCTATATCTAACATTTTTTAGCAAGGATAAATAACATCTTTTACGGTCCTTATTAATGATACGGATTACGATGAACAAATGGTTTATCCTCTAGTGTAATTTTCTTGTCACTTTTTGAACGATTGGTTTTCGTTTATATGTGTATATAGTCGTGACTTGATATGGACGTTTTTGCAAGGAACGAATAAAGTTGAGTGTATGTTCAGATTGAACGGTGTCGGTACCTGTTGTCTTACATTGGGTCGCTATAGTACTGACAGTCCTGTAACGATACCACTCCTTTATTGACTTTTTATCATATGCTAAATAAGACGAGGAAACCGCTGACAAATATCAATCTAAATACAGATTATAAACATTAATTAGATCAAAAGCGATTGATATACAAGAATACTAGGCTTAACTTTCAGGTTCCAAAGCCATGTACATCCTTCAGGCAGCAACCATTGATTTTCTGGGGGCTATGGATTTTTTTTCCTGACAAACGTATTTTTTTGACGACAAGACGAAAACAATTTTTTTCTTTCAATTTTAGCATTACATATAGTGGTAGCTGAGGGTGAAACAAACATTTTTTTTTTCTCAGGGTCAAAAACAAATTATTTTTTTCTCCAAAAACTGGAAACAGACTTTTTTTCCAAAAAAATCCATAGCCCCCCCCCCCCCCCCCCCCCCCCCTCCAGAAAATCAAATGGTTGTTGCCTAACGACATGTGAGATGGATCAGCAATGTTATTGCAGTCCTTGATAGATGAACCCAATATGCTTAATATGAGTATATATATATGGTCACCATGATTTCAGTCCAACAGCTATAACGTGTATGGATGTTATTACACTTGCATTTGTACATCGCAGAACCCGTGCAACAACCAAAATTCCGTATGAGACCTTTTGCAAAGCACCATAATTTAACTATCAAACACGTTAAGATAACAATACTCAATCAAACGATTCTGCATGATTGCTATAATATTTCATAATACCGTAATTTTAGAGCGCACGAGACGCGTTTTTGTGTAACTTCACCAGACACATGTAACAGCTAAGACAAGTTATAGGCAATCCATAATTGATATGCTAAATATCTGAGACCCTCAAATCCTATAGAGACTCAAAGAGATAAACCAAAACCTCGCAACCAACTTTGCATAAAGGTTTATTTCTTAAAAGCTAGAACAGTCTAAATTCTTTTGTAAACATTAGGAAATTAACCGAGAAAATGTTGTCCATAACAGTGAAATTTTGGGAAATTTCCATTTTTAAAAGTCATAGACCTCCCATAGATTTATACATGTAGGCGTAGTAGAGTATCCTCTTTTTCCGCGACAAATACAATTTCCAAAATTTGATGTACTTTAAAATGGAAAAATTAATAGAAATGCAGATTACATTATTACGTTTATTATATAGTAAACACATAAGATGTTTAGAAATTTTCAAATAGTTTCTTCATACAACCGAATGTTTTTTACGCTATACCCTTTGACTCAGTTTGTGTCTATACCGCCTCGTGTCAACCACAAAGTATGGATAAGTAGTTAAATATTAATTTACATGTCTTCAATACATCTTTAACCAGCTGGGTATCTTTCCACTGAATGCTAATCCCTTTGGAAAAAAAATCCACAAACCAAAGTGATAAAATTTACAGGTGTTAAATAGACTTGTTTACTACTTGTAGTATTTGGTCTAAAACTTTGACTCATATAATTACTCAAATTTTCCCATAAAAATTCGTAGTCTTTGTCGATTATTGTATTAATATGTCAAATAAAACTTTTAATGTACCGGCGCGCGTATTTACAGTCTTTAAATTTGACGATGAATGGTTTGCAGTCTACATCTTTTAATTGAAAGATATCACTGCTTGGTACATGCATATACAAAAATGTATAAAAATTAAAAAAACGTAATTTTATTGTCGTTCGTAGGATGAGTTATTGTTATTCCAAAATATCCCTGCTTGCCAGTGCTTGGTACATGTAATTAAGAAACAATTAAAAAAAAGTCGTATTGCCGATCGTAGAATATGTTACTTTAATTCCAAAAAATGTCCCTCCTTGGTACATGTAATAAAGTTACTATAACAATTCAAAGATGTCATTTTGGGTGCAAGACAAGTCGACCGGGAGACAACTCGGACCGTCTCCAAAAAAAAACCTACTCGGACCGTCTATGAAGACAACTCGGACCGTCAATAAGAACAAAAATATCGTTGTCAAAATAATGGAATTTGGTGCGACTGTCATACAAGTGAGATCTTTATCTAGCTATAAATCCACGCCCAATCAACCATTTTCTACATAAGAAAATGCCTATATCAAGTCAGGAATCTGACAGTTGTTATCCAATCGTTTGATGTGTTTGATTTTGCCAATGAATTAGGTACTTTCCGTTTTGAATTTTCGTCGGAGTTCAGTATTTTTGTAATTTTACTTTTTATTGCCGATCTTATGATAAGTTACTTACAATGTAACTCTTAAATTTTAAAATGTCACTGCTTCTTACGTGTTATTAGGTTACGATAACAGGTCAAAGATGGTTTTTTTTATTGACGATCATAGAATATACTACTTTAATTCCAGAATATCACTGCTTGGTAGATGTAATTAGGTAACACTTCACCTAATTTTTAAAGAAGTCGTTTTATTGCCGTTCATAGAATATATAAGTTCACTGTCTCTTGTTTAATTTTAAACATTGTCGTTCTAGGACATTTGCATTAAATTTACATAATCAGTGAATGTTGAGTAAACAACCATTTAAAAAGCAACACAAAAAAAAACCAAACCCAAACGACATGTATTGCAGATTTAAAATTAAGTACATAGATTAAGGACATTACATGAAACATTTAATCAATCTTGTTTTAATTAAGCGACAAAAATCTCACGCAGAAGAGTTCTTTTTCGTGAAATGAGAAGTACGTGTTATGGCATAATTAAGGACAGTACATGTTCAACATTTAATTAATCTTGTCTTAATCAAACAGGGGAAAGGGGATACTAGTTGTTTTCCTAGAAATTTGCACAGAAGAGGAGTTTCTTCATTGAAATGAGAAGTAAAATAGAGAATGGAAATGGGACAAAGAGACAGCAACCCGACCAAAGAGTAAAAAACCCAGAAGGCAACCTATTGACCTTCAATAGAGCGAGAAAATCCCGCACCCGGCGACAGACTCCAGCTGGACCCTTAACAAAAATACATGTTTGATTCTGTTTAGCAGGATATGTATACACTGTGGAGGCACTGGATATGATTCGGGCTCTTCTTTTAACCATGTTTGTCTGCTTATACTAAAATCTCATTAAAAGAAATAGAACATTTTGTATTATCATACTTTTCAATATAAAATGGTTAAAATCGCTGAAAGACCACCCTCCTATATTGTTGAAAAGTAGAATTTGAATTGATATCAGCTTGGTGTAAATTTGATACACCAAATCGGGCCGACGCCTTTATAGGTGTATAACCATTGAACTTTTAACGATACTAGCATGCTTTATAATTTTTTTTACAAGCTTTGAAAAAAATTCTCTATTGCTATATTAAGTTTTAAATGATTATTTGCTTTTGGGCAAGGCTACCAGTAAGTAATGGCCCTGTCATATTTTTTTTGGTGGTATGGCGCTACTTTGTTTGCTTTTGTGTTTAATACTTTTAACATTCAAAAAGTACAGGGCTGAGAAACTAATAAAGTAAAAACATTATTTTATTTCATACAACAGTACTAAACGTAACACACCTGATATGTTCATAATCCCATCATTGTTAGCAATTGACAGTTTTGTATAACATAAAACGATCAAAGTAAAACCGAATCAATGTTTTATCATAGCTGTCCACAACAAAGGCTGTCGCGTGGACAGATGTAGAATGTTTAACTACTTTTACGTCAAATAAAACCACAAATTAAATAAAATTTACAAAATTTTGATTTATACTTATTCAAAAATTAGGGATTAGATACTTCAAAGTGATTTCTAATTTGAAGCATCATAAGGAAAGCTACTTGAACATGTACATATTTCAAGGTTTGAAATTCATAACAATTACACAGGTGTCAAAATCAGTCATCTGAACATACGTATAAAAGTTATAGTATATGGTTTGGTCTAGAAGACGGACATTTTATTCCAAGTATTTATTTCACCATAAACCACATCCACTTGTTTTTTTATGTTCTGGATTACATTAAAAGAAATTATGTAATAACTTTGTAAAAGAGATGTACCTGTTTGAAAGTTAGGTGTTGAATATGTTCATCTAAAAGTGCAACTACAGATTGAAACCAACCAATAAATTTAACACTTAAAAAGAAATTAACATAATTACAAATAAAATTAAGAAAAAGAGAGAGAGAGAGACTCAGTACTCGTCTGGGATGATTTGACTTTTGATGTTAATGCTTAAGAATAATCCATTTGAAAACATAAAACTTTGTTTATCACCAACAGTTTTTTAATTGATACAGAATATTCTTTGGTGGTCTTTTTCATAATTTCAAATGTCTGTTTTAAAAGCACCATTGGAATTGTGTAACATGTGCAAATTGTGCATCGAATCATCTCTCAAATCGTGTAATGTACATAATAAGTAAAGATACCAAGTCGATTTTTGAATAAGGCATGGTAAAGCTACCAAACGCGTCGGTGTTGCGTTAGACCAAACATTTATTTTTTGAACTGTTCTTTTTCTGTTTCAAGTGCGTAAGCCAACATGTTATTGTTTTAAAAATGGAACTGCGAAAGTCTATTGGACTTCCCCCAGATACAGTTTTAGAAATTAATTGTATTTACATCAACAAATGGATATTATCGATATATATCTTTCTAAAAAATCGATCATTTAAGTTGTAGTGGAAGTAATACTGTGTTTTTTTTTTCATTTTCAAACCAGACATTCATTTTGGTCAAGCAATTATTTTGTTTCGTTTTTGTTTGTTTGTATTTTTTGTAAATTGAAATATCAATCATAACTAGGTAAACTATTAAATTGAATTTAAAAGATAATTAATGCTTCAAACGTCAATGAAATACAAATTATTTTACTAAGATTAAAAAGTATGATGTAGCCCATTGTCGCTTTCGATTCAGAGTCTCCTGACCATGATCTACTGTAAATTTAATTTCAAACATAATAGATTACAGTATATGCCAACTTCAAATGGCATAGATTACAGTATATGCCAACTTCAAATGGCATAGATTACAGTATATGCCAACTTCAAATGGCATAGATTACAGTATATGCCAACTTCAAATGGCATATACTGTAATATATGCCATTTGAAGTTGGCATATACTGTAATCTATGGTATATGCCAACTTCAAAAGTATATGCCAACTTGAAGTTGGCATATACTGTAATCTATGGTATATGCCAACTTCAACAGTATATGCCAACTTCAAATGGCATATATTACAGTATATGCCAACTTCAACAGTATATGCCAACTTCCAATGGCATATATTACAGTATATGCCAACTTCAACAGTATATGCCAACTTCAAATGGCATAGATTACAGAATATGCCAACTTCCAATGGCATAGATTACAGTATATGCCAACTTCCAATGGCATATATTACAGTATATGACAACTTCAACAGTATATGCCAACTTCAAATGGCATAGATTACAGTATATGCCAACTTCCAATGGCATAGATTACAGTATATGCCAACTTCCAATGGCATAAATTACAGTATATGCCAACTTCCAATGGCATAGATGACAGTATATGCCAACTTCCAATAGCACAGATAACAGTATATGCAAACTTCCAATGGCATAGATTACAGTATGCCAACTTCCAATGGCATAGATTACAGTAAATGTCAACTTCCAATGGCATACACACTGTAAGTAGCATTATGAATATTCAAGACAATAACATGGTGATGCAGTTATACACGGCCTTTATAACTGATTTGTACTAGACAGTAGTCCATCAGCTAGTTCTCAAAAGCGCGCTAGTTAAGGAGTTTGTGTTACACCCCAGGGTACCGCGATTTTTTTTGATAGAATTCAACTTCTTTATCTTATTGATAAAATACAAGGTGTTAGACTGAAAAAAAAGTGTCCAAAAGAGGTTTAAAAACGTCCCCTTCAATGGTCCCCTCATTTAGCAATCACGACTTAGTAATTTTTAATTAAAATTTTTAATATAAAGCGATTAAAATAAAATAAAGTATAGATTTAAACAACTAAAACATATTCAAAACTATCATATTAAATGTAACTCGGAAGATTTTTTGTTTTACAAAAAATGTTTTTTTACATTAAAAACAATCCGATTTTTGGGGTTCAAATTAAGGCATATTTTCTCATTTCATAAAGAAATTCGTTATACAATTACCCGTTTTAGTTAATTAAACTTGAGAATTAATCATTATGCAATGTTTAAATCATTTGCAGGATTTATATATCGTCTAAAATATGAATTATTTAATAAAATATATGTACGTGCAAATACTCGTGAAATACCGGAAATCACCAAATTACCGTCTTTGATTCAGTATACAACATGTACAATGTATTCACACATAAGCATTATCAATTTGCAACTGAAAACAACCATTTAATTGTCGATTTATGTTGTTTTTGTGAGACCAATTATTTAAAAAAGTGAATTTGTAACGATATATTTATGAATTAATAATAAATCAAGGTATTTTTTTTGCGTTCAGAAAAGGTGCACTCTATCGAACTCAATAAAGGTGTGCTTGATAACATTTTGTGTTTTAGCTATGTAGTGATTGACTTAAGATTGTCAAGTCATCTAATCGACAAACATCGCTTTGAACGAACGTCAAATAGTCAGTTATGGGATGTGGCAGTTCTTTTTACTTTCTTAGGTTTCTTAGAGATACAAAAAAAAATTGGCTTTTTTTGGTTTCAGTTTAAATAAAGATTCTGATAAACATAGGTTGCCAAATGCACATAAAAGAGTTTCAATATCCTTAAAATATCGATTTTTAGTAGGAATAGTTAACCCTGAAACATACGCCCAAAAATAACTCATAAAAAACTCGAAGGAAGCGAGATAAAACTGATATTTTGAAATTGTTTCAGACACTGTAAAGATGACCAAATCAATTTAAAACTTCTGAGCAGTACTATTGGCATGTACTCGGGTTCTGTTGCTTCTTCGGAATTAATGTACGACCTTCTAAACGCGTATGAAAAGGGAAAATTTACTTCAGAAATTTTAATTACGGAACGGCTTATTCAAATGTCAACCGATATCTTCAAAACACTCAAAAGAAAAAAACATTGCTTACATTTTTAAAAAAGGAAATAAAAGGCAAGCAGTTAGTGGCGGATAAGAACAACAAAACATTGAGAGCAGATGCAAACAAAATGTCGCCTGCTTGTCATAGCCCAGACAAGATAGTTGGTTATGCGATACGTTCTCCAGTTTGAATTAGGTCCTCTTCCAATGTCTCTTGCAAACTTTGATGGTACACATGAAATGAACAATTAAAATCTGTCCTGAGTGGTCTTTTAGAAAAGGGTCATTCCTTAGGAAAGCATGTGGATATTTGATGACTAGGCAGTTATTCAATCCATTACTAGGATACCAAGCACTTTTTTTTTCTCGATTTGGCAATTATTATTTTAAAAACCATCCTTTTAGTTTCGAAGAGAGGTCCCGTATTTATTTTGACACTGATAAGTCCCACAATATTCATAAAGAAATAAAAACGGCAGGTCCTTGGGAGGGCAAATCAGTACGATAAGTTCTAGAACATCACAATCGTGTTCTTTGGAATGGAAGAAAAATTTGTTATTTGGGGGAAACAAAATTGCTCTTGTTGAATTCTTTGGTTTGGAAAAGAGTAAACAATCCTATAGATTTACACTAGAATGAATTGATTTATTTGTATCACATGGAAGTATGTGCCACAAAATATATGTTGAAAATGAAATAGCGTAGAATGGTTTTAGCTTATAATCAAACAGGAAGAAGCCGATAAAAAATGTTTCTCCATGTAAAAACACAAAGGTTACGACTCCATTGTTAAAAAACCTTCTGACACTGATGTGGAAGTATTGGCTTACTATTTTCACAGTTGCATATCAGTTTTAACATTGTTAGTCTGACAGATACATCTGCCAATTGCAAGTTATTATTTGTGCAATCACTGGTGCGAAATTCGGTGAGAATGTTTGAAAAAAACTGCCAGGATTTCACGCCAATACAGGTTGTGATTTAGTAAGTGTTTTGTCTTGTAAAGAAAGAAAGCAAAGCATTCTGCTCTTTGAAACGTTATGTGGACTTTTCAAAAGGTCTATTCCATCTTGGTGAAACCTTTGACGAGGTTGGCGGAGAGATGTCAAAACACTAGAGAGGTTTTCGTGTTCTATATATGGCTACGAAATTTTAAATATAGGTGAATAAAGATCAGAACGTTTTGAAATAAAAAAAATGCTATGTTAAAGCAAATTAAACTAGCTAACTTTCAGACGAAGATTTGGAAATCTGCTCTTAAACACAACACTGGTCTGTTGCCAAACAGCTATTGTTGGATTGTTTAGAACGCTTTGATCAGTATCAATTAGGTAGACCAACCACCAGCGTTATATGCTTTGATAATTCTGATGTGCTGTTCATGTAAAGCTGGATGTGCCAACAAAAGATGTTCATGTGTTCAACAAGGTTTATCCTGAACAGATAGCTGTATGCTCGAAAGTTTGTAGATATAAGGACTATCAAATCGTTGATATTGCTAACGATGACAACGAAGATGATGGAAATGATGATAATGATAATTCGGTAGATGTATGTACCAAACTGATGATGATTCTATGACCTTCTGCGTGACCTTAAAATGTGTAGATTCGGTTGTTGAAAGAAAATAGAGATCTAGAAACCCTGACAGTTTTGTGTGTTTTAGTATGTGAGTTTTTTTCATGAATGTGATTTATAAATTTGTGACAGAATTGTGTATTTCTGGTTGCTTACGTTTGTGTTTGTCGTTGATTCTATGTTTTTGTGTCTTACCTTTAAATATTTTTTCAACAGCCTTTAGTTGCTCTATGTTTCAATGTTAAAAAAATGTACTATTTTATCAAGAAAAGTAGTACGTATGCTTCTTTTCATTCAAAATCATGACTTATGGAAATTACCTCCCCCTTTTTTCTTGGTCCTCTACGATTTACAATTAATTAAAGATTATCCTGCGTTTTAATAATATATAATGTGTTCCATTTAATAAAAAAAAATAGTACTGAATACTTGGTTATTTTTACATTTTTCTGTAAATATGTGTAAAACAAAACTTTTGATATACCCTTACAAAAGTCCCCTTTTAACCCCTTTTGGACACTTTTTCAAAAGTCTTACACCTCTTAAAATATTTTTCAGATATTACTCTTTAAATTTATACAAAAAAATTGCGGTACCCTGGGGTGTAACACAGAATTGAAATTTTGCCCTACCAGCTGATGGACTACAGGTAATTGAGATCATTTCTCTCTTCCAGGACACCTGATTCCCTGGGACTAGTCTTTGCTCTAATTTCTTCCCGGAGATGCAATTCTGAATACACAATTTAATGTCATTGGTTTAAATCCGCTAGGTATAGGCGATACTTAAAGACAGGGAATAATCAACGACGAAAAATATATTCTGTAAATTCCAAAATTAATGCGTGTATTTATTTTTGCGATTTTTGAAGAATGGGCATACGTCTGAAATATTGATCGATGCGATTTTAGGAAAAGCTGCATACAGTCCAATGCTTCAGTCATCGTTATAATTACGATACACACACAGTCGCATTATTCGTATTATTAAGAAAATTGAGACCTCGCAATAATTTCTGAATTTACAGTATATGTAAGACGAGTTGCTTCGCCTTACATGTGTAAGATTTCATTTTACAACCTGAGTTTTGTAAAAGATTGATTACCATGGATACGCATACTTAACTTCCAACTATTGATACATTTTGTAGGTTGTTAATGTTTAAATTTATAGAAACATATCGTTTCGATTCTACAAGTTGTAGCGCTCCTATAAATAAATCGAGGATTAGTTGATGACGCAAAGTTATATTTGTAATCGACGATTGTGGCAAGCGGTTTATGGACGATCACGATTTATTTAGAGAACAGAGCAGGGGATTTTTTTTTTTTTTTTACCATGATCGCAGTACCACTCTTGATTGCATCCATGCCTACTATAGATTACTATGATATACATGTGATGATAAAGATAAATCACGTTCAGTTCGATCATTTCTTGTGTATTTCCTGTTTGTGTTACCTGCATCAACTATTATTATTGTAACTAGAGGATGCCCCATCCTGTGAAGTCGCGGAAGACTTAATATACTCATTTGTTTGCAATAGTAGAACGAATATGTTCAGGTCGAAACAGCAAACTATTAAATTTGTCTTGATTTTCCTTTATAAATAAAATGATCTTTACGCGACATGTAAAGATACAAATGAGTGTCATTTAAAACAAGTAATTAAAACTTAGCATTACAATTTTTTTTTTTATCTGTATCCTTCGGTATTTGGCGGATTGTTGTCTCAGTGATAATAATACCTCATCCCTTATAAGGTTTTTTTTATATCTTATTTACGAAAATTTTTCGACGGTTCATCTTCAAATTGTTTATTTTACTTGTACTATTTAGCAATTTAATGTGTTTGTGAAAGTACCCTTTATGTATTATTTTCCTACCCGTATAATGCTTGTTGATTAAAGGGATTACCATCCTTGTCAAGGATACAATGACAATAGTACATTATTTCTTTAAATTAAACAGTATAAATGATACCTAAATAACAACAATAGGATTAAAGACATCTTCATGTAATACACTAGATCTAAACACTAAATAAAAATATCCAGAGGGGTCTAAATAGTTTTCCTCACATTAAATCCCGAATTAAATTTTATATGATCATACTTTAAACTTATCGCACTCTCACATCTTACTTATAAGAAGTAAATCGAAGGAGGGTTAATTCAGAAGGTGCGTTTTTATGTTACCTTACAAGACTTATTAAGGTAAGATTTGTTTTTTTCTTATTTGTATTCATTAATTTGTCTTAATAAAATTATTAATGATATTTTTCTTAAAATTTATTTGTCGATGTAGTAAAATACAAAGGGAACGGAAATTTAACTTTAAAAAAAAGGGGGGGATTGAAAAGAAATATTCTGCTCCCCAATTTGTACTGGTCAAGCAAACAACAAAAAGAAATATTCTAAGTCCAGATTTTCTCCATTCTTTATAGGGTTAAATATTGAAGAATAAAATTTGACAGTATTGATAAAAACAAGTGAAACTTTCTGACTAAGACAACAAAAAACATACCTCTGTGGCACCGTTAAAGTCCACAATTCCTCTAAAGTCCACAACACCGCTTAAGTCCACAACAATTTTCCGCTAAAGTCCACAACGCCGCTAAAGTCCACAAAATTTCCGCTAAAGTCCACAAAATGACCTCCGCTAAAGTCCACAAGAAAACACCGTTAAAGTCCACAACAACAAGTTCCGCTAAAGTCCACAAAAAAGCACCGTTAAAGTCCAAACATTTTTTTTTCATTATCAGAAGACAATTTTCTGTTTTTTACACCCGATATTATAGATCTAATTAAAAGCACGGACTTTTGTTCTTAGAAAGTATTTCTTGTCAGCATAAATTATATTTTGATGAATGAAAAAATTATAGTATTTGCTTTATCGATTTTTATGCGATTTTCTATCAATCAAACAGACATCATTTCTGAAAAGTTATCTAACTATTATACCCTTTTTATTCTTTATTATCACATATTTTGTACTGATATGTACGTTTTTGCATGGCCAATAATAGCCGGAAGTCAAGGTTGGTTATCAGCCCTCAGGGCCGATATCGATATCAGCCCTCGAAATCCATATCAATCCCCCGAGTTTAACTTCCGGTAACCTGTCAATCAAAGGTTATTTGTAAACAAGTTGAACACAATGAAAAGAAATTTAAAAAGTTACAAATGTGCTGTAGAAGAAAAAAGTAGAAATCAACAGTGAAAATCACAAAAGTTCCCGTAAAATTTTGACGTCATGAGGAATTTAGAAAATATATGACGCCACATTGGAATGAGTAGCGATATAGGATTCTTCCTAAGCATTTTTTAACATTTGTAATGTAACACTTTAGAGTCGTTTAATATTTGCAATTCTTAGAATTAGTATATTTATTGTTCGAACTTTTTTTTAACTCACAGTGATACATTTATCTTTTTTTTTTGTTAAATATCTTTTTGATTTTTGATGAAATATCAAACATAATTAGGTGTAAGCTATTTGTTTTCTCCTGCTTGAAAATATGTGATAAATAGATTATGACATGTCGTTTTCCATATGGTCCATGGTATCAGCCCACGACCCATATCAAGCCCTCGGGCTAAAGCCCTCTGGCTTGATATGGGAGTCTAGGGCTGATACCAGGGCCATATGGAAAATGCCATGTAATAATCTATAAGTAAATATTTGTTCATCCACAAGAAACTCCAACATAGCGTTCTCTTTATGTATATGCTCAGGGGCGGATGCAGGAATTTTCGAAAGGGGGGGTGCTAACCCAGGGCACCCAGGGCAAAGGGGGGGTGCAAAACATATGTCCCGATACAAATGCATTGATCGGCAAAAATAAAGGGGGGTGCGCACCCCCGGAACCCCCCCCCCCCCCTGGATCCGCCACTGATGCTGGAGACATAATTTGGAGCCTATATTTGATATTTAAATTTCCTTTGCAATATCTATAAAACATAAGTAAGATTTCCATTCAGTGTCAGTTAGGTTCCACAGCAGCCAAAACGGTCCGTAAATCTCAAAAAATAGACTTGGATCCATCATGTTCTTTTTTTAAATCAAAATAATGATAAAGAATTAATACCACACATTCATGCATTTTGTGGTGCTCAGCAGATTTCCATCACTCTTTGGTTTGCATATAAAAAAGAAGATATGGTATGATTGCCAATGAGACAACTGTCTACAAGAGACCAAAATGACACAAACATTATAAACAACTGTTTGTTTTGTTTTCAAAAAGGAAAATGAATTTGTTTCAGAATGAAAGATGAATTGAATAAATTATACGCGGATGTGGTTTTGTACTGTGTATTATCCATGATGAGTACAAGTATAAGTTTTTTTGTCAACAATGCTACATGTATATATATATATATATATGTTCCAGACAATATGAGTGTATCTGATTTTAACCCTTACGCGTACAATGTGGACCATATAAGTATACCTGAACGTAACTATACTCGTACCGTATGAGTATACTCGTATGGTTTAGTATGAGGTCGACCATACATGTGCATTTGTCAAATTTATCAAGAGTCAAAAAATGAAATAAAAACTTTAACCAAATAAACTAGAGTCTCTAAAGAGCCTGTGTCGCTCACCTGTATTTACTGATCCTTTGGAAATCATGTAAAATAAGGTTAAAATCATAATTTATAGTATAAGATATCATTTATATTTAGATACTATAATAATATCTAAGATAATAGCAAAGAACTCAGGGACAGCAACCCAACAACTGGTTGTCTGAAAATTTCAGGGCAGATATATCTAAATCTGATGAACATTTTTGCCACCGTCAGATTTGCTCTAAATGCTTCAGTTTCAGAGATATAAACCAAAAACTGATTTTACCCTATGTACTATTTTTAGCCAAGTCTGCCATCTTCGTTCACGGACACATTTTTTAAACTATATACTCTTATGATGATTGTGGATAAGTTTAGTTACACTTTGTTTAAGTAATTTCAGAGGAAAAGATTTTTGTAAAAGTTAACGACGACGACGACGACGACGACGCCGGACGACGCCGGACGACGCCGAACGCAAAGTGATGAGAAAAAAAAAGTGACGCTACATTTTTTAGTATGAAATTAAGTTCAAATGCTCAAATTGCAATTGAAGTTATGGAAGTACATACATGAATATTTTGGAAGATAAGTTTTTAGAACATTTAGGAACGTTGTACTTCAAAAACCTATAAGCCAGTAAAGTAAAATGGTCAGAAGTATTTGTCACCTATAATTAGTTGTTATATATATCATGAAATCTACGGATATTTTTCATAACAAATATTTAGGAACTATTTCATGTAAGATTTTAATCAAAATTAGTACCAATAGAAGCAGACCTCTCATAGGTTTATTTGTTTATTTGGTAATTTATCTATTTTGAAGCGTTAATTCTCAATTTCTGATGATATAACACAGTTTATATCTTATCCAAAAATTTGATTTACACCAAAAATGAAAAACAAAACTAACCGAAGAAAAGTATGACCAAATAAAAAAAAAACTTGCCGACGTATTTGTGTGTTGAGAAATCCAGAACTAATAAAAATAAGTGTCGATGAGCATTGGAGGGTGTGGATATAGGATAAAGACAGGATGTGGATATAGAATAAAGGCGATAGGAACGTTCATCTTGCATTGAGCCCGAACACCAACAATTGTTGAACTATCCTATAGTCATATTGATTGATAAAATGTACGTCACATCAAAGTTCACGGTATCGCTTTCAGAGTTAATTTCGTTTCTTTATTCTCTTTTAAAGATACTTTTTTTAGTATTTTGAAAAGGCTAAATGGAATAAAATTGAGAATGGAAATGGGGAATGTGTCAAAGAGACAACAACCCGACCAAATAAAAAACAACAGCAGAGAGTCACCAACAGGTCTTCAATGTAGCGAGAAATTCCCGCACCCGGAGGCGTCCTTCAGCTGGCCCCTAAACAAATATATACTAGTCCAGTGATAATGAACGCCATACTAATTTCCAAATTGTACACAAGAAACTAAAATTAAAATAGTACAAGACTAACAAAGGCCAGAGGCTCCTGACTTGGGACAGGCGCAAAAATGCGGCGGGGTTAAACATGTTTGTGAGATCTCAACCCTCCCCCTATACCTCTAACCAATGAAGAAAAGTAAACGCATAACAATACGCACATTAAAATTCAGTTCAAGAGAAGTCCGAGTCTGATGTCAGAAGATGTAACCAAAGAAATTAAACAAAATGACAATAATACATAAATAACAACAGACTACTAGCAGTTAACTGACATGCCAGCTCCAGACTTCAATTAAACTGACTGAAAGATTATGATTTTATCATATGAACATCAGGCACAATCCTTCCCGTTAGGGGTTTAGTATCATACCATCATAACATATATGAGAAGAACATAACCCGTGTCATGCCAACAACTGTTTTTAGAATAAATGTGTTTAGTTCCGATGCAAAGACCTTATCAGTGACTCAATATTAACGCCAAAATATGCAATCTTTAATGACTTGACAACAGTATCGTAATTATATCCCTTCTTAATAAGTCTATTCAAAGGTTTTGTAAGTTTCTGAGGTGAATACTGACACCTTTGTGCTTTATAAAGAATATTTCCATACAAAATTGGATGTGAAATACCTGAACGTATTAGAAGTCTGCATGTTGAGCTATATTTACGAATGATGTCTTTATACCGATGACCGAAGACTAGTATGAAGTTTTAAGTTGAAACTTTTACGAATTATATAATATCAAAGAATGTTTCTGTTCTTTTCAATACAATTTTATTGGTTTAATACTGTAGAACAGATTTAGCGTTTTGTAAGTTTATAGAAATTAATCTTGTGAGTAATTTTACATGTGATTAAAACACTTTACCAAGATAAACAACTAGTGTATGTATATTTTCTTAAGCCCCATTTATGGGCATTGGTTTTTCCTTTTGAATGGTTTTACACTTGAAATTGTTGGGGACTTTTATAGCTGGCTGTTCCGTGTGAGCCAAGGTTCCGTGTTGAAGGCCGTACCTTGACCTATAATGGTCTTTTATAAATTTTAACTTGGATAGAGAGTTGTCTTATTGGCACTGTGACTCATACCACATCTTCCTACATCGATCAAATCAGGTTTTGTTGTGACATTTTGGTAGAAACCCATTCAACGCATCGATATCTGATACTAATCGATAAAAATATAACTTAAAGCATAGCATAATTTCTTTTTTATTTGGAATTTATCATACTGGCTTCATTTTTCCGTTCTGAAAATCATAACAGAAATTAATAACGTTAAACGTTGGTTAAAAGTTTTGCGACAGGAGACCTTTGGAAATTCATAAACTTAGTTTTTTTTTGTTTAATGATATAATCAAGATTGTTGCATGCCGTTCAAATGTTATAGATTAGGAGGCACATTTGCTTTGTACATTAATTATGTCAAAAAGTGATTATATGCAAAGAATAAGAGAAAAAAATTACTTGTTGAATGCAGTAATAATAAATAACGAATTTACAAACTTTTTAGAAATGATGTCCAAATTGGCCATCAAGATCAAAATTGATAGAACAAAATCATATACCGATACTGTACTTTTTTCATGAATCAAACTGATAAAAAAAAAATACTACCGAGAAGAAAGGCCAATGCTTTGTATTGTACTAACAGGATAAAAATAACGAATAATATGTTTTTAACAATAAAAAAAATTGGTGTGGACTTTAACGGTGCTTTTTTGTGGACTTTAGCGGAACTTGTTATTGTGGATTTTAACGGCGTTTTCTTGTGGACTTTAGCGGAGGTAATTTTGTGGACTTTAGCGGAAAGTTTGTGGACTTTAGCGGCGTTGTGGACTTTAGCGGAAATTTGTTGTGGACTTTAGCGGTGTTGTGGACTTTAGAGGAATTGTGGACTTTAACGGTGCCACATACCTCCATGAGATGAAATTGTTGCTCACTAAATTTGGAAGAAAACAAATACATGTACAAATGCAAAAAAAGGTAGCAATGTACATAAGTGCTAATGTATGAGTTAGACAAAAGTATGTGATTTTGTTTTAGATAAAGAAATACTACAGTAGAGTTAATTTTTTTTTTACTATAATTGATTTTTGAAATTCAGAAAAATGTAAAACATTTACTTAAAGCGAAACGAATATTGAAAAATACTTTTTCACTTATAAAAACTAATATTTTGTTTATTTATAAAAAAAAAAGGAGATGTGGTATGATTGCCAATGAGACAAGTATCCACAAAAGACCAAACTGACACAAACATTAACAAATATAGGTCACCGTACGGTCTTCAACAATGAGCAAATTGTATGTTTCCCTACCACCTTTTAATAAATTGATAACACTAGATATTCAAACCTTATTTATACTAAAAAAAATTATGGAGAAATGTCTTTTCAAATGAACTATTACATTAAAATAATAATACAAAATCTTAAATGAGCAGAAGATATAATAACAACCTTCATATCTATACTAACGGGTATTCAGACAGCCTTGGATGGAGTGTTGTCTCATTGGCACTGATACCATATCTTCTTATACCTATAAGTCTGTTTTCTGCCATTTGGTCGGGTGGTTAAAATACTGAATTTAGGGCCATGCTAGTCTACTTTTTACAATTTGATATAACAAATTATTAATTTGATATAACACATTATTAATTTGATATAACAAATTATTATTTTGATATAACAAATTATTAATTTGTTATAACAAGTTATTATTTTGATATAACAAATTATCAATTTGATATAACAGATTTTCGATTTTGATATACTAGTAACAAATTATTTATGTGATATAACAGATTGTTAATTTAATATAATTACATGAGATGTATGTTTCACTATAATGTGTTATTCTGATTGGCTAACTGCACATCACGTGTTATTGCATACAATAAAGTGCACAGGTGAATTAAATAAAAAATTGATAAAACTCGTGTTTTAATGATCCTATCTAAAAAAAAATAATTATAAGTATTGAATGCTTCTTTTTGTAACTTCATAGGGTTGTAAAAGCGTTGACCGTGCGCACATTTTTAGAATGAAGCGCTTCCGCGCTTCGTACAAAACTTACTTCGGTCAACGCTTTTACACCCCAATGAAGTTACAAAAAGAAGCATTCAATTCTTAGATATGTAAACATGTTCTTCGGTCAACGCTTTTACACCCCAATAAATTTACAAAAAAAGAGCATTCAATTCTTAAATAACAAATTATGTATTTGATATAACAGATTGTTAATTTGATATAAGAGATTGTTAATTTGATATAACAGATTATTAATTTGATATAACAATTAGCAATTTGATATAACAAATTATCAATTTGATATAACAAATTAGCAATTTGATATAACAAATTATCAATTTTATATAACAAATTGTAAATTTCCCTTCAAATAGTGTGATTGTATTATAAAAATGATAGATTAAAAGTTGAACAACCCGAACTGGTGCATTTCGTGTATTAATTTTTCGTGTATTAATTGATTGTTCATTGTCCAGTAACAAATATAAAATGCATTTTCAAAACTCAATTTACAGGTTTTATGTTTCTATAACCAACCCTCCCCCTTTTCCTTTTATTTGAGACTATTTTGGGGACTTGTTTCTAAATTTCGCATATGGGACCTGGTGCCTTGGAACGAACTAATATAAGAGAGAAAAGGGGGGTCTATTTGATCAACTTATATTGCATATTTTGAAGCCAAAGCGAAACGAAGAATTCTATTGAGATGTTGGTGTTTTCAGGAACATAGGAACATGCAAGGATAAAAGAAAATGCTTTTCTTTTCTTGAAAAAGCATGGCAAGTTGTTTTATTAATTTCAATAGGAACATGTTTAATCCCGCTGCAAATGTTTGCACCTGTCTTAAGTCATGAATCTGATGTATAGTAGTTGTCGTTTGTTTATTTAATTTATACGTGTTTCTCGTTTCTCATTTTTTTTATATAGAATAAACCGTTGGATTTCCCGTTTGAATGGTTTTACACTAGTAATGTTTTGGAGCCTTTTGTAGCTTTTTGTTCGGTGTGAGCTAAGACTCAGTGTTGAAGACCGTACCTTGACCTATAATGGTTTATACTTATATTGTGACTTGGATGGAGAGTTGTCTCAATGGCACTCATACCACATTTTCCTATATCTATGAAAGAATTTATCAAACATCCTTCAATCCATCACTGCATTTGTCTTAAATGAATTTGTTTTAACATTAATTTTTTATTTTGATTTTTTTTATTAAAAATAAAGAAACATGCTTGAGATTTTGAATGATTGTGGACAACACAAGTATAATCTGCGCACCATAATAACGTTGGTTATATAGAATAAGGATTTCAGATCATGAGCAATGCAAAAGCATTAAGGTTTATATCTCTAAACAGTTTAAACGTTTCACTTTATATATATCCTTTATGTGTCAAATAGAGAAGGGGGATAACCCTAATCCATGCATAAGTAATTTGACATTTCAAATTTTCTTTTTTGTTATATCAAATTCATAATCTGTTATATCAATTAATTATAATCTCTTATATCTCTTATATTTGCGATAATCTGTTATATCAAATAAATATCGCCTTTTGCGAAAAACAATCTATTTTTTTGCCGACAAGTCGAAAACAATTTTTTTCTTTCAATTTTAGCATTACATATAGTGACAGCTGAGTATGAAACAAAGTTTTTTTTTTCGCAGAGTCAAAAAAAATTATTTTTTTCTCCAAAAATGGAAACAAACTTTGTTTAAAAAAAAAAACATAGCCTCCCCCCCCCCCGAAAACCAAATGGTTGCTGCCTAATATTAAAAGACGTGCAGAAAATTTTAAACCCCGTTTATGTTATCACCAAAAGACCTATACAGCAATTTAATGTATGTGAAAGTATCCTTTAGGCATGTATAATACTTGTTGAATAAGGGGTCAACATCTTTGTCAATAGTACAATGTAAACAGTTATTTATTTCTCTCAATTACATAGTATTATAAATACATGTAATACATTGAAAGAATTTACGATATCTTCATGTAATACACTAGACATAAGCACACAATAATATTAAAATTATCCAGAGGATTCTAAACATTTTTTCTCACATTTAATCCCGAATTACATTCTATTTGATACTTTAAAATTATCGCACTCAAATGTTTATCGAACGTGTTTTAGATTGTTATTCAGTCTTATAACGACTTTTGACTATTAGACATTTTAGTTTGACCTTTATTATTTAGTCTTATAACGACTTGACTATTAGACATTTAAGTTTGACCTTTATTATTTAGTTTTATAACGACTTGACTATTAGACATTTTAGTTTGACCTTTATTATTTAGTCTTACAACGACTTGACTATTAGACATTTAAGTTTGACCGTTATTATTTAGTCTTGTAACGACTTTTGACTATTAGACATTTTAGTTTGACCTTTATTATTTAGTCTTATAACGACTTGACTATTAGACATTTAAGTTTGACCTTTATTATTTAGTTTTATAACGACTTTTGACTATTAGACATTTTAGTTTGACCTTTATTATTTAGTCTTATAACGACTTTTGACTATTAGACATTTTAGTTTGACCTTTATTATTTAGTCTTATAACGACTTGACTATTAGACATTTTAGTTTGACCTTTATTATTTAGTCTTATAACGACTTGACTATTAGACATTTAAGTTTGACCTTTATTATTTAGTTTTATAACGACTTGACTATTAGACATTTTAGTTTGACCTTTATTATTTAGTCTTACAACGACTTGACTATTAGACATTTAAGTTTGACCTTTATTATTTAGTCTTACAACGACTTGACTATTAGACATTTAAGTTTGACCTTTATTATTTAGTTTTATAACGACTTGACTATTAGACATTTTAGTTTGACCTTTATTATTTAGTCTTATAACGACTTGACTATTAGACATTTAAGTTTGACCTTTATTATTTAGTTTTATAACGACTTGACTATTAGACATTTTAGTTTGACCTTTATTATTTAGTCTTACAACGACTTGACTATTAGACATTTAAGTTTGACCGTTATTATTTAGTCTTATAACGACTTTTGACTATTAGACATTTAAGTTTGACCTTTATTATTTAGTCTTATAACGACTGATTATTATACATTTTAGTTTGACCTTTATTATTTAGTCTTATAAAGACTTTTGACTATTAGACATTTTAGTTTGACCTTTATTATTTAGTCTTATAACGACTTGACTATTAGACATTTTAGTTTGACCTATATTATTTAGTTTTATATACGACTTGACTATTAGACATTTAAGTTTGACCTATATTATTTAGTCTTATAACGACTTTTGACTATTATACATTTTAGTTTGACCTTTATTATTTAGTCTTATCACGACTTGACTATTAGACATTTTAGTGTGACCTTTATTATTTAGTCTTATAACAACTTGACTATTAGACATTTTAGTTTGACCTATATTATTTAGTCTTATAACGACTTGACTATTAGACATTTAAGTTTGACCTATATTATTTAGTCTTATAACGACTTGACTATTAAACATTTAAGTTTGACCTTTATTATTTAGTCTTATAACGACTTTTGACTATTAGACATTTTAGTTTGACCTTTATTATTTAGTCTTATAACGACTTTTGACTATTAGACATTTTAGTTTGACCTTTATTATTTAGTCTTATAACGACTTTTGACTATTAGAAATTTTAGTTTGACCTTTATTATTAAGTCTTATAACGACTTTTGACTATTAGACATTTTAGTTTGACCTTTATTATTTAGTCTTATAACGACTTTTGACTATTAGACATTTTTGTTTGATTTATATTATTTAGACTTATAACGACTTGACTATTAGACATTTTAGTTTGACCTTTATTATTTAGTCTTATAACGACTTGACCACTAGTATTAGACATTTTAGTTTGACCTTTATTATTTAGTCTTATAACGACTTTTGACTATAAGACATTTTAGTTTGACCTTTATTATTGAGTCTTATAACGACTTGACTATTAGACATTTAAGTTTGACCTTTATTATTTAGTCTTATAACGATTTGACTATTAGACATTTCAGTTTCACCTTTATTATTTAGTGTTATAACGACTTTTGACTATTAGACTTTTTAGTTTGACCTTTATTATTTAGTCTTATAACAACTTTTGACTATTAGACATTTTAGTTTGACCTATATTATTTAGTCTCATAACGACTTGACTATTAGACATTTTAGTTTGACCTTTATTATTTAGTCTTATAACGACTTTTGACTATTAGACATTTTAGTTTGACCTTTATTATTTAGTCTTATAACGACTTGACTATTATACATTTTAGTTTGACCTTTGTTATTTAGTCTTATCACGACTTGACTATTAGACATTTTAGTTTGACCTTTATTATTTAGTCTTATAACAACTTTTGACTATTAGACATTTAAGTTTGACCTTTGTTATTTAGTCTTATCACGACTTGACTATTAGACATTTTAGTTTGACCTTTATTATTTAGTCTTATAACGACTTTTGACTATTAGACATTTAAGTTTGACCTTTATTATTTAGTCTTATAACGACTTGACTATTAGACATTTTAGTTTGACCTTTATTATTTATTCTTATAACGACTTGACTATTAGACATTTAAGTTTGACCTTTATTATTTAGTCTTACAACGACTTTTGACTATTAGACATTTTAGTTTGACCTTTATTATTTAGTCTTATAACGACTTTTGACTATTAGACATTTTAGTTAGACCTTTATTATTTAGTCTTATAACGACTTGACTATTAGACATTTAAGTTTGACCGTTATTATTTAGTCTTATAACGACTTGACTATTAGAAATTTTAGTTTGACCTTTATTATTAAGTCTTATAACGACTTTTGACTATTAGACATTTTAGTTTGACCTTTATTATTTAGTCTTATAACGACTTGACTATTAGACATTTTAGTTTGACCTTTATATTTAGTTTTATAACGACTTGACTATTAGACATTTTAGTTTGACCTTTATTATTTAGTCTTATAACGACTTGACTATTAGAAATTTTAGTTTGACCTATATTATTTAGTCTTATAACGACTTTTGACTATTAGACATTTTAGTTTGACCTTTATTATTTAGTCTTATAACGACTTGGCTATTAGACATTTTAGTTTGACCTATATTATTTAGTCTTATAACGACTTTTGACTGTTAGACATTTTAGTTTGACCTTTATTATTTAGTCTTATAACGACTTGGCTATTATACATTTTAATTTGACCTATATTATTTAGTCTTATAACGACTTGACTTATAGACATTTAAGTTTGACCTTTATTTTTTAGTCTTTTCACGACTTGACTATTAGACATTTTAGTTTGACCTTTATTATTTAGTCTTATAACGACTTGACTATTAGACATTTAAGTTTTACCTTTATTATTTAGTCTTATAACGACTTGACTATTAGACATTTTAGTTTGACCTATATTATTTAGTCTTATAACGACTTTTGACTATTAGACATTTAAGTTTGACCTTTATTATTTTGTCTTATAAAGACTTTTGACTATTAGACATTTTAGTTTGACCTTAATTATTTAGAATTATTATGACTTGACTATTAGACATGTTAGTTCGACCTTTATTATTTAGTCTTATAACGACTTGATTATTAGACATTTAAGTTTGACCTTTATTATTTAGTCTTATAACGACTTGACTATTAGAAATTTTAGTTTGACCTTTATTATTAAGTCTTATAACGACTTTTGACTATTAGACATTTTAGTTTGACCTTTATTATTTAGTCTTATAACGACTTTTGACTATTAGACATTTTTGTTTGACCTATATTATTTAGTCTTATAACGACTTGACTATTAGACATTTTAGTTTGACCTTTATTATTTAGTCTTATAACGACTTTTGACTATTAGACATTTAAGTTTGACCTTTATTATTTAGTCTTATAAAGACTTTTGACTATTAGACATTTTAGTTTGACCTTTATTATTTAGAATTATAATGACTTGACTATTAGACATGTTAGTTTGACCTTTATTATTTAGTCTTATAACGACTTGACTATTAGACATTTTAGTTTGACCTTTATTATTTAGTTTTATAACGACTTGACTATTAGACATTTTAGTTTGACCTTTATTATTTAGTCTTATAACGACTTGACTATTAGACATTTTAGTTTGACCTATATTATTTAGCCTTATAATGACTTTTGACTATTAGACATTTTAGTTTGACCTTTATTATTTAGTCTTATAACGTCTTGGCTATTAGACATTTTAGTTTGACCTATATTATTTAGTCTTATCACGACTTGACTATTATACATTTTAATTTGACCTAGATTATTTAGTCTTATAACGACTTGACTAATAGACATTTTAGTTTGACCTTTATTATTTAGTCTTTTCACGACTTGACTATTAGACGTTTTAGTTTGACCTTTATTATTTAGTCTTATAACGACTTGACTATTAGACATTTAAGTTTGACCTTTATTATTTAGTCTTATAACGACTTGACTATTAGACATTTTAGTTTGACCTTTATTATTTAGTCTTATAACGACTTTTGACTATCACACATTTTAGTTTGAACTTTATTATTTAGTCTTATTTCGACTTGACTATTAGACATTTTAGTTTGTTTCAAGGTTTCATTGCTTCTATTTGCTTTGTTTTAATTTTGTTTGTTTGATTTTGATTTGGCTTGTAGTTTTCTAATCTTATTCTTCTCTCTCGGTGCAGCTGGTGTTTTTGTTTTTGTCTTTTAAAATCTACTAAGAGAGCAACCATTTACTGAACTTCAAGGGGAAAAGGGCGAGGGTATGTTGTTATTGTCTGAACAATTTTATTTCGTTTTTCAAAGCTTTCAAACACTATTTTGGGGTTTAAAATCGAACACTGTACGGTATTGATCCTCTGCTCAAAATATTTTTTAGGAACCATCTAGGCTCCCCTCTTTGAAGTTAAATAGTTGTTCCATTTACCCGTTGGTTGCGAAATTAACATACTTATCCACGTGTAAAGTCTCAAATACAACTGGTTGTTACTGTAGAATCTCCAAAATTTGGCTTTGCAGAAGTCATTCTTTGCTAACAAGAATAAAGAAATAGACCTCACAATTTTGATATATTTTGCCTCGCAATTCGGTTTACAAGCTACGGCTTCACTAAGGTTTAAACAATTAAGGTTGAACAATAAAATTGAGAATGGAAATGGGGAATGTGTCAAAGAGACAACAACCCGACCAAATAAAAAACAACAGCAGAAGGTCACCAACAGGTCTTCAATGTAGCGAGAAATTCCCGCACCCGGAGGCGTCCTTCAGCTGACCCCTAAACAGATATATACTAGTTCAGTGATAATGAACGCCATACTAATTCCAAATTGTACACAAGAAACTAATATAAAAATAATACAAGACTAACAAAGACCAGAGGCTCCTGACTTGGGACAGGCGCAAAAATGCGGCGGGGTTAAACATGTTTGTGAGATCTCAACCCTCCCCCTATACCTCTAACCAATGTAGAAAAATAAACGCATAACAATACGCACATTAAAATTCAGTTCAAGAGAAGTCCGAGTCTGATGTCAGAAGATGTAACCAAAGAAAATAAACAAAATGACAATAATACATAAATAACAACAGACTACTAGCAGTTAACTGACATGCCAGCTCCAGACTTCAATTAAACTGACTGAAAGATTATGATTTCATCATATGAACATCAGGCACAATCCTTCCCGTTAGGGGTTTAGTATCATACCATCATAACATATATGAGAAGAACATAACCCGTGTCATGCCAACAACTGTTTTTAGAATAAATGTCTTTAGTTCCGACGCAAAGACCTTATCAGTGACTCAATATTAACGCCAAAATATGCAATCTTTAATGACTTGACAATATTTTTTCGTAGTTTTGTAAGGATGCATTCTATATTATACGGCACTGGTATGAGAATGATGTCACATTAAAACCGCTTGATTTTAATTATGGAATAAAAAAATGTTCATCTCCTTATTATACTAATTATTTACTTACAGATGAAACTGATAGTGTTGTTATTGATTGGCTCTGTATGCGCAGGACGACGCGCAGGTTTTAGTAAAAGAGGAAGTCATCACTACACAGGATCATGTAGCTTCAATCTGCCATGTGACGTTAAAGACAATTCGCTTTATGCATCTGTTGTATTCAAGCGTCCAGCTTATGTACAAGTAAGTATATATAGAATCAACACTAGATTAGTCAGTTTTTAATCAAATAATGTTATCTGTTTATAAATATTTTTTTGTCGAAGAGTTATATTTACAAAAATATAGGTAACCGATGAGTAAGAAAAGATATTTCAGTTTTATAGCAAAAAAATAACATTTGTTTTTGTACCATATCATAAAGTAACAACTAAGGCAGCCAAAAAAAATTTGTTTTTGATTCCGAGAAAAAAAAATTGTTTGTTTTACCCTCAGCTGCCACTATATGTAATGCTAAAATTTAAAGAAAAAAGAAAAAAATTGTTTTCGACTTGTCGCGAAAATAATAGTTTGTCTAGAAAAAAAAACATAGCCCCCCCCCCCCCCCCCCCCCGAAAATCAAATAGTTGCTGCCTAAGAGTGTTATAAATAAAATTTAAAATGAACAAAACAATGTTTTTAAATTTTTGCTGACATTTTGTACCCTCGAGCCTCCTTATACAGGCTGGTGATTTTAGGAGAATTGTATTTCCAGACAATCCTTTTCTTATCAAGACATTTGATAATACATGCAAATAAATGCCAGAAATGTTTAACATTTCTCAGCGGTATAATACTTTAAATTTATTATTCATCCCTACTTTTAATTAATTGAAAGTTTATATTTGCATTGTATCATAGATGAAATTTATTCGTTCTTTGTGTGTTAATTTGTGTTACTTGTACTACGTTTTTTGATTGAGTTTAGCCATTCCAATTGATATGTTATAGTGTGTCTTTCTATGCTGTGATGTTACACTATTGTTTCAGCTAATGGAGCATGGTTGGTACCATTTTAACGTTGTATTCCGCTGCAATTGTTTAAAGCTGACCTAAGTCAGGAATCTGATGTTCAGAAGTTGTCGTTTCTTTATGTGGTTCTTAATTTGCTCTCTCTTTTTTTAAATAGATTAGACCATTGGTTTCCCTGCTTGAATTATTTTCCACTAGTTATTTGTTTAGGTCCTTTATAGCTTGCTGTTCGGTGTGAGCCCAGATTCCGTGTCAAAGACCGTAACTTGACCTATAATGGTTTACTATGTGATTTGGATGGAGAGTTGTCTCATTGTCACTTATACTACATCATCCTATGTCCAGATAGTGCGTTTTAGAGTGAAAGAGATGCATATAGATTTGTTAGTCCCTTTGTTTATGGTAAAGGTTACCGCGCTAACAGTATAATAGTATGTAATTTACTGAAATAAGGGCAAATTTTCGATTCCATCATATAAAATTTGTAGCTCTGCCACAATTGCATAAAAGCTATAAGATCTATTATTGTTATAACAGTACCAGATAAAAAAAAAACTGTTTCGTTCAGCACAATTCAATGAAGAACTCACCACGGCTTAATGTATTAATCTTGTTAAAAAATTGAAAACAACATGTTGAATAATTAAAATGCTTCTGAAGCGCTTTTATTGATTTACCTTCATGAGGAACGCTTACAGCCAAACATTTGAAATCCGAGGATGTATAAGTACCGAAACCGTTGTTGAGCTATATGACAATAATACCTAAAATTGGTAGCCAAATTAACAGGTATATGATGCAAGACATGAGACAGCATTCGGTTACCATGTTTACATATTCATTATTTTTTACAGATGGATCAACCTTTCGGGATTGTAAAGAAGGAACTAGACAGTAGGATGTATATGTTTAAAAACAACGACAGAATTTCGGAGGGAAATGTAGATATTCCATTCACTGCTACACACAGAGGTTCAATTAATTATGATTGTGATATAATTTATTACGATTGTGATGATTCTCCAATGCCCATAACACCTACCGATACTGATAGTATGCTCTCTACTACAATTGTACCTTTAGATGGATCTGACAAAGATGTACAAAACGTTGTAGCAGCTGATATTTCTTCGCTACCAGAGGTACCATCAGGATCTTTATCATCAAATGCACCCTTGACAATGCCTCCTGCACTAGATACATCTAGTAAGAAACTAGATGGAACCTCAACACCAATAGACACCGCAAGGCCTATTATTTCTTCTAATAATCAATTACAACCTAAGCCAACATCAAAACCAATTAGCTTACCCACAGGATCTTCTGCAAATAAAAAACACCTTCCGAAGGAAAAAACGGAGGAATAAAATCAACGGAAGAACCCATTGAAGAATTTAACAATCAAAATGACAAAGACTTTGATTCTCTTGTAGATACACTCAAATTAGCTTCAACAAACATCGCTACAGTGACTTCTTCGTCATCAAACAATCCAATTAAACCAACAACAAAAAATTCTTTACCAAATAAATCTGAATCCGTCACGAAAGCTTTGCCACCTTTGTCAATTGAGACGGCGACAAAGCCTTCTCCAACAGCAAAACAAACAGACATGCCACCAATGGTGCATTCGAAAACATCAGACATGCCACCGGTTAAGCCTTCGAAAACATCAGAAATGCCACCAATGAAGCCGTCGAAAACACCAGAGAAGCCACCAATGGAGCCTTTGAAAACATCAGACAAGCCACCAATGAAACCTACAAAGACACCAGACATACCAACAATGAAGCCTTCTAAAACACCAGACATGCCACTAACGAAGCCTTCTGAAACAACAGTCATGCCAAAAATGAAACCTACGAAGACATCAGACATACCATCCATGAAGCTTACGGAAACACCAGAGAAGCCACCAATGAAGCTTTTGAAAACATCAGACGAGCCATCAATGAAACCTACGAAGACATCAGACATGCCAACAATGAAGCCTTCTAAAACACCAGACATGCCACTAACGAAGCCTTCTAAAACATCAGACAAGACACCAATGAAACCTACGAAGACATCAGACATGCCAACAATGAAGCCTTCTAAAACATCAGAGAAGCCACTAACGAAGCCTTCTACAACATCAGTCATGTCACCAATGAAGCCTACGAAGACATCAGACATGCCACCAATGGAACTTTGAAAACATCAGACATGCCACTAACGAAGCCTTCTAAAACATCAGACATGCCACCAATGAAGCCTACGAAGACATCAGATATGCCAACAATGAAGCCTTCTAAAACATCAGACATGCCACTAACGAAGCCTTCTAAAACATCAGTCATGTCACCAATGAAGCCTACGAAGACACCAGACATGCCACAACTGAAGCCTACGAAAACATCAGAGAAGCCACAAAAGAAGCCTTTGAAAACATCAGTCATGCCACAAATGAAACCTACGAAGACATCAGACATACTATCCATGAAGCCTACAAAAACACCAAAGAATCCACCAATGGAACCTTTGAAAACATCAGACATGCCACCAAAGAGGCCGTCGAAAACTTCAGACATGCCACCAACGAAGCCGTCGAAAACACAAGAAAAGCCTTTTAATACATCAGACAAGCCACCAATGAAGCCTTCAAAAACAAACATTTCGATTGAACCAACAACTAAAATTGTTTTACCAACTAAATCTGAATCTGCAACGATAGCGATGACGCCTTTGTCAACTGAGACTTCGTCAAAAACTTCTCCAACATCAAAACCAACAGACATGTCACCAATTGGACATTCCAAAACAAATATTTCAATTAAAGCAACAACAAAAATATCTTTACCAGCTAAATCCGAATCCGCCACGAAAGCGATGCCACTTATGTCAACTGCACCTCTAATAAAATCTATTTCAACAGAAGCCCCCAACCTCATTGATAATAACTCAGACAAAAGACAAAGACACAATCAAAGCTTGAAAAAACGCTTACTTCGACTATTAGAAAGAAGATATATCGACCTTCAATCGGAAGAAGAAGTATTAAGAAATCTGTCTGAAAACAACAATAAAACTTAAGCAAGGATAGAAATACATCTCAATACACTACGGAAGGATACCACGTTTCATATTTGCTCATATTTAGAACAAAACCGATTTTTTGGTTTAATCTAAAAAAATGAAATAAGAATTTTTGAATGGTGTTTATCAGACGAATACAAAATAAATTACTAAAAATTCAAAGGTTTTCATGTATACAGAGAACACTATTAAGGTGTTTCGAAAGTATAAAACAATAATATCTCTATTGCACAACCAGCGAATTTACTTTTAAGACTTCCACTTCGGAGTTAAATTTATTGTATTGTAAAATATTTGAAATCAAATTTTGAAACCAATATTAAAGACTTAAATTCATTTAGATTTAGATTTTTTAATGTTTGTATGCATTTGTGTTTACTTGCAAAATGTGGTACCTGTCAGTTCTAATTTTACCCAAAAAATAAAGAGAGTAACTATACATAATTTTATACGGCTAACAAATCAAACACCAGCATAACAGATTTGTAAAGTCGGTGAATTTGGGCAGGCGGGCGGTAAAACATGGATACCAATTATATGCTATCAAATCTGCCTTCAGTTTTCAATCCAGATCTTTGACACGTCATAGACTGATTGTACATCTATTGAAGCGCACCTGTTATTTTGAAAATTCATGTAAAATGTCTGACTATCGTCTCGATGCGCAATGAGAATGAGGAATTCCCCCTTTTTTATTTTACAGATGGACTGTACAGACACTAAACCGATTTTCTTACATTTTCTTGATAAAAGCAAACTTTTTCTTATTTACTCAACTTAGTAAATTGTTGGTATTGTTTACCTATATTTTAAAAAAATCAAGTATTCTTATTATGATGTTTTCTGCTCTTTTTTCGGTTTGTTGTCTCTATGACATATTCCAAATTTCCCTCTTCTATTCTATAAGAATTTCACATTCCTGTTTCCTTTTTTGTCATTGGGTTGACACACAAATTTGGAGATTGACAGTTGAACATCGTGCACCAAACAGCTTTACAAAGCATTTGTAATACAATCTTCGGTATTCCAACTTTTCAGAGGCGAATTTAGGGGGGGACCAGGGGGCCCGAGTCCCCCTTTATGGAAAAAAAATTGGTTGCTTATATAGGGAATTACTGAAGCGTAACTGGAGCGGCCCCCTCTTAGGTCAGTCAGTGGGCCTCCACTTATGAAAAATCCTGGATCCGCCACTACTTTTAACCTGCAACCACCAATCTTATCATTATATAAAAATAAGAGTATCAGCCAATTTTACAGATATTCCTATGATATACTATAATTTTAATGCTGTATCTGTATCCTGCTTCTATAGTAAGGTCCGACACCACAGTTATTTCGTAGTGCATTTCTATTAGACAAAAATCCAACCCACGCTTTCTCAATATTATTTTTACAGTGGATTGTAGTTCTTTTAGTACAAATTATATGAAAATTAAAGAAAACATCACAAACTCTTACTCAAAATATGGACAATCATATATTAAGGGGTCTTGAAATCTGTTGACAGCTTCCGAAATGCAAATTTTTCACCTTTTTCAGCTGGACAAACAAACTACTTGACTTTCATGATCCAATGTTTTTTGAAAGTGGAATTTCAACCCCTTACTTGCTATTTGAGGCATAAAACATAAATTAGTAAATAAATATTGAAGAGGTATAAAAAAAATTGGCAAGTAACACACTGTCCACACTAGGGACTATATTTGTGGACAAACGAAATCAAATGACGATAACTGTGTTCCCGGACCATATAAGGTCGGTATTAATCAAATAAATGTTAACATCTCATTCGGTGTCCCCATGTGGTCTAAGCCAATGTTATAGTGAATCAATCGACACAGCCATTTGGTAGGAACATCAATTTGAGCTTTGGAGTAGATTTGATAGAGCAATGTTATTAAACAGGGAGACGCGAAATAGTAGTGTCCCAGAATGAACTTTCCAGAGTTTTAAAGCATTACAGTAACACAGAAACAACCGTTTAGTCTGGTTCCAAACCGCAAGTAAGGGTATTGTTGTTCATCCCTTCAAAATACCACATCCAAAGACAATACCAAATACATCATCAACAGAAAATATTGACAGGCAAAGTAATTTGATTCTTCCTTCTCAAATCTTATACTATTATAATAACATTTCATCATGCGTTAGACTTGTACATATTTATGAAACATGAAATCCAAGTTAAAAGAAGTAACCAAACTATACTAAATGAATTTAATTTTTGCATTTTGTGTGTTGTAAAACATTCAACGGTAAAATTCAAAATTTCTTCATAGTATATGAGTATTATTACAGTTAAACAACGTTGCAAATCTACACATTGCCGTCGTACCTGCTTATACTTGAACAAAAATCACGTTCTTCACTCTGTCCAGAATCAAAGACCCGTCTACCAACTAAGTTCTATCATAAACATTTGGGTGTTGTCCCTCCTCATTGGCTTGATCTAGGATTGCAACACAATACAATATAAAGTGGTTGGGAGATGATATATATGTTGATTTCGACTTTTAATTATACCAACACATCGTAAAGGATAATAATATTACTATACAGTCTATACTTATTATAAAGTCATTCATATGTTTCATACTGAAAAATTGAGAATGGAAATGGGGAATGTGTCAAAGAGACAACAACCCGACCAAATAAAAAAAGAACAACAGAAGGTCACCAACAGGTCTTCAATGTAGCGAAAAATTCCCGCACCCGGAGGCGTCCTTCAGCTGGCCCCTAAACAAATATATACTAGTACAGTGATAATGAACACCATACTAATTTCCAAATTGTACACAAGAAACTAAAATTAAAATAATACAAGACTAACAAAGGCCAGAGGCTCCTGACTTGAGACAGGCGCAAAAATGCGGCGGGGTTAAGCATGTTTGTGAGATCTCAACCCTCCCCTATACCTCTAACCAATGTAGAAAAGTAAACGCATAACAATACGCACATTAAAATTCAGTTCAAGAGAAGTCCGAGTCTGATGTCAGAAGATGCAACCAAAGAAAATAAACAAAATGACAATAATACATAAATAACAACAGACTACTAGCAGTTAACTGAAATGCCAGCTTCAGACTTCAATTAAACTGACTGAAAGATTATGATTTCATCTTATGAACACCAGGCACATTACTTCCCGTTAGGGGTTTAGTATCATACCATCATAACATATATGAGAAGAACATAATCCGTGTCATGCCAACAACTGTTTTTAGAATAAATGTGTTTAGTTCCGATGCAAAGACCTTATCAGTGACTCAATATTAACGCCAAAATATGCACATACTTCTTTATTATTGATTACTCAACGGTATGTTTTTCCATTGGGCAGCCGATGTAACAGCTACGTGTATACAGAGCTTTTCATTAATTATTTGTGTATATACTTGTTTCTTTGAATACATTCTAAATAAGTCAGAATTGCATATTCAGAATTGCGGGTATTTGCACCGGCATTACTCTAAATAACAGCTATATAAATTATATAGCATAACTTAAAACTCTATTAAGAAACTTGTGTTCCATGACATGCGCACTCGTACCGTTGACTGACAACGTTTGATTTAATCAGTTTTGATGTTCTCCTCGTTTTGAATTGACTTTGGAGCTATAGATATTTTGTTATACCAAGGTAAAAAAGACCTAAGATAAAGTTGGTCATATGGCGTTTAACTTCCCAACGTATTTACGCATCTCTTTCAAATTTTTAAAAAGGTTTGAGCGTTCTCCTGAAGGTATATCAGAAAAGCGCCTCGGATGCACGTATCCACAAAAGCATTTCATGAGTTTATTTACAATCACTGGATCGATGCCACTGCTGGTGGAGATTTAGTCCCTCGAGGGGATCACCAGTCCAGTAATCAACACGTTTTTGCTGTCATGAATTATTATAGATAATATAATATTTATAAATTAACTGTTTACCAAACTTTTTGATTTTTGAAATACTACGGGCTTTCTACCTTTTGAATTGATAACCTTCGCTGTATTTTGGCAAAACTTTAAGGAATTTTGGTCCTGAATGCTCTTCAACATCGTACTTTTCAACTTTTTGGGATTCTAATGTCACTGGTTAGTCTTTTGTAGAAGAATCGCGCGTCTGGTGTAAATATTAAATGTAATCCTTGTATCTATGATGAGTTAATTATTCAGACGCATGAAATATATAACGTATTGTTTTCATTTTTTAAAGTTTTCGTGTTGGTTTTTAGAAGACCAATGCGACGGCTCACCGCAGGCTGTGTTGCCATTTACTTCGCTAACGGCCGATGCGAATCCCGATTTATTATATAAATATAAATTATTTTTTTAAATTAAAATATTAAGTTAGTTAAAAGATGAAGTTTTATCAAGTTTGGACTGCTTTTTATACGTATTTATATGTTAACCCGTACAGTACTGCCATTGCCTCCAGTAAAATAGTACACATAGACACCGTGAAGCAACCCTGCCTATGCTATAAAACAAGATTAGTACGCTAGGTAACGTAATTAAACCAGCTTATAATTAAGTAGACTAATAAAATTGAGAAAGGAAATGGTGAATGTGCCAAAGCGACAACAACCCGACCATAGATCAGACAACAACAGAAGACCACCAATGGGTATTCAATGTAGCGAGAGTACCCTCACCCGTAGGTGTCCTTCAGCTGGCCCCTAAAAATATGTATACTAGTACAGTAATAATGGACGTCATACTTACCTCCGAATTATACTCAAGAAACTAAATTTAAATCATACAAGACTAACAAAGGTCAGTGGCTCCTGACTTGGAACAGGCGCAAAATTGCGGCAGGGTTAAACATGTTTATGAGATCTCAACCCTCCCCCTATACCTCTAGCCAATTTATGCATTAATTGGATGATGTTTCGCTTTGTTTGTTATTATGTCTTTCTCTTCCGTAAAATATTGGTTTATCATTTGTCCTTGACAAGATCTCAGCTGCTGAATTAATAACTATTTGTCTTATGTATCAAATCGTGTATACACTGTAAACACTTAATGTTTGCAACCATAGTAGTATATTAAGCTTTCACATTTAAAATAAGTTAAACCAGTATTTTTAATCTTTTTACTTGTATGTTTATCCTCCTGCATTGAATGCAATTTATGAACAATATGTTACGCGTGTCATGCCTTGAAAAAAATTGATAAAACGAACACTCTGACCATAGAATCCATAAATAACATAAAACACTACTTAGTATATAATGATAGGCATCAATGTATCATTTTTAATCCTCCTGATTTTAAAACATTCATTCCCTTTAAAGACTAACAACACACTTAATATATAAAAACGTAATTGATAATATTTTTTTCTCAGATTTTATGCTAAATATTTGCACAACAGCCAGCTGTGGTGCAGAAAGATTAGTCCGAAGTTGTTATCCACAAATCAATATGTAAACAATATAGAAAGTCCTACTTATATACGCTTAATTAAGTTTCTACAAACTACGCATATCAAACTTATACTGCATTATATTATTTGTTTTCGTTTTTTTTTCGATAACGTTACTTTCATTTCTATGAAAATAGTCAAGACAATGAAATACATTGCGTTTTCTATCCTGGCGATTTTACCAATTCTAACTTATACCTTCGGTGCTAGTATCAGCTTTAGTCACCAGAGTGGTATATCTACTAGCTGTACCAACGGGAAATGTAAAACGGTATCTGATAGAGGCCATGTGTCTGCAGACTGTAAGGATGGGAACTGTAACAAGGAATATTCCAGTACTCAATGTAAAAATGGCAAATGTACCCATACTGGTGATACTGGACCCACAAAAGACATACCTGAACCAAAGTGGGACTATATGGGAGGTGGTTTCGATTCATCAGACTTCGGAGATATAAGTGGAGGGTATGGGTTTGGAGGCTTTCGAGAGTGTCATGATGGGCAAATAGAGGATATGTATTACGAAAGCATGTTTAACAGATGCTACAAAACTGTATGCATCAATGGGTTATGGAAGGATCAGTCATACCGGGGACGTTGTCATAAATGAGTAGGTAAGATATTTAAAATAAAATGGAATATGAAAATGCGGAATGTCAAAGAGACCACAACCCGACCACGAAGCAGAAAAAAGGTTTCTTCAATATTGCTCAAGTATGCTATGATTGGAATAAAATCGCATGTTTCAATAACGATTCCGTAAAGAGTTATATACCATATTCGTTTAAGAAAAGGGTTCATATTCTGTTCCAGGGCTACACTAACCAAGAACCAAACTTAATGATTTTTAAAATGAAACTACATATAAATTGTGTACATACAGAAAGAAACCGAGAAAAGAATATGTTTTGATGAAATGTATATTTAAATATTTACTATATGTTTGTGTGTTATCATGGTTATTACGAATGTTTTGAATTAAAAAAAAACACGAATGTGTAGATATAGTAGGAAGTATATATATTTTAACAATAGACACCTCACTGAAACGATTGGCATAAAATGTAAACTTTAAGCGCATGGAAAATGTATATCATATATGGTCAATTTGCCTTTAATTGCACCATAATACAAGTCTTATGTTGTTTTTTTATGTTGTCTGGTCGTTTTTCGGTTGTTGTCACTTTGACGTATATCAAATAACGTCGAGTTTGCAGTTCTATATACTAGGCCTAATTGATTGACAGGGAATTCGAACAGTTCTGTAGAGAATGTTAAGAATTTAGTTTTGGTCCTGCTAATAGTTCTGTTGTCCAGTCCTTTACAGTCTGTTTTAGCAGTTATGCTTTTTAAAGTATAAAGTTTAAAACTTTGTTTAATTGATTCTGTGGGTATACATTTTGGCGGTCCGTCTACCATGACACCGACCCGGTGATTTGGAATATACGACACAGTCTCTGGATAACATAATTGCGAAAAAAAAGTGAACGATATCTAGACATGGGTGGTCATGAAATCCCGACTTCATATTCTGTTGTTAAAATGATTGAAAGTTGAATTTCTTAAAATCCAAACAATTAAAAACAAAACTTTCTAAAACGACATAAAATAAACTTTATCAAACATTTCCGTCAGCTGAAAAGAAGTTACATGATTTCAATGATTAGTCATTGACGATACTGAAGCAATGAAAACTTGAAAAATGACTACACAACTACTTTTGCATAGGTATTTCTGTACTAAAAATCTGTAGTACTGGAAATTTACTTTTAATATTCAGTACTATTTTGTTACTTTAAAATTATTGTAATATTTAGGTACCTATATTTTACAGTACTTAATTTGTACTTGAAATTTAGGTACTACAGATTTTTGGTTACTGCCGTTACATTTTCAGCATTTTGAAAGTTTTCCTATTTCAAATCTCTTAAAATTATGATTTTCAAACATGAAATATTGTATTATTTCTGTACCAAAATATTTAGTACAAATCAAGTACTGTAAAAAGTACCTAAATATTACAATAATTTTAAAGTACAGAAATAGTACTTAATATTAAAAGTAAATTTCCAGTACTACATATTTTTAGTACAGAAATAGTACCTATGCAAAAGTAGCTGTGTAAAACGATTGCGTTCATCGTATTGATCAGTTTTATATTCAGCATTTAGTTAGATAGTAAAACATGTAAGAATTGTTTACGCTTCTTGAGTAGAAAACCGTATTAATATTACGTGTACGATATTTCCATATTTATAATTTCATAGTACATAAGAAATTATGTCATATGTCGATTCCAGAACCTGTATGTTAGTGTTTTTTCGTTATTATCTTGTTTGATGTGTAGCATTCGGTAGCTATATATATTGATACATGGAAAAGTGTAACCACCAGTCTTAGAAAAAGTAAAATCAAAAATACTGAACTCCAAGGAAAATTCAAAAAGGAAAGTCCCCAATCAATGGCGAAATCAAAAGTTCAAACATAATTAAATAAGTCGACAAATTACTCTTTTCTACACTATGAGCAGTACAAACATAGCTTAAATTGGCTGTACCAAGTCCCGGAGTGTGTTTTTGTTGCACCACTGTGTTTGTTTTCTCTAAAAGTGTATGTGTTCCCTTGGTTTTAGTTTGTAACCAGAATTTGTTTTCTTTCAATCGATTTATAACTTTTGAACACCATTATATACAACTGTAGCCTTTATTCTTCAACAAAATTCAATAGTGAAATAGAAAAAAACCCAGAAAAGTGATCGGGAATTGTTTCACAACTTCGCCTATATCAGAATTTATTATAGGTATTTTGCTTCTATTTCAAAATATGAAGGTAATAACATATAAATGTTACCTGTTAAGAAGATGTTGACATTTGAAAACAAGAAAATAATGGAGACATCTGACATAGTACAAACCACTTATTTACATGAACAATGTTATTGTAGAACGCCACATGCGTAAAAAATATAAACATTTTTGATTAGCAACAAATAATGTATTGCACGGTAAAAAGTACATATAACTCATAGTAATTTACGTCCTTGACGAAAGGTATCTTTCAATAATTTGTTTCCAAGTAGAAAAACATGTCCACTATGCTCTGTTTTCTCAAACACCTCTCCTAAGTTTCCCGTATTGTTGATAATTATGATTCTTCATATAGAATTATCAGAATCAAAACTTCTTTTCTGAGACCTGTGTTGGTTTTTTTAATTGACCTAATGACTGCTTCCCATGATAACTTTTACAAATTATTTCGTTAAATCAAAATGTAAAATGTCACACAGGATTGCAGCTTTAGCTCATCTCGGGAGTGAAGCAAAGATTGCCTGTTATTTTGTCAATAAGTGATGGCAATTACTGCAGATATTTAAAACAATTTATTACGATAAACTGTAACATTTTGAACTGACAAATTGTTATACATTTCTGCTCTGAAATTATGAAGCTTTGCGATAACATCATGGGTAGCATATTTATCTATAAACAATTTTAAGGAATTTTTTTTCGTCGGCAAGAATAAATACCCACTTTTAGTTTTCAAATGTCTCTAATCCTTTTACCTTTGTATAACATTCACATGTATGCAATATAATTTGATTTCGCTTAATCCTATCAAAGTTCTTCCTTGTATGTCTACGTTATCCTCTTGTAAGACATTGTTTTACGATTGCATATATTGTATTGATCTTTGTTTTATATTTAACATTTAGTAAGATGCTAAAACTGGTTACCATATTTTACGCATCTTATATAGTAAATATTCTTAACTTTATATAATTTTATGTTCATAATCATAGCACCAATGTAGTACATAAGGAATTAGGCTATCTGTCGACGTAGAACTTGTTTGTTAGTGTTTTTATGCAACTATCCTGCAATATGTTGCATAAGCTGGTTATTTTAAAAACCTTAATATAATTGAAACTGTATAATCAACAGAGTATGTCTCATACTAGCTAAATTTTCTTTTCGTTATCGCGATCGAGATAGAGGGGGTATCATTTATAGATACTCTTCGTTAAAAGAGGGACGAAAGATACCAAAGAGAAAGTCAAACTCATAAATAATAAGATATCAGTACGATTTTATTTTGTTTTCAAAATTGTTTCTTTCATATCTATATTTTCAATAAATAAGTGGAATATGAAGTATGCATAGCGTGTGAAGGAGTACTCGGAAAACCAAAAGAGTATTATACTATCTACCGCGCAATACCCTCATGGGTAGTCAAGGTTGTATAAAAAATAACTCGTTCTCGAGTTTGATATCTGTCTAGCTCACGTGGTTTGGTTGTCTCTATTTTCCATTAGGGTTGAATTAGTCTGTGTTGATAGGTGTAAGTTCTTGTGGCGTGTAACCTTTAAAGTTACAATGTACCAAATAAAATTACATGGGCGCAGCCATTTTATGAAGGGAACATGACATAGAGATAAAAATAGATGGCTCTCTGTGATTGGTTGTTATATCTTTTATAAAATTTTTCTTCTGGAAAGCATTATGAATGAAGTTTCATGCAAGCACAAATTTGTCCTAAAATGTATAGTATGAAATGCCGAAAATAATTTTTTTATGTTGCTCAAAATTAGGGAAAATTTTCTGCGAAATCGTCAGGTATCGTGAAAAACCCCAAAATTCACCAAGAAAAGCCATGGGACCATATATATTTGAGTGCGGTAAAATCACAAATAGATATAGAGCTTCAATTAGACAACAACAGATTTTCCATAATTAGTTTAATGAAAACGCCTTATTAGGAGATAATTGCTAAAAATAGCATTGCCGGCAACGGGGCCACCATTTAGTTCTTTATATCCTTAAGACAATTTCACTTATCTCCTTTATGTTCTACAGCTGTTATTTGGAAGTATTCAGCCGTTTTGTTTATCCGTAAATCAATACACTAATAATGTTAAAATGTTATATGTTTTTTCTTTATTGACGTTTATTGAGTTCTGAAAAACTGCGCATATTGTGTTGCATGATTTTCTCTTAATAAGAGAACGTTATTATTTTAAAAAGATAATTTGGCTAAAAAAGGCAAGGCGATGAAGTACATTGTGTGTTTCATTACAGCGATTCTATTTTTCGTGTTAGCTTATACGTCTGGCAAAGAGACGGGTATGAGCTTTAGCCACAAGAGTGGTTTGTCATCAATATGTATAAATGGAAATTGTAAAACCGACGAAAACAGGGGCTTTGTTTCATTAGAATGTAAGGATGGCAAATGTAAAAAAGAATATTCCAATACAGTATGTCATGATGGAAAATGTACCCATACTGAAAATCCCGGATCTAAAGAAGACATTGCTGAACCAAAGTTTCCGGATATAGGAGATGCGTTTAAGTTTTTAAACTTTGGTGGCATAGGATTACCAACAGGGGAGTGTAAAGACGGACAAATTGATAATATGTTTTATGTAAAGCTGTTTAACACATGTTATAAAACCATCTGTGTAAATGGATTATGGAAGGACAAGACTGTCCATGGACCTTGTTATGAAGGTTGATAACACATTTTTAATGTGAGTTGTGTCACTCGTTATGTATTAAATTTTTGCTGGGTTATTTTTACTTGTTTATGTATAAATTTGGCATATTCTGTAAGACCTTAACAGATTTGATTAGATCAAGTGGTTTTAAACCTTTTGCATTTTGAATACTGCTTATATGGGTGGTTAATTCGAAGTCACTGTTATTTTATTACTTTAAATGACCTTGGGAGATTTTTTAATAAGTTTTTAAAATATTTTATTTTCTATGTTTAAAATTGGTAACTAAAAGAAAAAACAAAAACAGATTTTAACAGCTCGACGCCTTTTCTAATTTCCTTATTTGCACTTTTTTCAAATTGAAATCAGATGTTACAAAAAAAATCTTTAATGTATGTTACATTTTTGATATTACTAAGACATTAACGTGTTTTGTTTTAATTTATAGCAACAATTTTTAAACAATATGCGTATAGGAAAAAAAAGTTAGTTGATAAATCTTAAATAATCTACAATGCTAATAAATAATGTTTCAACATTATTTATTTGTGTATCTTATCTATTTAATGATTTCAATACTGTTACTTATATATAACAAAATCGGCAGGCTATTTGGATGAAATAATACCAATAAATATATATCAAAATGTGAAATTCCGTAGCCTTTTTGAAAGCTTACGATAATGTTGTTTGTATATTTTATTCACCCCTTTGTTTTTTGTCTCTGATGCTTTTTTGTACTTGTTTTATGGAATGAGGACATGTTTGAAGTTTTGCTTTACTAACTTTTGTTGTATAACAGGTGACGTAAATGGAAAGCTGCTTGTTGGTTTTTTTTTTAAATAAGTTTTGTTTTTTTCTATCATGAATTTGTTCTTTTGTCGTTTCGAGTTTTCGATTGGGATTTTTTGAGCGGTAAATTTTCCCGTTATTTATACATTGGATGTAATATTTTCATCACCCTACGGAAACGAATGTTGAGATTAATATGTGAACTAGCACTGTAACACACACTATTATTCAGCTTTTCTCCTGTTAGTCTTATTTGGACACATTTAGTTAGTATTGATCTATGTACACTTGTGTATTGTCATTTATTTAAGTTATGCTATTTTAAACGGTTGTATTGATATAGCAAATTGGTATCACATAATTATACTTATCTTTTCAGATCGAAGGACACCATATAGAGAGGTATATCGTCTATACAAGAGACAAAGATTTTCATAAATTAAAGTTTCTTTTGAATTATGATGTTTGTTGTTTCATGTTACAATTTCAATATCTACATAATCGAACACACGAAACATCTTGAAGAACGAATAACTGCATTAAAATAGAAAAAGAGCGACTATCCAGAAATCTCAAACCCACGTGATAAAATACAGACCACGATAACATAAAAATTCAAAACAATCAATAGAACAAGTAATATCCAAAGCATAACAGGACAAAAACAATGTCATGCAAAGAAGAATTGACTATTACATCAATTGGTCATATCAGATGATACAAAATAAAACAAATGCAGACAAACACACAGAAACGATAGCCCAGTCATTACGATATTTCCATATAATTAGTCAGTGAACAAAAGTCAGAGTCACAGCATCTCAGACAGTTTGGATAAAAATAACCAATGTTCAAATGACAATTACGTCAAAATATGTCATCTAAATATGCAAAAACAAACGCATTGGGTACTGTTATTTCTAACTTACCCTTACATCTTATAGTGACAAATTATTGTTAAATCTTCGATAGTCTGCATCTTTTGTTTGAGAAGTGAGAATAGAAAACACCTGTGCTATTGAAAATCTTCGACATAAATTTTTGTAATTAATAGTTAATCTCATCCAAACTCAACTGTAAAATTACCAATAAAAATTAATTGTTAAAGTATCTGCGGTATTATTCATTTCATATTTACATACAACTGACGGGAAAATGTACAGAAAAAAAACTCCAACTTCAAGTTCATATATATAGACAGAGACATATATACACATGTATGTCTCTGATATAGATGATTAAAATTACTGAATAATTGAAAGTTTGGGGACTACTATGAACGGATCTATCTCATGGAACCAAAATAAATATACACCAGATAAAACTGATTCATATCTTGACTTACATCAAGAAATTGACGATAAAGGACGGTTGTGAACACAACCCCCTTTATTGACAGTTCGTTTTCAATATTTCAGTGCGACTATCCTTTTGGTATATTCCGTCTCTCTTATATAAATAACCCTCTGGTATAATTAAATTGGCTTCTATTAACAATAAGCCTTGTTAACTAATGGGATGTGAGTAACTAATTCAGTGAGGAGCTGAAAGAACTCTAAAAGTATGATTTTACTTGACTTTTTTTTTATAGAAAAGGAACAGAAAAATATAATTTTGGTTTGTATTCATTAAAATGTAGGTGTTCAAACCTGTGTTTCTTGCACAAAATAGTTCATAATACTCACCAAAGGTTTGTAATCATAGGCTATGAAAATGAGAATAACAATTTTTGTTTATTAAATATGTGCCTCATAAGTGCTATTTCGAGTTTACTTTCATCGGGAATGCTCAAACCCAATCAGCTGAAAACAGAATTGAAATTTTAAAGAGCTTTAAAATATTTTTGAAAAAGTGCAAAAAGATGTGTTCAATCTGACTGAAGACATATGTGCCCAGGGTAGATAAACCTCGGTGTTTCGAATTGTTTCAACGTTTAAAATAGTAGTTTTACAGAAAATGACAGGAATAATGATATTTCATGCCAGTACAGTAGTGCTGATTCCTGGGTTATAGTGTTTTTATTTGTCTTTGTATATTTTTAACCTTTACTTCTCAGTACATTATTGGTCATTTACTTTTGGTATTTATTATGCATCGTGTCATTGTGTTATTGTGCTATGGTCAGTTTTTGTATTCTTCCTGTTATGCTTATTTGATTTGTCTATAGATTTATTATCTGACATTTTGTTGTAAATTTTCTTTGTTGACATAGTTGTTTGTTTTAATAGTGAATAAGATTGTGAAACAATGTTAACTGCTGTTCCCCTATTTTTGACATTTTACTATAATGTTTGTTTGATTTTCTCAAACACAGTTGTCAATATAATAGAATTATATGAGACTGTCGTACAATTGAGAGGTTATGCTGGCTATACAACAAGGTTTAATCCACAATATCTGCAAAAAGAAAAAGAAATAATGCTTTCTTAGTTAGTCGACAACAAATGTTTTTATAGAAAATGATAACAAGGAACTCTCAAGTTTTAAAAACAAATGGAGGTTCCGAAAACGATGTTGTATTTGATCTGTGCGATGCATTCTATTAATTCAACAGAATCTATTTATTCAACAGAAGCAATTATAAGGTCTAATGTGATTGTTGTGAGATATTTTGAAATCTTCACCAGACAATAACCGTGTTTGACCAGATTGATAGGTGATTATGCAATGAATTCTAATTACACGACCGATACTCAATATTGTATCTGGATTTGATTTTCTTGAATTGAGAGACTGAAGCTACGCTGTGCCGGGATTGTCTGTACTTTAGTAAGTGCATTAAACACAGAAGTTTGCCAATGATAAAAGTTAGAAGAACTTTTTATTACAACTGTTGTCATGTAATCAGGTTATATATTTAAAAAGGAAAATAAAAAAAATACTAAACTCCAAGGGAAATTCAAAACGGAAAGTCCTTATGAATGGCAAAATCAAAAGCTCCAACACATCAAACAAATGGATAACAACTGTCATATTCCTGAATTGGTACAGGCATTTTCTTATGTAGAAAATAGTGGATTGAACCTGGTTTTATAGCTAGCTAAACATCTTACTTACAATCGCATCAAATTTCAGTATATTGACATTATATCAGACACTCTTTTTATAAATATGTGTACACTGAGTGTTTTCAACGTATATCAAACATTCTGATTCCAGGACGTTGGTTTTTTCATCAAAAAAGCAAGAAGGGTTATGAATTATTTAAGCAATGATAATATGCTGGTGATGTACAGCACAATACCAGCTGCATGCCCACACTATAGAAGAATACTACACGGTGTTTTCTTTTTTCGACATAGGCAAAAACATTGTTTTTAAAACCATACTCCTACATGTATCAAATTTTGTCAAACTAAGATGGGTTAGAAATTGACACGTCTACTGAGATGTGAAGATAATTTTTTCGCTAATATGTATGTTCGTAATTGCATATGGTGATCTCAATACCCAAAGTGAAGTCAGAGTTATCTATAAGATGATTCCTTGGATACACTACCATCATCTGTGGCATCGATCAGACATTCTTAGAGATTTTCTGCTGGAGGAATGTTCATAATGTCAAACCATTAGGATTACATATGGAATATGGATGCAGAATAGGGATAGTTCTGAAAGAAATTTTTGGGAGTTAGGTCCATTCGGAAATTGTTGGGGTTCAAAGTTACTGTTAAAGAAAAAAATATGTATACACCCTATATTCTTTCGGTAAGCCTCGCCAGCGCTGTACGGTAAAATTCGATACCGGACATGGCTCAAATGAAAGGTAATAACTTGGGAAAGGCCACTCTGAAAGGAATATTTAGCAGTCAGGTCACTTCGGAAATTGTTGGGGTTCAAAGTTACTGTTAAGGGAAAAAAATATATATACACCCTATATTCTTTCGGTAAGCCTCGCCAGCGCTGTACGGTAAAGTTCGATACCGGACATGGCTCAAATGAAAGGTAATAACTTGGGGAAGGTCACTCTGAAATGAATTTTTGGGAGTTAGGTCCATTCATAAATTGGTGGGGTTCAAAATTACTGTTGAGGGGAAAAAAATGTATACACCCTATATTCCTTCGGTAAGCCTCGCCAGCGTTTTACGGTAAAGTTCGATACCGGACATGGCTCAAATGAAAGGTAATAACTTGGGGAAAGCCACTCTGAAAGGAATATTTGGGAGTTAGGTCCCTTCGGAAATTGTTGGGGTTCAAAGTTACTGTTAAGGAAAAAAAATGTGTATACACCCTATATTCTTTCGGTAAGCCTCGCCAGCGCTGTACGGTAAAGTTCGATACCGGACATGGCTCAAATGAAAGGTAATAACTTGGGGAAGGCCACTCTGGAAGAAATTTTTGGGAGTTAGGTCAATTCGGAAATTGTTGGGGTTCAAAGTAACTGTTAAGGACAAAAAATATGTATAAACCCTATATTCTTTCGGTAAGCCTCGCCAGCGCTGTACGGTAAAGTTCGATACCGGACATGGCTCAAATGAAAGGTAATAACTTGGGGAAGGCCACTCTGAAAGGAATTTTTGGGAGTTAGGTCCATTCGGAAATTGTTGGGGTTCAAAGTTACTGTTAAGGAAAAAAATATGTATACACCCTATATTCTTTCGGTAAGCCTCGCCAGCGCTGTACGGTCAAGTTCGAAACCGGACATGGCTCAAATGAAAGGTAATAACTTGGGGAAGGCCACTCTGAAAGGAATTTTTGGGAGTTAGGTCCATTCGGAAATTGTTGGGGTTCAAAGTTACTGTTAAGGAAAAAAATATGTATACACCCTATATTCTTTCGGTAAGCCTCGCCAGCGCTGTACGGTAAAGTTCGATACCGGACATGGCTCAAATGAAAGGTAATAACTTGGGGAAGGCCACTCTGGAAGAAATTTTTGGGAGTTAGGTCCATTCGGAAATTGTTGGGGTTTCAAAGTTACTGTTAAGGACAAAAAATATGTATACAGCCTATATTCTTTCGGTAAGGCCACACCAATTTGATAAATAGTTCTTCGGACATTTGCTCTAAAAAATATGGGGCGAGCGAGCGAAATTTTTTTGTTTTTAAAAAAATCTTGAAAATGAGTTTTTGACAGGCGAGTAGTTGGCAAAAGGAGCGAGCGACATCTTTTTTTTTAAATTGTTACATGCTAGTTTTATCAAACAGAATAAGAAGGAAAAACACTGATGTTTTGATGCATAAGGCCTGTTATCCCATTTGAATACTTTATTCTGACTCTAAACAAACAATTGTAGACTCTTTTAACTTGCAGAAGCAAATATTTGAAAAAAAAATCTCTTAAGTTAGAAATGGCAATACCAATGACCTTCACAAATGTAAAAAGCATACAAAACACATGACAATTATTAAATTGATACTTTCAGTTTGTAACTTTTTGATGAATAGCCTTTTTTGACAATGTTTTAAGTTTAAATTCTCTCATGATTTTCTCATGGTTGAAGAATTTTTGGTTGCCGATAATTGCTTACATCTACTTCTTTTGAATTTTGATGGATAGTTGTCTTATTGGCAATTAACCACATCTCCTTATTGTTATATTAAGAGCTGTGCTTGGAAACTAAAAGACAAACAGAAGGATAGAATGAAATTCAAAACAGTGTGGCTGTGGCCATTGATTGACACATTAAATTCATCCATTGACTGGGACAATTTAGGTGAACGTTTGTATGTAACGACCACTGCTCACTATGTACTTTTTAAAGACACTTAAACTATGGGGTCACCAAAGGTTCTCAACACCTTAATAAAGTTATTCGAAAAATTAAGCAGAAATAACACGATGTTTTGATTTATATCAATTATATAAATCAAAACATAAAGGTTATTCCTGATGAATTTTTCAAATTATTTTATAATTAAAGGCGTTAAGAAACCTTTGGTGACCCCACAGTTTAAATGTCTATCGTAGGGTCGTCGTGAACAGTGGTCGTTACAGACAAACGTTCACGTAAATTGTCCCAGTCAATGGATGAATTTAATGTGTCAATCAATGGCCACAGCCACACTGTTTTGAATTTCATTCTATGTGTTCTCATCAAAACTAGCTCTACTGTGAATTGTAAGATGCACTCTGGGAATGAATAAATTTTTAATATCAGATAGATTTTATTTTGATAGTAGGATTTTGACATATTTCATAGTAAATTGCAGTCTTTTGTATGGATGTGGTCTATATACCACAAACTTCAAAGCTTTTCCCTGATTCTAAAGTTTCTGAAGGCCACCCACACTCTATAGTACTAGCCAGGTCAATGAGGTCACACAACAGTTTCTCTGGGCCTATCAATATCTCCTTGCCCTGTTCACCCGATTTTTGTTTTAGTTTTTTTAGGAAGTTCTATTGTTTTTTTTTCATTAACACATTTTTTAAGGGGGGCCTGTGGGTAATTCATTTAAATAACGTTTTGATCGGAGGGTGTTCTATCTATTTCAAAATTCACAAATTTACAGTTTAACTATCCCAACACCGAAATATCCATGTCAGTGCCAACATTGGTAGGTGTAGTCCGAAATTACTCTGACGTCAAACGGCTGTTTTGCCAAACAAGCCCCAGCCCCAGCTTATCTGGCAAAACAGCCGTTGGACGTCAGAGTAATCTCGGACTATGAGAGGTGATGCCGACGGCTGTTGACGAATTTGTATGTGTTTGATATCGAAATATTGACAGACTTTACCCTTTTGGCTTCATAAAAGATATGTAACTGATGACGAACAACGGATAGCCGTCCTCAGCATTGAGCAGAAACCACAAAAACTGATGGCTTGACATTTTGATTTTTATATTTCCTTTCACTTTTTATTGATTGATCACACGTGCGTTTGAACCCAGCTTTGATTACAGGGGGAAAAAAGCGTCAGTGAGAAAGAAAAATTTAAGGCAAGAATAATTTCGGAGCGGCATGCGGACCCAAAAAATACGGAGGCGGTAGTTTTTGTCGAGCCTGCAACTTTTGTTGCAGAAAGCTCGACATAGGGATAGTGATCCGGCGGCGGCGGCGGCTACGGCGGCGGTGTTAGCTAACTTCTTAAAAGCTTTATATTTTAGAAGGTGGAAGACCTGGATGCTTCATACTTTGTATATAGATGCCTCATGTTACGAAGTTTCCGTCAGTCACATGTCCAATGTCCTTGACCTCATTTTCATGGTTCAGTGACCACTTGAAAAAAAAGTTCAGATTTTTTGTAATGTTGAATTCTCTCTTATTATAAGTAATAGGATAACTATATTTGATATGTGCGTACCTTGCAAGGTCCTCATGTCTGTCAGACAGTTTTCACTTGACCTCGACCTCATTTCATGGATCAGTGAACAAGGTTAAGTTTTGGTGGTCAAGTCCGTATCTCAGATACTATAAGCAATAGGGCTTGTATATTCGGTGTATGGAAGGACTGTAAGGTGTACATGTCCAACTGGCAGGTGTCATCTGACCTTGACCTCATTTTCATGGTTCAGTGGTTATAGTTAAATTTTTTTGTTTTGGTCTGTTTTTTTCATACTATATGCAATAGGTCTACTGTATTTGTTGTATGGAATGATTGTAAGGTGTACATGTCTAGCGGGCAGATGTCATGTGACCTTGACCTCATTTTCATGGTTCAGTGGTTATAGTTAAATTTTTGTGTTTCGGTCTGTTTTTTTCATACTATATGCAATAGGTCTACTATATTTGTTGTATGGAATGATTGTAAGGTGTACATGTCTAGCGGGCAGATGTCATGTGACCTTGACCTCATTTTCATGGTTCAGTGGTCAAAGTTAAGTTTTTGAGTTTTCGTCTATTTATCTAATACTATATGCCATAGGTCAACTATATTTGGTGTATGGAAATATTTTATGATCTTTATGTCAGTAGGGCAGGTTTCTTTTGACCATGACCTCATTTTCACGGTTCATTGCACAGTGTTAATTTTTTGTGTTTTGGTCAATTTTTCTTAAACTATAATTAATAGGTCAACTATATATATTGTATAGAAGCATTGTTAGCTGTACATGTCTGCCTGGCATGGTTCATCTGACCTTGACCTCATTTTCATGGTTCATTGGTCTTTGTTTAGTTATTTTGGTTAATGTTAAGTTAATGAGACAGTTGTAATAAAGCTTTATACTTAGGACTATCAACATAATATCAATGATTAATATAGAAGGCGAGACATTTCAGCGTGTGCACTCTTTTTTTATTGTTGAAAACTTCATTTCGAAAAAACAGGAGCGGGAAAATCCAAAGAACGATAAATCAAATTGGTGTGGCCTAAGCCTCGCCAGCGCCGTACGGTAAAGTTGGATACCTGGCACGGCTCAAATGAAAGGTAATAACTTGGGAAAGGCCACTCTATAAGGAATTTTTGGGAGTTAGGTCCATTCGGAAATTGTTGGGGTTCAAAGTTACTGTTAAGGAAAAATAATATGTATACGCCCTATATTCTTTCGGTAAGCCTCGCCAGCGCTGTACGGTAAGGCTCATATTAGTTATGAAAAAACTAGATATTTCTATACACATTGACACCAATATGCCGGATTTAGAAACCAAGCTAGTAAGTGCTTTCAGTTACTGACGTCATTTGTGTTTGTTTGTTCAACTTTCACTGAAGGATGAACATCTGTGGTCAATTAGACGTTAAAGAATAATACATATCGTATTGGTAGCTAGAATTTTGAAAATGTGGCTGCTACCATTATTGGTATTTGAAACGGTCTGAAATCCTCTGAGAATCACTACAAGCCGTGAAATTGTCGAATTCCGCTCTTAAATTACATTTAACTTAGATTTTGAGATTTTTGGAACGTTCGAGTCTGTTATAGTTTTTGGGTTTTTAGACATATCATCAAAATTGGCAGCTGGAAAAAAGTGGCTGCTATCTTGATTAGCTGCTAAAAGTGGCTGCCAGCTTGAGTCTAGGTACCAGTCTTGTATTACAACTCCAATTTCCGGTGCATGTCAAAACATGGAGGGAAACAAAATAGTGCATTTTTTTCTGAACTCAATTATTTCTGTTTGATTGTAGGTTTATGCTGAATTGAACCATATATATAGACTTTAAAAAAAATCTTGCATCTTTTGGGGATATCAATGCAGGAAAGTGGAAGGATATCATGTTTACTGGAAGTGGTGCGGCCTAGTAAAAATAGCAAACAGAAAGTAGAAAAAAAATGTTTTGACTTCAGGATTGCGTAACTTTTTATTCTTCGTGGCAACACCCTCTTTTTTTCCGATTAAATCACAATTTCACATTAGTACATACATGATATGAACATGACATTTTTTTTCTATGTAGCATTTTTTATTTTTTTATTTTCAAAGATCAGCTGTTTAGCATGTAAGCCTATGGAGCAGTCAATTACAAGACTGCAACCTGCATAGTGTCCATATCAGTTTCACGACTATTTCCAGGCCCTGTTCCATATGTCTTGGTCCAGAGATTTTAAATTAATAAGCAATGTTGCTGTACATCGGAATGTCTTTTTACGAATATTTTGTCGAATTATAGGCGAGACATATTAGTAGGGTGCCCAGTATCGAAAAATACGTCTAGTTAACGAGTTTAAGTTAACGGATAACATACGGCTATATTTATATGCAAACGATTGGAAAATCATTATATTTTTTAATCATGAATGTCGTCGTATGCTCCCGTGGTCACGTTTTTCAAATTTTTGTGGTTTCTTAGGGTACCCACAGAAACCTCATCATACAGACCATCTTCAACACGAAAAAAAAAATTATTGCTTTCTATGTTATTTGTTCAAATGATACTCATCATTTAGCTTAAAAATTAAATTTATCATATAATGAAAGCTGAAAAGATTTATATAATTTAAAAATAAGTATTTCATGATTTTAGTATGGCTATTTTTTTAGCTGAAATTTACCACATTTTGAACAAAAGAAAATTTATTACGTGTTACTTTCACGGGATTGTTACTTTGATTACATCAATAACACGTGGTTCATATGTGTGCCAAATATCTATTGTGTAATGTTAATCGGTGAAAAGAAAATAGCAATTTAAAACACAAATTTAGTGATCATTCTGCCTAGTTTCAAACACGCCTTTTCTCGTGCCGTTAACCGTTTTGTAGCTTACACTACCAGGTCATTAACTAGGACAATTTTCACTAACTTCATTTCTATTTTTTGCTTGTTGTATGGTCAAATTGTATATTTGGAATAGTCCAGTCAGTTTGAAGATCGTTCTTTTGTAAATGGAAATACTTTTTTGATGGTTTCCATAACTTTAATTGTTTTTTTTTATTGATAGTTTTGTTATAATTGTAATATACAAATCAAATCCTTCGATCACGTTTCGGACCCGGAATATGGCACACATTTACAGTCCTGTTAAACTAAGCTAATCAAACCATAAGCGAAGTAAGAATGAAATACAATGGGATAAGTGTGTTATATCTCAAGGTTCTTTTACTGAATTGGTTATTAATAATTGAGTAATAAGCACAAACAAAAGCTTTATCGAGGCTATGGGAGCACGGAAATATTTGAGTTTATTGCCTGATGCTTCAGACCTAGACCATTTTCGTACTGATGATTACAAAATGTTGTGCATCATTCTTGCTACAAATCTTACACTAGCAGACACAACTGAAGTTTTTTTTTTTAAGCTGAATGAAGTTCTTGATCGTCTGTTAAAGTGTTTCAGGACATAACATATAGAAGGTCGTCAAATTCCTGCCTGGAAAAACTTTTTTTGAGTCAGTGAGATACAGCAGGCCTTAATCAGATTTCTTGGGGAATCGATTGTTCAGCATCATGGTAGATCAACAGTTACTGTGAAACACGAGAAAGTCATATTCTAGCTAGCACTTCAAAGGACCCTAAATTAGCTCAGAAATAGTATTTAGGTTTTAAAAATTATTTGGTACGCCCGATGAAGTAGATACTCGCATGATTTTACATATGCATGCTATTCATGTAGACAAAGAGATAGGTGTGAAAGGAATCAAGGGTAGGATAATAACAAAGTCACAAGATACAGATGTTCTAATCTTATGCGTTCCTTACATCCACTCCATGCAGCATACACATGAGCTATGGTTTCAAACAGACACTATTACTTAACTACAAGATTTTCGCATCTATATAAATATAGGAAGATGTGGTGTGAGCGCCAATGAGACAACTCTCCATGCAAATAACAATTTAAAAAAGTAAGCCATTATAGGTCAATGTACGGCCTTCAACACGGAGCCTTGGCTCACACCGAACAACAAGCTATAAAGAGCCCCAAAATTACTAGTGTAAAACCATTCAAACGGGAAAACCAACGGTCTAATCGATATAAAAAAACGAGAAACGAGAAACACGTATAAATTACATAAACAATTGACAACTACTGTATACCTGTCCATGAAATATGTAAAAGTCTCGGGTTTGCCATCTGTAACTTTCTACCACACGTGCTGTTACATGATGCAATACAACGTATTGGACCCTGTTTAGGATCAGTAAGCGCACTGTTTTTTAGTCTTGAAGGACAGCCCAGATGATTTTACCGATTTGTCAAACCTTTCTTATTGTGACATCGCTGGACCTATAGATGCAGATCGAGATCTTGTTGTCAGGTTGAATGATCTCAAGTCAAAACTAAAAATAGATCACTGCGACCTAAACAATTTGAGCGTAAAATTGGCTACAATTTAAAATTTCTCCCTTGTCAAACTTCCTACTAGTGAATCTACTTTTAAACAATATGTAATAATAGTTTCACTCCAGACGTAAGTTTGATGTCTTCACGTGTAGCAGAACTACACCTTAGCATTCTTCAAAATGGGCAATGACTTGTTCCTTTCTATCTCGGAGGTCATATGTCATCCGAATTTCTGCAAGATTTAGTTTCTACTTGTATGGGGAATTCTGTGTTTTCAAAGGGTTGCATTTGCATTGATCAAAATCTATCATGTATAGATGTATGCCCATGTCAGGCAAATGACATATGTCAAAATGTAAATACTCGTGTGGTTGAAGTTAGACACATTGATGACGACGAAGATGGCGATGTATAAGATTTCATTTTTCTGTATGTGTCTTATAAATCATTGTTAGCAATCGAATGAAAATAACGCATTCCATAATATTTTCTAAACAATATATAAAACATCTTCTCAATTTTGAAATCGTCGGAAATATAGTAATAATCTATCTAGTGGGGAAAGATATGTAAAAAAATAAAAATAAAAAAAACCTGCAATATGTTCTTTGACGTTGGCCGGGGAACTACAGGAGACCATAGAATGTAGTGTAGGTAATACTAGCCTCGATCATAATTTTCTATTTGCATTTGTTTTTCTTTTTCGTGTTTTTGCCATGCTGAAGTCTGCTTGTCTTCAGTTTATAAGTTTTTAATGTTCCTTTGGTTTCTCACGCCTATTTTGTTTGCAATTGTTTGTAAAATACATTAATGCTAAACATAACCCTCTCCCTTATTATATTTTTGGAATACTTGTAAACATTATAGCTAATTGTTGCTTATTTTTCCATCTGTATATGTAGATGATAGGGTGTTTTACCTGTTTCTAATACCTGTTTTGTTTTCAAAACTTTTTCCCCTCCCCTTTTTCTCTGTTTGCAGTAACTTTTACTTCTGTAAAGCAAAGCTATACACAGAGCTTTATATTCAACCAAATGTGATGTCAATTTTGAAACAAATCATTTATAGATACTCTTTAACACACAATAACAGAAATTTGATTTTTACCTAGAAATTGACGAACACCTTACTATCAAAAGACGTGAAAATCACTTTTTTTTTTCGACAAATGATTAAAGTTAAGATCTAAAAAACATCTTTAGATCGTACTTGTAGCCAATTTAATACAAAAAAATCAAATTTAGAAATTGAAATAGGTCAAGGTCACTGTTATTGAACAGCTATTCGAAAATTTAAAATTTGCACCCTATATGCAAAAAAGTCAATTTAAAGTCATTTTTGGCGATAAAAATATAAAATCAGTTCTAAATGTAGATACAAAAGATATTTTTCTCTAAATTAGTTGTTTTTTTCCCCTCCAAACGCATATATGTAGGAGAAACTAGCTATCTATATGTGACTGTGCATTTTTCTTGATTTTTTGCTTTGACCTTTGACCCTGATTAAAAAAAAACGTGACCACGGCAGACAACGACGACAACGCTATTTCGATGAGGCTTGTTCTCCTCTTTACAAGGATATAAAATATAGCCGTATGTTATTCCGTTAAGGCAAATCGATAAAATTTGTTGATTGGGCACCCTACTATATCTCTTTGTCAGTTTGTTTTCTTAACCGTCATCTTACTTTCTTAAATTAAACAATCCATCTAATGTAAATCTTTTTTATAAATGTAAATATAATATACGAGTTGCTTGGCATTCATGTGTTACGACATAATGTATAGATTAGCCAATTAGCAATAAGTTATGATATAATTTTCAGAGAGAAAAAATTGGGCTGTTCAAAGTCAAAAATATTGGTTGCCACAGCATTATAATTTTTGTTATGTTTTGACGAGTGCTTTTTATAATTTGAAGCTTTTCATCGAGTATAGGCTTATGTCAATCGTTGTTGGTCTTTTTGTGTCTATTTGGTTAAATATAATTATGTGTTAATGTTGCTATTTGCATGATCTTTGCTATTTAGAATCGTACGCATGTAAAGGTTTTATTAAAAATGCATTCTTTATAGCATTATTAAAAATAGTGTCTGTTCGACGTTAATTCAATTTAAGCTAAATGCTGAAAATGATGACAAGCTGTCGTAAAGATCAACATTTCCTTCAACATTTCTAACGTTAATAGCATCACCAACATGAAGTTCAACCACCGCTGTTCCTGTCCCTGAATCACAACCACTTGAATAGCCTACGTAATATACCATGAATTGCCGATTGTTTCTATAAATTGCAAATCTGTTACCGCTGCTTAAACAACTCATTACTGTAACAAGAATTATATAAAGTCCTTTCTTCTCACAAATAAAAGTTCCAGTATTCTTAATCGAAGACACGTTAGATATTCCAAATGAGGATTTGATGGCAGGGAATTTAAGCTGGTAACCAGCTGATTTACGTCCATGTCCTGCACCAAATGCTGTGAAACCAACTGAAAAAGGGTATATCATATTAAATTATTTACTTCAAATTGAAATAGTAAATAAGCAAATTAATTTTTATTTTCAAATATATATCTAAGGAATTAAAATAAAAAAATACCTGAAAAAAGTTCTAAAATTCTGAATTTTACGTTACCCATATAATAGTACCAAAAGACATTTTTATCATCGGATATACCATTGGGACGTTTATTCCGATATCATGTTTTTGGAGATTGTCGCTCTATCTACACATATATATAAGAACCCCTGCAATAATGTTCAAAGGCTTCCTTTTGAATTTTCTTAAAACATTTTTATACATTACCAAACTTTCTTAAAACATTTTTATACATTAACAAACGCACCATTTTTGCATGTCAAAGTCCAAAGGACAAAGTAGAACCATTCCAAGTTACATAGGTTTTTAAAATGCGGTCTTATTTATTCAGCAAAAATGAATTATTGCCTGATAATTACTATACTATATATAAAAATATTAATTTTCGCGAACCATTTAGGTCACGGAAATTCCAAAATATGGCATCAGTAAGGAGAGTTGTACAAACAATGTAAATACACAGAACCCCATCTAAACTTGCTTTAGCTAATAGTATTCATCTTTTTCTATTTTATATGTACTAACAACATTCCATTTTTCTATAATTTCGATTAAAAAATTCCAAAATCTGAGTTAAAATAGGTCGAATGCCCCAAATAAACGTTGTCTGATTGGTTGAAGTACTGTGGCGTCGATGATAAGCATAGAAAGCCTCGATGTAAAGCACACGCTTCACAGGAATAAGGAGAGTTTAACAAATAATGTGAATACACAGATCCTCCATCCTATTTATGTTTTGCTGAAAATGTTGCAGTGTTCATCATTTCTGTTTTGATTCTGCTAACAACATTCCATTTTTTCTATAATTCCGATTTAAATATGTGGAAACCCGTAATAAAAATAGATGGCCTCAATGATTTAAAAGCAACGCAAAAAATTCCGTTAATACGACCCTGAGTTCAACCGGGGTTATATAAACCGATTCACAAATAAAGATCTAGCTCCTTGCGCTCAAATGTAATTCTTAGTGAAGTATACTGGTAAATTCGTTTACGAAAATTTATACACACTTTATCATTAATATATTACCAGGCTTTTGCATATTCACGTTTTTTTTATGCTCAACTTTAGTCAAATTCAATTCTATACATTTTTTTTTTACGTAAAGCAATAGGAGTAAGAATATTATTTCGCGCCAATTTAACCAGCATTATCACCATCATCAAAATTATTTACCGTTATCTTTGTGAAATTTCAGTTATATAGTTTATTAATTAGAGTAATTTTGGTAAGTATTACTTATTAATGTTAAGGTTCATGTGGACCCTATGGCTAAAATGGCCGTATTTTCACCTCAAAATTTACTCTGAGTACAGGCAAACCTGTGCATCTGGAAAAGTTTTAAGGCATAGCATGCCCTAGATAAATAGAATTCAAATGCATTGTATGATTTAGAAAATTCATAACTTAACTGGATTTTGCCGTACACTTTTTTTCGTCCCTGCAGAAGATGATAAAATTAACAAACAGTTGAGTTTACCTTGATATGGTCCACTCAGGTACACAGTTCAATCACTAATTATTGTCAGGTATCTATTGTCCATCTATTGTCCATGTCATTTAATACAGCTCACTTCAATTATTACCTGTGGGGAAGTTCTCAAACCTGTTTCCCAACTTAGTTTATTTTGGCACTTTCTGGAGGAATGAAAAAAAGTGCACGGCAAAATCCTTGTAAGTGTTTATTTTTCTAAAACATAAAATATATTTGAATTTTATTTATCTAGGGCGTGCTATGCCTGAAATTATTTATAGATGCCCAGGTTTGTCTGCACTCAGAGTAAATTTTGAGGTGAAAATGCAGCCATTTTAGCCATAGGGTCCACATGAACCTTAAGTTCTACTGATGTGCTTCTCTAGACCTTTTTGACGGTCAGTTTTATTCCATTTATCTCAATATTATCCCCGATGACAGAAATGTCAACCCGACCTATTTCCGTATTTGTGTCAAAAGTGAAAATCGCATCTATTTGATGAAATAATTTCTTCATAAACTTTACATGCATTATTTCTTTATTATTTGATAACCAATCACATTCACGTTGCATGCTTGCATGATAATGGGTTATGTATTAGTGGATTGTAAGGCGATGCAACATGTGAGGTGTGCGCGATCACGTGACATTATTATTTGTAAACAAACTTGCTCCCCGTGTAACACGTGTGAATTATCCTTTCAAAGTGTTATGAATCTTTCAATTACTATTTTATGATATATTTTTCTGTTTGTTTTTAGGTTTGCATATCAGTATTCAAAGTGAATTAGACATAGACTCATAGTTCTGAGTAGTGTGCGTTTTTTTTTTTAGAATTAGAAGGTAAGTCTACATAACTTCATAAGTCATTAATGAGGGGGGATAGGAGGGGTCCTGATCCCGAAATCCTGGGCTTAAAAACACGAAATCCCGAGGTCCCGAATTTAAATAAAGTTAAATCCCGGATCCCGAATTTTGAAAAAATGAATTCCCGGATCCCGAAGAAGTAAATCCCGAAATCCCGAGCTTAAAAACACTCGATCATGGAGTCCCGATAAAGGTCCTATCCCCCCTCATTAATTAACTGAAGTCTTAAAAAATGACTCAACTTTCCCTCTAATTCTCCCTCTATTTTTGAAACCTGCATACCAAATTAAAGGGCATTTGCTTCCCTTGAACACTATTTGGCCCCTTCCCTGTCATTTAATTCCCTTTAAATTTGCTCAAAAGTCATACTTTCAGTCCATTTTCAGTAACGGCTGATTTGTGATTTTACCATCTTAACTGCAATTTTCATATTGTACTATTTATAAAAATATTAATTTTCGCAAACCATTTAGGTCACGGAAATTCCAAAATATGGCATCAGTAAGGAGAGTTGTACAAATAATGTGAATACACAGAACCCCCATCCAAATCATCTTTAGCTAAAAGTATTCATCTTTTTCTATTTCATATGTACTAACAACATTTATTTTTCTATAATTTCGATTGAAAAATTCCAAAATCTGAGTTAAAATAGGTCGAATGCCCCAAAATAAACATTCCCTGATTGGTTGAAGTACTGTGGCGTCGATGTAAAGCATAGCAAGCCTCGATGTAAAGCACACGCTTCACAGGAATAAGGAGTATTTTACAAATAATGTGAATACACAGACCCTCAATCCAATTTCTGTATTGCTGAAAATAATCAATTGTTCATTTATTTTCTGTTTTGATTCTGCTAACATTCCAATTTTTTCTATAATTTCGATTTAAATATGTGAAACCCCGCAATAAAAATAGATGGCCTCAATCATGTCAATGGTAAAGGCAACTGCTAAAATTTTTCGTTAATATGTTAACATCTTAAACTTTGACCCTGGGTTCAAAGGTATTAAAATTAATAAACCGATCCACAAATAGAGATCTCCTTGCGCTCAAATGTTATCCTTAGTGAAGTATACAGGCAACTTCGTTTACAGAAATATATACACACTTTATCAGTAATATATTGTCATGCTTCTGCATATTCACTTTTTTTTTTATGCTGAACTTTAGTCAAATTTTATTCAATACAAATTTTATTACGTAAAGCAGTAGGAGTAAGAATATTTTGAGCGCCAATTTAACCAGCTTCATCGCCATCATCAAAATTACTTATCGTTATCATTGTGAAATTTTACTTACGTAAGGTTTATTAATAGAGAGTAATTTTGGTAAGTATGGCTTATTAATTATAAGGTTCTTGAGATATGCATCTCTAGACATTTTTGACGGTCAGTTTAATCCCATTTATCTCAATATTATCCCCGATGACAGAAATGTCAACCCGACCTATTCGTGTCAAAATCTATTTGATGAACTAATTTCTTCTAAAACTGTACATGCATTAATTCTGTATTATTTGATAACCAATCACATTAACCGTACATGTTTGCATGATAATGGGTTCTGTATGAGTGAACTGTAGTGTATTGCAAGATCAATGCAAATTGTGACGTATGTTATTTATGTGTCTGTTTTTAGCTTTGCATATTAGCTGATCAGTAGTCGAAGTAAATCAGACTTCGTGTCATTTTTCCTGTTCTGAGTTGCATTTTTTGTATAGAAGTAGAAGGTAAGTCTAAATAAGTCATTATTCAAGAGTGGGATTGGAGTTGTCCTGATCACGAAATCCTGACATAAAAAACATGAAATCCTGAAGTCCTAAATTAAAAAGATATCAAATCCCTACATCCAGATTGAGAAATTTAAAAAAAAAAAGACACACATCGAAAGGGTCAATAGAACATGGGTTTGAACGCATGAAATCTCTACTCTAAAAATGCCAGTGATAGAAAGATAAACAGATAAGCAACTGTCTAGGGCCAAATAAGGGAGGGGAAAAAAACAGTATTAGTACTATTTCGCAGGACTATAGACAGATGCATAGGCAGACCAAGGGGGTGGGGGAAATTAAGTTGATTATATACACATAGGAAATCATTGAACCATGACGGGAGAGGGCAACCCTCTGGTCAGTCAGAACCCCCCACCCTTTTATGAGAAGTTCTGGATCCGCCACTGAGATTTGCAGGTTTTCTTGGTAAAAATATCACCAACTCTGATTGCATGAGCACACAGTTTGATTCATTTTAGCTCATTAGCTGGGCTCACTTGCTAAAAATGTTCATTGCGGTTCATTGGCAAATATTTTATGATAATCATGTGCAGGTAAGCTGATAATTTAAACATGTGTGCGAGATAGAATGATAAACAGATAATCAGGTTTTCTTCATATAGATCCCTTATATATCCCCCACTGAGGACACAATTTGATTCACATTAGCTCATTAGCTACACTCGCTCGCCATAAAGTTCATCGGGGCTCACTGGCTTATAGACAATAGACAATAGACAATATTTTATTCGCACAAACACATTTACATTAAATAGTTATATGAAGAAAAGCTGATAACATGTACATACATGAGGGTGGTAATGCCCTTAAATTTGCTGTCAGGTGTCAAACAGTCATTCTCCGCTACCCTTAGCTTCAAATTAGTTTAAATTTAACTCGCTGTGATTAGTGAAAATATTCTGAAGGTGATTCTCAAATAATTATCATTACTGTTATTTTTGGAAAACATATAGCATGATTTGTCAAAATTCAGCTGATTTTTTTATCTTCTGAAAAAAAGTGTACATTTTATCCTCATGTCTAAAAATTACAGTTGTTTTCATTTGGCAAGAATACTTCAATAAGGTACCCCATTACTACCCTCATACATGTACATGTACATTTGTATATGGTCAGATCATATGTTTTCGTATGTCATTTGAATTTGTACTTCGCTTTTTCAAATGAAATTGTGACGCCAGAATGCATTCTTAATAGCACAATAACTGATGAGAAGACGACACATATATAACCAAAATTTTTGCAGCCACGTCAAAATGTGTGAGGACACCCTTTCAAGCTTGCGTTCATGTTGTGTGAAAACTGTTTTAGGAAGCTGAAAAATACCAACAATAGAACAATAAATAGATAATCGGTATTGAAAAATATCAATGCGTTGAAAAGCCAATGATCTACATACATGTACATGTACAAATGTATATACATAAATATGTCAGCCATAAAATACAACTGATTTAATTTACACCACACCTGTTGGAAAAAACCTTTATGTTTTTTACTCTCTATAACTTATCTCATTCTACAATGTAGTCCCTTCAACTGACAGAATAGGTGAAAATTTCATGAATTCTTTAATATCATGTACATGTATAATCATGGACTATTCTCTATATGTTGTTTTTTTCTATGGTCAGGTTGTTATCTTTGATACATTCCCCATTTCCATTCTCAATTTTATCGATAGCAATTGTATCTGTTAGCCATTTAGGGGTCTTTTGCATTTAAAGTTTAGTTTTAGTGGGTTTATTTTGTCAAAAAGAACTCAATTTCCAGATCACAGTTAACATCTTTTTTTTATTTTGCTGTGTTAAAATGACCTAAATATAAACATGATAAAGGACAATATATAGACCCAAAAATGGTATATCACATTCTACACGCAATATTTTAGCTGAAAAGACTGCCATTGGAGTATTTAACCATTGCAACTTTTTAATTTGATCTCCTCCACTAATTAAAGTCATTGAAGTAAAATATTTAATGTAAGTTTGTCCACATTTTTGGAATATATTAATACATGTATAGAAATAATGTTGACCTGTTCCTAGATGCCTGAGATAGACTTCAATATTTATTATTTATTGAAAATAAATGGAATCCATTCTTTCAGAAAAGTCTTATTCTATGGAAATGTATCCCCCTTTTATAAGTTGAAAAGGCTCCATAGAGGTCATATACGGTCTCGAACAGAAAACAAAAAAAGGAAAAATATTGTGAATTTTGGAGAATTAATATTATTAAATTAACATGCATTTGAAATATTTAAGATCTATTGTTTCAAATTTTTTAGTTCCACCTAGCTACCATTTTAGAAAACTGGGATTTCAATGCTAGTCTATTAGAGGGGTATTGATTTTCATTGGTTGTAGGTATTGAATATTATTCAGTGGCAATAGTATTACCGTAAATAGACACTGACAAGTCTTTAGATAACATTTTATAGTTTTGAATGTTTCTTCGTCAGTTGACTAAAATTAGGCGGAGGTGTGTTCTTATTTCCGACAGAGGGGCACTCAACCTACATCAATATGTGCATGAATCAAATTGATAGTTGCTAGATACTGAATGATTATACCACAAGAAAGTTTTAACCTGTGCATATATACTTAAAATACGATAAAAAAAATCATGTCTTTTTCAGGACTTCTGAATCCAACCATGTAGTATGGAATGTTATTGGGATATGGTTTTGGTGGATGGATGTTCATGAAGGACCTGTAGTACAAAGTATATCACTGGATTTAGCTCTTTGTCTAAGTGTATTATTAAAGTACTTTGCTTTGAGCTCAGTTCACTGTTATGCAATTCATTCTTTGTGAAATAAAGATTTGACAGACAACTCTCATGGACAAGGATTTGTCAAAGTAGTATCACCTCTATGTACAATGTAAGTATTGGGGAGATAAAAGCATTCTATTTTGATTTGAACCAAACATTTTATAAAAAAAAAGAACAAATTTACCCTACAATGCTACTCCCGCTACTTGCAATATGATGCTAGGTTGTTTTAATACATCTGTACTGCCTGCTGATGACTCGGTCCTGAGTATAAATGGTCCTTCAATTATTTTAAAAAAAATTATAAGGCCTATCTAGTCTAATTTATTTCTAAAGCTATATTTCATTGTACATGTTCAACATTTTTATACAACCACAAAATGCGGTCGTAAATTGGTATCCTGTGCGAAGACGGATGGTTTCCGGATAATAACTTTAGTATAAGTAAATAGAAATCAATAAAATTATAACACAATGTTTATAACCACAAAAGGAAGCTTGGGATTGATTTTGGGGTTATGGTCCCTAAGGTTTAGGAATAAGGGGTACAAAGGTGCCAAAACAAGCCTTAATCTAGAGTGTCAGTACAAAAAGTTGTGTATAAGTATTTCAATTGTTCTGAAATTGTACCACAATGTTTCATACCATAAGTAGAAGGTTGGGATATATTTTGTGAGTCATGGGGCAAACATTCTAGGAATTAAGGGCCAAAACGTCCAGAATGGTTATTGAATAACCTAAAACCAATGCTTTATGATATTTTCTTTGAAAAATAGTTATCTTTCTATGTTCAGAATAGTAGTTTAATCAACTTAAATCAATGCTATTTATACAATATACAATGCAATATTCACTTTACTACCAACTGATAAATTGAAGCAGTCATTATAATTATTACCATTCAGTGATTACAAGCACTTTGATTATCATTCTAGGGTTATGCCCTTTTACAAATGGAAAGATTGAAAAAAAAATTATTTTCTGATCTCTTAACTTAAGTTTGTCTCCACTAAATTAAATGAAATGTGTATATAAGGCTTATTACCTCTAAACTTAGTTTAAGTTTAATATTTGGCAGCTTCATTTTTACAGTTCTTGATTTATGTCCCTTTATAACGTTATATGCTAGCGGGGGCATCATCTTTGTCCCTTTGGACACATTCCCCATTTATTTTTTTAGAAGTTACTATTAATTATTATTAATTTTAACCAAGACTGTATGACATTTTATATTTTAATATTTTATGATGTATTTAAATGAGTAGTTATTGTTGCAAACTCCATAAGAAATTTGAATTGAGATCATTTTTGAATAAGGAAAAGGGGGAGGTGAAAACTAATTTGGGGAGGGGGGTCAATTTTTCTCATTTCTGAAATTAAAAAGAAAATTTCTTCAAATATTTTTTTTTTTTAAAGGATTTTAAATATTCAGCAGCATAGTGAATTGCTCCAAAGCAAAACAAAATATTTTAAGTTCATTAGACCACATTCATTTTGTGTCAGAAACCTAAGCTTAGTCAACTATTTAATCACAATCCAAATTCAGAGCTGTTTCCAGCTTGAATGTTGTGTCCATACTAGCCCCAACCGTTCAGGGTTCGACCTCTGCAGTCGTATAAAACTGCGCCCTGTGGAGCATCTGGTCCATTCATTTGTTTATTTCTTAATTTTTGTGAATTAACATTGTTACAGTAAATGATAATTACTACACTTTCATACCACAACAAATATTGTATTGGTACATGTATAACTTATATTTGTATCCATATAACAAACAAAAAATGAAAAAGAATAACTTTGCATTACCTTTTGAATACTATGACTTTTTAGATATTTAGACATATTAAGACTAATTAAGTAGATATTGATAATATTGGCTTGACATGCTTGAAATTCTATCAGATTACTTTTGGAGCAGTTATGAGTCTTTGAAGCATGCTCACAAAAGTTCTTTTGGTGAAATCATTTTCATATTAGTCAAAATTTTCTTTACTTCGACCAGCTTTGGAGGAGATATATTCAAAGAATTGATATCAATCAGCACAGAAGTTTACTTCCTAGCTCATCCATCCCCAAGCATCATGTCAGGCATTGTCATTACTAAAAACCAATAAATGTATTCTAATCTGAGGAACATATGAACATTTCAACAAAATTTTAACTAATGATACCGACGATCCACCACAAAGTAATATAAATAGAACCATACCAATAGTAAGCAAATACATATAAAAAAGAGGTGGTATGATTGCCAATGAGACAATTCTCCACAAGAGTCCAAATCGACACAGAAATTAACAACTACATGTCACTGTATGGGGATAAACCAGCAAAGCCAATACCTCATAATCAGCTATAAAAGGCCCCGAAATTACAATGTAAAACAATTCAACCGAGAAAACTAATGGCTTTATTTTTTATCAAATTTTTTTTTTTGATAAACAAAAAACTAATATGTAACACATAAACAAACGACAACCACTGAATTACAGGCTCCTTATAGCATGTTCTCAAAACTAGATATCATGTCCCATTTAGAAAAAAACACGTGAAAAAAGAACCTAGCTATTATGTGTTGCTCTCCTAGCTACAAAATGTATCCAAAATCAAAGATGTAGAACATATTATATCATAATGATTTGGTAACTAATGTAATTACTGTCTCCTACATGCCTTGAACATAATTTAAATTTTTTTTTTTTAATAAATAACACTCCTAATGCTCAGATTGGTTTTCATCTACAACACAGTTAATAACACCATATAGGAAAAACATAGAACTCCTTTTGTCATAAGACACTGTCAAACATCAAAACATACTATCAGGGGCGGATCCAGCCATTTTAAAAAGGGGGGGGGTTCCTAACCCAGGACAAAGGGGGGGGGGGGTTCCAATTACATGTCCCCATTCAAATGCATTGATCGTCCAAAAAAAAGGGGGGTTCCAACCCCCGGAACCCCCCCTCTGGATCCGCGCCTGTACTATCCACACTCATCTGTGTCCACACTTGTGTTACTTATCAAAATATTCAAGCTTTAGAAGAGATATGTTATAGAAAATAAGATTAAGCCAAGACTTGATGACACATGTTGTTCTTGACGACTTTTGAAGAAACGTAATTTGTTTTGCAAAAATAGGATAATCGTTAAATCATTTTGACTAAATCAACGTAGAGCTTACTGCAGGCGTCGCAAAAATATTTTCTTGCAAGGGAAAAAAAAATACAAATTACACAAGGCTTTTATTTAGTTACGGTTGTGCTCGATTTGATAGCTATGCATTAGTCCGATATTACTCTGATGTCAAACGACTGTTTTGCCAGACAATCTACGACCCCATAAATGAAAGTAAAAAAATACGATTATTGCAAAATGTTGTCAATTACTGTCATATGATTATCACGCTTGTATTACATAATTGGAAAAGGCTTTTTTGTTCACCGAAAGTTTCATAAAAGTACATATATTCAAATTTTAATTTTTGAAAAACCGAGATAGATTGATATATATATATATATATATTGAATAAATAGAGCAAAGTTGCCCATTATTCAGAACAGTGAGTGAGACCTATTTCATTTACTTGTTAGTATTGTTAGTTTGATCTCTTACCGAAAACTAATACAATATTTGCAACTGGACATTGTAAAAAAATACCACCACTAACTAATAAATGTTTAAACCTCCATGTATCGATACATATCGTATTAAGTTATCGATAATCCTTAAATGTGACAATATCTTTATTCAAATAATAAGCTTTTTTAAACAATAAAATGCATCTACCTTGTGAGAGCTCTCAGTAATAAAGATCGACAAACTTACCATATTCGTTATTTTCCTGAATCTGTCGTGTATTATTATCAATTTTGGCTATTAGAGTTTGCTGACTATTGTCAACTAATAAAATTGAGAATGGAAATGGGGAATGTGTCAAAGAGACAACAACCCGCCCAAATAAAAAACAACAGCAGAGGGTCACCAACAGGTCTTCAATGTAGCGAGAAATTCCCGCACCCGGAGGCTTCATACTAGCCATTATAAGGCTCTGATTATTTTCCATAGATTTGGCATTGCTCTCAAGTACGATAATTCGTTGTTTACTTGTGTTTTGGTCATTATGCATTGCAATCAAGTCCTGGCTACGGGCCTGGTTACTGACAATTACGGATTGGATATCGGCTGTCAATGTTTGAACCTTCTGTTTAACGTTGCTTAATGTCTGAAGTTGGTCGATAGATTTAACTTGTTTAAGATTTATAACTTCCTGTTCCAACATCGAGGTCTTGTTTTGAGTAGAAGCCAACTCCTGCTCTAATTTTAGTTTCATGGATTCAAATTTCGAAGTAAGCTCCTTATATTTCGCTTCCAGTTCCTCTGTCTCATTCTTTGGCTTCGTCACCGGTGGTTGAGTGGACACGCTTTGACAACTGTTGCACTGCTTCGCCAATGTATCAAATTTTGCCTCCAAATTTAAGACATATTGTTGCAACTGCATTCTCGTTTTTCTTTCATCAAGAAAGAATCTAAATAATGTTTCGTAGTGGTCATCAGTCATTAGTCCATTTTTCGGTGGTAATGATGTACTGGAATCAAGCAGAAAAGCACTAGAAACGGAGAGTACACAAGCTAAAAGCAGAACTTTCATGAACATATTGGTAGGTATTTCTCTGTGCGTAAAAATGTTTTATCAGTATGTTTATATTTAGAAACCTGCATTGATAACATTTTTATCTCAAAGTACAAGGTTCACTTTTTAAAAATTCTTGTCTGTAAAGGAATTCAGTTATCCAGTATTGAAGTTTTAATTATACAACTATATATAAAAGGAGAGCGTTGGATCTTCGATAAAATTTCTTAACATTTAAAGGGGCATTTAGCTATTTAAGTTATGTTCACCGACTTGACTCAAATTCTCACATTTGATTTATGAAATACTGAAACGTATATCCAAACAATAAAAATTCAGCCTAAAAACAATTAACAATGCATGGACTCTGTGATATGTATCAACATTTCGTTTACGACGCCATCTACTTTATCATCGAGATCATCGTGATGACCTCCTAAGAAAAATAAATAAAAATTGTTTAAATAAAGTCAACAGTTGAATTTAGCTGATTTACGAAGAAAATTAATGTGTGCACTTTTATCTCCATCATGGAAAGAAAAGTAAATAACAATTTTTTTCAATATTCATTATCAGAAAACCTTCTAGCTTCTAAATGCGTTATTAGAAAAGTATCAAATTGTAATTCTAAAGTTCTTCCATTCCCATTTCCCTCCTTTTTATAGTAATAGTAGAATATGATTATTAGGATATCAAACGTAACAGAAGTATAATGTATTCCAAGCTAAATGTATTTATATAAACAAACAAAAATACAATTCTGCTATAAGCAGTCTATTTTCAATACACTCCACAGCTGTGGTGTACATGTCTTTAAGCCGATATATCCTTAAATCAATAAAGAAACTATGTTAAAAGAACTGCTTATGAACGGTTAGCTAAATACCAACAAAATACGCAAATATGACTTTGAGTCATTTTCTCGTTTATAAATGACACGTATATGATACTTTTTTCAAAGAAAAAACGAAGAAAAGATGCGTTACAGTCTTTGCTATATTCTAGTCATTCTAGCCGTTGTTGCTTGGACTTCCGGTTACTCAAACAGTCATAGTAGCAGTAGTGGATCCTCTACCAGCTGTGTCAACGGAGTATGTAACACTGTTGAAGATAAGGGTGGCGTACACTGTGAAGGTGAGGATTGCAAAAAGCAATATTCCAATACCATTTGTCATAATGGGAAATGTACACATACCGGAAATGCTAATCCTGGGGATTTCCCTAAAGATAACTTCAAGGATATGAACATGGACGATTTGGGTTTTGGTGACGATGACTTTGGTGATGATTTCGAAGATTTTGGAATGGATGATTTATATTGAAGATATATACATAGTAAGTTGTTATATAAAAAAGAAAAATGTGTGTTATGGTTGCCAATGAGACAACTCTCCGCCACAGACCAAATGGAGTATGTTAGAAACTATGATCCCGTAACGACCGGTAATACGTGCTATTAAACAAAAGAAAAGATCGACGAGCCTGGTCTTTTCTCTATTTCTAATAACTATACAAATAAATTTTACATTTTCCAACAATGTATGCAAATTGTTTTATATCTCAAACAGTAAGATCTATTTGTGTTTTTACATAAAGTTGAGGATAATAAAAGCGTTTAAACAATGTGTTACACTATGTTTCATATGTGTGATTAGACTGATTTATAAGAAAAATGTTGTCCTTTATAATACAGATATTGTTCTTTGACCTTAGTGAAACTACATCTATCTAAATTCAAGAAAATGACCGAAGCACAGGTTACAAATACTTACACTGCAATAATGAATGTTATCATCTATTCGAGAAAAAAAAAGATCGAGATAAAACCTAAGTGTATTTTGTGTTTTATGATATATTAACATAGAGAATGGAAACGGGGAATGCGTCAAAGAGACAACAACCCGACCAAAGCAGAAAACAGACAAGGCCACCAACGGTCTTGTAGATGTTCCATGAACGAGAAAATAAAATCCCACCTTTATGTAAAAGATGCAATGTTTTGTCGGTACATGTAATTATTTGAAATTTAGGATTATTATAGAAGTACTATAAAAAATAAAAAAGATGTGGTATGATCGATAATGACACAAATCTCTACAATAGACCGACTGGCGCAGAAAGGTATCAGATACATTTAACAGTTGACTTAATAATCGGAAAATGTGTCCCATGAACACATACGATGCCCCGCTTGCATATAACATTATAAAGGGACACTTTTAGAGAACTGTACAAGTGACGCCACCCAAATTCAGAATTAATCAGTAGTTTATGGTAATAAGCATTGTGTTTAAGTTTTATAACATTTGGTTGAGACAAACTAAAGTTATATCACGGAAACCAATATCGGAACGTAAATTTGAACGGACAAGTTGAACACTTACCATGAGATTAGCGATTTTTGTTCGGGTCTTCTCTGGCTGAATTGTGCACCGCTGTATAAAATTTAAAAATCTGCTTTCATCTCCCGGGGCACCTGAGATCACCCCCCCCCCTTTTTCCCCTGTTTTGGTGGCGTGTTGCTAAGATTTTAGTTATATCTGTGTTGTTGTTTTATTACTATGTTATGTTTATTGGTCTTTTTCTTTTAAAGCTATGGCGTTGTCTGTTTACTTTCGACATAGAAGTTGAATGTCCCTCTAGTATCTTTTGCTCCCCTTTTTATATTAAAAATTTATAGCAGTTACATTTAAAATGTAATGTAACGTTTATTTTCAGACAAAGAAGACGACAATGTTTCAACACACGAAAAGATGCAAAAACAGTTATTTCCAGAAATAAAATATGTCTTGAACTTTCTTACTTATCTGACTAGTATAGACATGTATCAAAGTGACATGTAAAATCGATTTTTACCCTTTGAAAGAAATACTTTTGAAGTGATATGCTTTTAACAATACGAAACAAAGTCAGCAATATTCAATTATTTCGATAAGCAAATCTACACTTTAAGAGTATTCATGTTTTGTAAGTTTGTTACAATCAGCTGGACACTAATATTGGATGATTGTTTGTTGCTTAACGCCACATTAACGAAATATGCTCTATTTCGTTAACAGTAAGACCTTCCATAGTCAAGTGTATGGCATCAAACATGTACAATGATACTTTATAGACGTAAATTAAAACATATAGTGTGACACTTTCTAAGAAAAAAGTCGGAGCTCTGTAGTGTCGATACCACTTATGGTGTATGGTATTCAATATATTCATGGTCCATCACATACATGTCTTTAATAACAAACCTAAATAAAACAACAAATTAACATCTCAGAGTATTTATTATCCACCTTATCAAAATTTGCATTTAATTTAATAATTCTTAGTTGATAAGACTTTGCATTTGCATATTTACAATTAAGGGCGAGACTCACTCGATGTAAGATAACTTCGACTGTTCTCCTGTATTCATTCCTTCTAGCTGTGTAACATGATAGTTTTCTTAAAAATTCGAAAAACTCATCGAACGAAACAAAACAAAAATCAATGAAAAAAAGACAAAGAAAGAAAAGTCACATTTTGTTACTGATATTTTGAAGCGGAAGATTTAGCTGTATTCCTTGTTTCTTCTATACAAATAGTATAAAAGAGAGGCAAAAGATACCATACACATAAGGTGAAAATAAACTGACAACGCCGTGGCTAAAAAGAAAACACCGAGGAACACGAACCATACCAAAAACTGAAGGCTATATCATGTGCTCCGGAAGGGTAATCATATCCTGCTACACACGTGGCACTCGATGTGCTACTCTTTATATTACAAACGGGGAGAGGAGACCATGAGGATTGAAGCTATGACATTAGAAACATGTCTGCTATCATCTGTGAAACGGATATTTCATAACTGTCAAACAAATCGTGATGTCGTCTGTAAAACTTACGTAGGGATGATTTCAACTTCACCACTGTTTATTAGCCTCCTGGTGAGCAGCAATCCTCTACCAAGGAAATCATGATAAGAAATATAAACCATAGAATAAAGTTACCCTTGTACCACCATATCCATCCCGCTTCCAAAAGCGTTAAATCTTTACTGTAAGAATAATATCAAAAAGCGCAGATCTAATACTAGTATATATCACCAAAAAAACATCATTAGCATGTCGAAAAACCTAACACAAGACACAAGAATGTTCACATACAAATCTAAATAGAAATTATCTGGTATTCTTTGTCATATTAAACAATACAGAAAAAAACATTAGACCAAGAAAAAAAGACTTGAGTAAACATGCAGTCCTAAACGAAGGGGGAAATCCTATATCAGGAGCGGATCCAGGGTTAGTTGATATATTTCCGATCAAATGGAGAGGGCGCACTCTATGCGCCTTGAATCCACCACTGATACTGAAGTTCTTTTCTGTCAACACTCTTATCGTTGTGCCAATAACCGTAAAACATCTCCAAAATTTACCACATCATCCTGTCCAACAAATAATCTTGCTGGTGATAATTCGTATGTTAAACAATTAACAGTCGGAGAAGTCTGTCGAATTGAGGCCTCTCAAACAAGGCTAAGTTGCACATGCTTTATGGTATCAAATTTGTTATACAGCTTAGCACAGTCTATTGATTTATCATTGGCTTGAGAGAAGAAAAAAACCATCATCTAATCCATTAAAAAGAATAGAAAAGTTTAAATGTGCTATGGTTTTTACACTAGTACATGTATATTAAATATAACAATTTATATCTAACTGGCATGTTGTAAAACACAGTTAATGTTTTGATCTGTCGTATCTAGAATAAATTGTTTGTAAATGTTGTCATTGACATGTATGGGGAAAACAAATCAAGTTGAGAATGGAAACGGGAATGTGTTTAAGGGATAACAACCCAACCAAAGATAAAGAAAAACATCCCAAAACCACCAAAGGGTCTTCAACATAGTGAAAAAATCCCGCAGCGGAGGCGGGTTTAAGCTGAACCCTTACCAAATTTTTTTAATTGACTAACAAAGACCAGATGCTCCTAACTTGGGACTGGCACATAACGCGTCGGGAGTTAACATGTTTTGTGAGATCTCGCCTCTTATACTTCAAGCCAATGTGGATTAAACAAAAGAAAACTAAAGTGGATTATATTATCTGTCGGTTTCATTTCCTTTGATAGGTTCCATATTAGAATAACTCAATTTAGTGTATAACCGTTTCTTACTCATTGCATATAAACACATTGGGATATGAGTAGACTAAAAAATAGGGGTAGACTTTTGAAAGTACATAAAAATACAATTTACAATAATTTGCTTGCCAAAAAATTGGGCCCCTTGCCAGCCCGGCTCCTACACTAGTGAAATTATGATTTCAACTTAACATTTCAAAGGATAATGCACCTTATGGCGCAGCAGTACATTGTTTTTGTCTTTCGAGGGAAAATGGAGCATTAGGGTATGAAATATTTCCCACTAGTTTCTTCTTCACTTTATAAACGATGAATTTGACCATAAGCTCGTTTTTCCTTTGTAAAGACCAAGACGCCAATTTTGAATAATAAAGTTTTTATGACTTACGGTTTTCAAAATATTTTGTTGACACATTAAGACTGCTGCTGACAATAATGACAGGAACACCTGATAAAAGTAAAGGTAAACTGAATTTCATTTTATTTCTATCTCAAGTTATTCACAATTTTGTATTATATTTTTGTCATATTCATTAATACTGTAACAGTTTAATTATCCTGACTTTTTGTCAGAAAACAAATACTTTTAGTTATTTTTTTTTTTCTATTTTGATGGTAAATTTTGTTCATTCATTATATGCTTTACTTTTTAGAAAAGATTGTTTTATAAAGTGTATCTCAGCATGTTTTTGTTTTCCTTGAGAAACTGAAATAAATAAACTAGAAGGTTATTTCAAAACAACCATTTAAAAAAATCTTTTTTAATATGTTAATCTACAGTAATTTGAGTTGTTTTATAACTTTAATTTTCCCTCTCAATGCTCATCCAAATATAAAGCATTTATTTACTAAATTCCTTTAAAAAATTCCGACAAACCTCTGAAACAGAACAAGGCCATCACAGTAATTTGCTATTTTTTCTACACACATTGTTTAATATTTCATAATGTATACATTTTTAATTTTTAATAAACTTAGTCATTCAACAAATGGACTTAAATGTAAAAAAAATCTATCATGTTTTCGGATATAAAAATAAACGACAAACTGACATTTAGAATCTTCAATAAATTGCGAGTCACAAAACATAATTCATTATAACGGAACATTTCCAATTCAAGCGCCAAATTATTTCACGTGCATATCTTATACACAAACACGAATTATGTATTTAAAAATCCGAAATAATTGCAAACCCGTTTTACAACTGCTCTAACTAGTTTTGCACATATAAATAGCCAGCCAAATTCAAATTAAAGTACAACGAAATGATTGGCTGATAAATATAAGAGGGTCTAGAATGGGTTTGCAGAATAGAGAGAAATGGACCAAAAGGCAGAATAAAGACAAAATACAAAAAATAGATAGAGAATAATAAGGTGCTGAAATATAAAGAATAGAGAATAATGGGCAAAACTTAAAAAGAAAAGAAAAAAATTGTGGCCTCCAAATTTAAAGAATTCAGAAATTGAGGACCCCAATCAGACCCTAACATAATGTAAAATCTGTTTACCAACTGGATATATAAATACATGAACACTTTATAGTACATTTAGCAGGAACACTTTATAGCACGTCTAACATCAGGGTATATTTCGACCGGCAGACGATGGACATGAAAACTTTCGCTGTGTTGGTTATATTTCTTACCATGCCATTTATGTCTATCCAGACTGAGACTGAATGTAAAACAGGAGAGTGTCTGTATGAAGGACAATGCTGGGAAAACTATCGAGGAATACAAACAACCGTTGAAAGGAATGTCCGTACCGGATGTCTGAAAGTTCTTGTCTGCGATGAAGGAGTGGTCAAAGTACGGAATGTTTGTAGACATTGATGTAAGTAAATTTTTTACATGTATAGTTACCCGTCGATTTTAATTAGCGCCAACTACAATACAGTGTATTGCTTAAGTTGCCATTGGTAACTCTCCTTGTATTTTTAATATTTAGATAAATGATTTTTTCGTTTTAGGACGTATGATATATGTGAAAGGTAATTCTTGGCACTTTTATTAATGAAATGACTTATCATTCTGAATTATAACTTCTTCAAAATGTGCAAAAGCAAAAATGAAATATAGAAATTATGTTTTTATCGTCCTTACAGCCTACGCTCCTTGTGGTCGAAATATAATGGCCTTTCTTCGGAGTTCATTGATTCTATAATGTTTTTTATTTAGTGTGACACGCGTATACCTGGGAAAACAAAATAGCTGAAAACCAAAACCTTGACAAATCTATCCTGCATTTTAACACGCAGCTGGATATTTTAAACAATAGTTTAATAGATCATTGAAAAAAAAACTTATATATAAATTTTGATGGCATTGCAAATAGTAAGTCTGTCAACGTATATTTGTTCCACCTTACAGAAGTTCCAATGGAAACTTTGTTATAAACAATGTCATAATATATGTTCCTGTTGGAACAAATATTCTATACCATTTATTCCGGTAGGAACATTTACTGTAATATTTATTCCAGTGGAAATACTATTCCAGAATATTGTTTCCATTTGGAACATATTATGAAAGAACTTCTATTCCGTATTTTGTTCAGCTGGATAGAATTATAAATTTCCTGGAAAGTTTGTTACAACTTCAATATCTTCCCCAAATAGTAATTATCCTTCAAATGAGATACTTTTCTAGTGTTCAAATACTCTTTTTTCCCCCATGCACAGTTTATACTAAGAACGGCAAGTGGTCATAAAAAAATCAGTTAATTTTCTATTACATGAATAATCATAACGAAAAAAAGGCAAATTTTCTAAAGGGGAAAAGCCTATTTCGCGCTGGTTATCCCTATTCTGTTTTACTTTTTATATGCATGAAAATAGACGAAACATCTTTTCTGCATAAAATCAAACGAATAATTGTTCACTGCTTGTGTAACTTTTTCCAATTAATGTAAATTATATACTCTTACTTAGTAAACGTAAATTAGGTGGTATGGGAATTGTCTGCATTGTGGCACCGTTAAAGTCCACAATTCCTCTAAAGTCCACAACACCGCTTAAGTCCACAACAATTTTCCGCTAAAGTCCACAACGCCGCTAAAGTCCACAAAATTTCCGCTAAAGTCCACAAAATGACCTCCGCTAAAGTCCACAAGAAAACACCGTTAAAGTCCACAACAACAAGTTCCGCTAAAGTCCACAAAAAAGCACCGTTAAAGTCCAAACATTTTTTTTTCATTATCAGAAGACAATTTTCTGTTTTTTACACCCGATATTATAGATCTAATTAAAAGCACGGACTTTTGTTCTTAGAAAGTATTTCTTGTCAGCATAAATTATATTTTGATGAATGAAAAAATTATAGTATTTGCTTTATCGATTTTTATGCGATTTTCTATCAATCAAACAGACATCATTTCTGAAAAGTTATCTAACTATTATACCCTTTTTATTCTTTATTATCACATATTTTGTACTGATATGTACGTTTTTGCATGGCCAATAATAGCCGGAAGTCAAGGTTGGTTATCAGCCCTCAGGGCCGATATCGATATCAGCCCTCGAAATCCATATCAAGCCCCCGAGTTTAACTTCCGGTAACCTGTCAATCAAAGGTTATTTGTAAACAAGTTGAACACAATGAAAAGAAATTTAAAAAGTTACAAATGTGCTGTAGAAGAAAAAAGTAGAAATCAACAGTGGAAATCACAAAAGTTCCCGTAAAATTTTGACGTCATGAGGAATTTAGAAAATATATGACGCCACATTGGAATGAGTAGCGATATAGGATTCTTCCTAAGCATTTTTTAACATTTGTAATGTAACACTTTAGAGTCGTTTAATATTTGCAATTCTTAGAATTAGTATATTTATTGTTCGAACTTTTTTTTAACTCACAGTGATACATTTATCTTTTTTTTTTGTTAAATATCTTTTTGATTTTTGATGAAATATCAAACATAATTAGGTGTAAGCTATTTGTTTTCTCCTGCTTGAAAATATGTGATAAATAGATTATGACATGTCATTTTCCATATGGTCCATGGTATCAGCCCACGACCCATATCAAGCCCTCGGGCTAAAGCCCTCTGGCTTGATATGGGAGTCTAGGGCTGATACCAGGGCCATATGGAAAATGCCATGTAATAATCTATAAGTAAATATTTGTTCATCCACAAGAAACTCCAACATAGCGTTCTCTTTATGTATATGCTCAGGGGCGGATGCAGGAATTTTCGAAAGGGGGGGTGCTAACCCAGGGCACCCAGGGCAAAGGGGGGGTGCAAAACATATGTCCCGATACAAATGCATTGATCGGCAAAAATAAAGGGGGGTGCGCACCCCCGGAACCCCCCCCCCCCCCCTGGATCCGCCACTGATGCTGGAGACATAATTTGGAGCCTATATTTGATATTTAAATTTCCTTTGCAATATCTATAAAACATAAGTAAGATTTCCATTCAGTGTCAGTTAGGTTCCACAGCAGCCAAAACGGTCCGTAAATCTCAAAAAATAGACTTGGATCCATCATGTTCTTTTTTTAAATCAAAATAATGATAAAGAATTAATACCACACATTCATGCATTTTGTGGTGCTCAGCAGATTTCCATCACTCTTTGGTTTGCATATAAAAAAGAAGATATGGTATGATTGCCAATGAGACAACTGTCTACAAGAGACCAAAATGACACAAACATTATAAACAACTGTTTGTTTTGTTTTCAAAAAGGAAAATGAATTTGTTTCAGAATGAAAGATGAATTGAATAAATTATACGCGGATGTGGTTTTGTACTGTGTATTATCCATGATGAGTACAAGTATAAGTTTTTTTGTCAACAATGCTACATGTATATATATATATATATATGTTCCAGACAATATGAGTGTATCTGATTTTAACCCTTACGCGTACAATGTGGACCATATAAGTATACCTGAACGTAACTATACTCGTACCGTATGAGTATACTCGTATGGTTTAGTATGAGGTCGACCATACATGTGCATTTGTCAAATTTATCAAGAGTCAAAAAATGAAATAAAAACTTTAACCAAATAAACTAGAGTCTCTAAAGAGCCTGTGTCGCTCACCTGTATTTACTGATCCTTTGGAAATCATGTAAAATAAGGTTAAAATCATAATTTATAGTATAAGATATCATTTATATTTAGATACTATAATAATATCTAAGATAATAGCAAAGAACTCAGGGACAGCAACCCAACAACTGGTTGTCTGAAAATTTCAGGGCAGATATATCTAAATCTGATGAACATTTTTGCCACCGTCAGATTTGCTCTAAATGCTTCAGTTTCAGAGATATAAACCAAAAACTGATTTTACCCTATGTACTATTTTTAGCCAAGTCTGCCATCTTCGTTCACGGACACATTTTTTAAACTATATACTCTTATGATGATTGTGGATAAGTTTAGTTACACTTTGTTTAAGTAATTTCAGAGGAAAAGATTTTTGTAAAAGTTAACGACGACGACGACGACGACGACGCCGGACGACGCCGGACGACGCCGAACGCAAAGTGATGAGAAAAAAAAAGTGACGCTACATTTTTTAGTATGAAATTAAGTTCAAATGCTCAAATTGCAATTGAAGTTATGGAAGTACATACATGAATATTTTGGAAGATAAGTTTTTAGAACATTTAGGAACGTTGTACTTCAAAAACCGATAAGCCAGTAAAGTAAAATGGTCAGAAGTATTTGTCACCTATAATTAGTTGTTATATATATCATGAAATCTACGGATATTTTTCATAACAAATATTTAGGAACTATTTCATGTAAGATTTTAATCAAAATTAGTACCAATAGAAGTAGACCTCTCATAGGTTTATTTGTTTATTTGGTAATTTATCTATTTTGAAGCGTTAATTCTCAATTTCTGATGATATAACACAGTTTATATCTTATCCAAAAATTTGATTTACACCAAAAATGAAAAACAAAACTAACCGAAGAAAAGTATGACCAAATAAAAAAAAAAACTTGCCGACGTATTTGTGTGTTGAGAAATCCAGAACTAATAAAAATAAGTGTCGATGAGCATTGGAGGGTGTGGATATAGGATAAAGACAGGATGTGGATATAGAATAAAGGCGATAGGAACGTTCATCTTGCATTGAGCCCGAACACCAACAATTGTTGAACTATCCTATAGTCATATTGATTGATAAAATGTACGTCACATCAAAGTTCACGGTATCGCTTTCAGAGTTAATTTCGTTTCTTTATTCTCTTTTAAAGATACTTTTTTTAGTATTTTGAAAAGGCTAAATGGAATAAAATTGAGAATGGAAATGGGGAATGTGTCAAAGAGACAACAACCCGACCAAATAAAAAACAACAGCAGAGAGTCACCAACAGGTCTTCAATGTAGCGAGAAATTCCCGCACCCGGAGGCGTCCTTCAGCTGGCCCCTAAACAAATATATACTAGTCCAGTGATAATGAACGCCATACTAATTTCCAAATTGTACACAAGAAACTAAAATTAAAATAGTACAAGACTAACAAAGGCCAGAGGCTCCTGACTTGGGACAGGCGCAAAAATGCGGCGGGGTTAAACATGTTTGTGAGATCTCAACCCTCCCCCTATACCTCTAACCAATGAAGAAAAGTAAACGCATAACAATACGCACATTAAAATTCAGTTCAAGAGAAGTCCGAGTCTGATGTCAGAAGATGTAACCAAAGAAATTAAACAAAATGACAATAATACATAAATAACAACAGACTACTAGCAGTTAACTGACATGCCAGCTCCAGACTTCAATTAAACTGACTGAAAGATTATGATTTTATCATATGAACATCAGGCACAATCCTTCCCGTTAGGGGTTTAGTATCATACCATCATAACATATATGAGAAGAACATAACCCGTGTCATGCCAACAACTGTTTTTAGAATAAATGTGTTTAGTTCCGATGCAAAGACCTTATCAGTGACTCAATATTAACGCCAAAATATGCAATCTTTAATGACTTGACAACAGTATCGTAATTATATCCCTTCTTAATAAGTCTATTCAAAGGTTTTGTAAGTTTCTGAGGTGAATACTGACACCTTTGTGCTTTATAAAGAATATTTCCATAAAAAATTGGATGTGAAATACCTGAACGTATTAGAAGTCTGCATGTTGAGCTATATTTACGAATGATGTCTTTATACCGATGACCGAAGACTAGTATGAAGTTTTAAGTTGAAACTTTTACGAATTATATAATATCAAAGAATGTTTCTGTTCTTTTCAATACAATTTTATTGGTTTAATACTGTAGAACAGATTTAGCGTTTTGTAAGTTTATAGAAATTAATCTTGTGAGTAATTTTACATGTGATTAAAACACTTTACCAAGATAAACAACTAGTGTATGTATATTTTCTTAAGCCCCATTTATGGGCATTGGTTTTTCCTTTTGAATGGTTTTACACTTGAAATTGTTGGGGACTTTTATAGCTGGCTGTTCCGTGTGAGCCAAGGTTCCGTGTTGAAGGCCGTACCTTGACCTATAATGGTCTTTTATAAATTTTAACTTGGATAGAGAGTTGTCTTATTGGCACTGTGACTCATACCACATCTTCCTACATCGATCAAATCAGGTTTTGTTGTGACATTTTGGTAGAAACCCATTCAACGCATCGATATCTGATACTAATCGATAAAAATATAACTTAAAGCATAGCATAATTTCTTTTTTATTTGGAATTTATCATACTGGCTTCATTTTTCCGTTCTGAAAATCATAACAGAAATTAATAACGTTAAACGTTGGTTAAAAGTTTTGCGACAGGAGACCTTTGGAAATTCATAAACTTAGTTTTTTTTTGTTTAATGATATAATCAAGATTGTTGCATGCCGTTCAAATGTTATAGATTAGGAGGCACATTTGCTTTGTACATTAATTATGTCAAAAAGTGATTATATGCAAAGAATAAGAGAAAAAAATTACTTGTTGAATGCAGTAATAATAAATAACGAATTTACAAACTTTTTAGAAATGATGTCCAAATTGGCCATCAAGATCAAAATTGATAGAACAAAATCATATACCGATACTGTACTTTTTTCATGAATCAAACTGATAAAAAAAAATACTACCGAGAAGAAAGGCCAATGCTTTGTATTGTACTAACAGGATAAAAATAACGAATAATATGTTTTTAACAATAAAAAAAATTGGTGTGGACTTTAACGGTGCTTTTTTGTGGACTTTAGCGGAACTTGTTATTGTGGATTTTAACGGCGTTTTCTTGTGGACTTTAGCGGAGGTAATTTTGTGGACTTTAGCGGAAAGTTTGTGGACTTTAGCGGCGTTGTGGACTTTAGCGGAAATTTGTTGTGGACTTTAGCGGTGTTGTGGACTTTAGAGGAATTGTGGACTTTAACGGTGCCACACTGCATCTTGTGAACTGTAAACTGAGCACAATAGGTCTAGATGTTCAATCAAGTCAGACTTTCCCTATCACTGTCTAATGTTACGAAGTATCAGCTATTTCATACTGTCCTTTATCTCATTTTCATGGTTTTAGCGACATCTTAACTATTCCGATGATTATGATATTTAAGCTGGTTCTCCGCTGACTACTACACTAAGCGTAATATAAAGAGATTCCAGTTTATGAATATGATCTAGTCACCTCCTCTCCGTCGAATAAGCCAGAATTTGTAAATAAGTATATTAAGATATCTATTCATCGCGGCTTTTATACGCCCGTCAAAATTTTAATGGGACGTATTATAGTATACAAATGCCCGCCCGGCGTCCGTCCATCTGTCTGTCTGTCCGGCGTCCACATGTCGCACCGTAACTTTAGAGCCATTTATCCAAATTTTATGAAACTTAACATAGTTGTTTCTGATGATGCTAATCAAACTTTTGGTAAAAATAAGATTAAAACTTTTTGAGTTGCGGGACTTTATAAAAAATAATAATTTTAGGAGTATCTGTTGAACAAACGCATTTATAACGAGCGATGAGGAATGTTATTTTGAACTCGATATCATGATGTCTGCGTTTTATCATGTTTTTAGATCGGTTACAATCCAAACCCGAAAGTTACGTAATGAAAATCTAGTCGACTGCAATACACCGGAATGCTCTCACGGTCATCCGATATAAAAAAAAGTATTTGTGTATTAGTGTGAGTTCCTGTATTTCAAAAATAATGTATTTAAAGTAAACTATAGTGTTAATTTCTGTATTTTAGATATTCCTGATGTAGCCTACAATGATGAAAGAAAATAACAATACTAGAGAAAATACGACAAAGACTTTAGCAGTGCGCTCTTGTTGTTTCAACCACACAACTATTTATTAAAGTAATAATATATGTAATGAACGAAGTATATCTGTGATAATAAACAAATGTGCTACGATTTTGAATTAATTTTCTGTAAGGTCCAATATTTTAGACTGCGACAATTGAAAATAACAAATGAAAAATGAAAATAATAAATGAAAAAGAGTAAAACAACATGTTTAAAAAAAAGAGAGATGAGATGTATGTTTATAGAGGATTCAAGCCATGAACCTCTATAGCCTTTGTTAGTGTTGTGTATTCTTTTTAGTTTGGTTTGTTTGTATGCTTTGGAGTTTAATATGGCGTCCATTTTGCTGAACTAGTAGACATTTTTATCTTTTTTTTCCGGGTGAGGTATTTTCTCTGTTCTGATGACTCATTGGTAATTAACGTGGGCTGTTTTCTGTTCTTGTGTGAAAGTTGCCATCTATACTCATTGACACTTTTTTCGTTTGCATTCTCTATTCTACGAGATTAAAACGTCAATCAATGAGAAAGTACACCAACGACAGTTATAACCAAAATACACTCGCATGGGGCTGGCAAGCTAACAGTTTTCAGAAATGGACCAATGTCAATACAAAATATATCGAGCTCTAAATTGTCACAAGTCGTAAAGTTGAGGTTATATATGTTGAGCTCGTCAGACATACCGATAATTGAATAATGCGCTGCCCATCATTCAAATGCCATTCAACCTGGCTCAATTTCTACAGACAATTTCCTTTATTACATAGAAGAAACCAGACTGGGACTGTCTTCGATGTCTAGAATATGTTGTCAATTACGTTCTAAATCATTTCTTATCAAACAAAAAAATCAAACACCAGACTTAAAAGACGCGTTCCGTGTACAAAAAAATGATTAGTGATGCTCGATAAAAAATAGTCAAAAGGCCAAATATAATACGACGGTGAAGAGCATTGAGGACCAAATATTCCATAAGGTTTTTGCCAATACAGCCAAGGAACTGTATACCTTCGTAGAACATAATCCTAGTAGGTATTATGAAAATGTCTTGTAAACCGTTTTTTTTAGAGCGCGTATTGCTTTTAGAAAATTAGTTTAACAAAGAACTTCCACGAATAATTCGGGTCAGGTGAGCTAACCATTACCACTCAGTCCAAGTATCTAGTCAGATGTCATTTTCCTCATCTGGTTTTCTATATTTTTTATGTGCTGTTTTTTGGGTCTTTTTGTCGATTTTTATTTTTATTTGGTCATGGCATTGTCCGCTTGTTTTCGACAGATGAGTTTTAACATTCCTTCCGCCTCTCCTCTAGTACCTGCTGTTATAAACTGATTTTATAAATTTGTAATTTATAATAACAATTGGAATAGTGCACGATTACATCAATTACTAGATAATAATTACATTAGATGTATGTTTCATTATAATACGTTATTCTGATTGGCCAACTGCACATCTCGTGCTATTCCTGAAACAATTGTATTAGACAATAACATTTTATCATTCATGATGACACGAGGTCCCACAATAAAGTGCACAGGTAAATTAAATGAAAACTTGATAAAAATCTTGTTTTGCATGATTCTAGCTAAAAAAATGTAATTATAAGTATTGAATGCTTCTTTTTGTAACTTTATAGGGTTGTAAAAGCGTTGACCGTGCGCACATTTTTAATATGAAGCGCTTCCGCGCTTCATACAGAATGTACTTCGGTCAACGCTTTTACACCCCAATAAATTTACAAAAAGCAGCATTCAATTCTTAACTATAATGCTGGTTGACTGGTATCTATCGAATGTATTCTCACCTCAGTAGCAAGTGCTTCGGTACCGATTTATAATATACACATTTATAATTTTCCGTTGTTGATAACGTGGTTTTTTTTTACAAGAAAAGGTTCACTCCCTCAGGAAAAATAAACTTAAAACGAATTATTCTATAAGTCATGTAAGTGATTGATTATTAGTTGTGAAAGTTCCAGTGGCATATATTTCATACATAAAGATTGGTAAATGCAAATTGAGGGTATATTGGATAGTTTACGTCCCCATTTTGATCGGACGTGGCTGCGAATTTGTACATCCAAGTACAACAAAGACGTCCAATTTTACATAGGATTCAACTATGATAATCGGTCGGAAAAAGACAGAAATAACGATATTTCTATTCCCTGCCACCTTTTCATGGAACTCGGCTCTGCTTTTACGTGTAAATATCCTTTTGGTAGTTAGTTTCTACTTATTTATATATTTATATATATATGGCTTTCAAATGTGAATGTTGTAGCGTTCCGTATGATGGTAAAACCAGAAATAAAAATGCTTCTGACGCACGTATTTAAAAAGTGTTATTTTCACTTAAAAAAGTCATTAGATATTTTCTTGCTTGTGTTCGATTATAAGATGGCGTATATTGTCAAGATTGTTAGCATTACATGTATGGTTTCTATCTGGTTCTTTTTTCGTAGATTCGTTCTTTTTCTTTAGTTATTGGCTAAAATTTATGAGGTCCCATCAAAACTCTACTTGATTACAACAATACACGTACCTACTGATATTGAGACAACTTACGTTTTATAATCATTCCAGCTATTTTCTTAGTGTGTCAATTTATCTCCAAGCTGCTGTTAGGGCACACAGAACTTTTTGTCTTTTTTATCCTTGAATACGATATTACAATGGCTGCTTGCTTACATCGCTCGATGCGCACAGTGACTTCAAAGGTTTTAATGATTTGTTTTCCTTAAAAAAAAAAGGCTACTGAATTCATTATTGGTAAAACAAAATTGCTATTTTTTAAAATAAATTATTAAGATTTTATTGAGGTTATAAAAAAATTGTACCCGCCACCATTGATCTTTTCATCGTTAACGTTTTCCTTTTTATACATCAATGTTCCGGTAGTACATGGATACGGCGTACATTAAACGATACTGCTTGTAATAACTCTCAGAACTTTTGTGAACGATAGTGTGTGTCTGAAGGCAGAGGCAGATTTAGGGGAGGGGGCAGGGGGAACATTGGTTGATTATATAGGGAGTCCCCGAGACACGACTGGAGCAGGCATCCCCTCCAAGGCAGTCAGTGGGCCATCCTTATGAAATTGTCTTGATCTGCCACTGAAAAGGAAACTACTATTCGTATGGTTCTTACTGATAAAGCAGAAACGGTCTCTCTTCGGCAGACATTTAATCTTGATCTGGTTATAGTTACTAAATACATGCACAAGAGATGATAAGAAAAATGTACCTTATGCCGAAGCTACATGTACTAGTAGTAATTACCAAACCTGTTCTTACAATGGTCAACTAGACGGGTGCGATAGTGGAGGCAGGAACCTATAAGCCATTCCAGAGCACATTAGTCAAACACTAAGTTTTTCCTCGTGTTTCTAATGCTCAATTTGTGTATCAGTTGTCAGCAAGGCTTTGAGTTGTCTCATATTATTTTTGTACAGCACGAAAGTTGTCAGCGAAAACTCTGGTGTTAATTAGGTCTTTCCACTTTTCGTGGAAAGACCTTTTGTTTTTCTTCTGATTATTTTTTTTTTTCGTCTGCCGTCTGAGATGCTTTTTTGTCTTACAACATTTCGAATGGATTTTTTGGCCAATGATGTTGTACAGTAATGGGGGTTTCAAAACTCACCCTGTGTGACCGAACACTTATTTTTATAGGAGTTATCTCCCCGTGTCCCCTTTTTCTTGTTATCGCTATATCTCTAAAACCGTAAAAGATTTTAACAAACTGTTTTCACCAAATTGTTTGTCTACTCTTAAGAATGATTTGGTTTTATTTGACTGGAGTAATCGGAAGACATTTTATGGGAGTTATTTCCCTTTGAAAATTTAAGATAGGCGATTTATTGGATAAATTCATACGTTATAAGTCGTAGAGGCCTACAGTCTTTTGATATGAAGTCCTTGGTCCATTTGAAGGAAATTGAGGTCAAGGTCAAAGGTCAAGGTTATGTTATAAATTTTGAATTTTGCTTGTTATCGGTATTCAAAAGAAACTGTGACAGTAAATGATATGATGTGTTTGCCAAATAACTGTTTGCAATAAGGCGCAACTTCAACCTTATGAAGTCGAAGAGTTTTGGTTAACCTTTAAAGGAGTTTTCTCCCCTTATGTATTTGAAATCAGTATTTATCCACAACCATACAAGTGATTGACCTGGGGTCTTTTGATTTGAGATCACTGACCTTTGACCTCAAAATTGAGGTCAAGGTCAAAGGTCAATTTGACGCTCTTGATTTTGACCTTTGCTAAAAATTCTTTCTGGTTCATTATAAAACAATTAAGTCTTCTGCATAAACCTATAAATCATATTTTTTTCATATCAGTTTGATTTACCACATTACATCAACACGGAGTGACATTTTCTAACATCATTTTTTTAATTTCTTTCATCTTATCGAGGTGGAAAGACATTCAATTGTTCTCTGAAGAATTGGTTTTTAATTTATGTATATGTATTTTTTTAAGACTAAATTGTTCCCTATGGTTCTACTGAAAAATCACTTTTTTTGAAGACACCGTCTTGAAAAACCTGCTGAGTTGAATGTTTAGCGTCTTAAATTACATGCATGATACGGAAGAAAATAGCTAAAAGATCAAACTGCCGCGAAAAATTGCCTGTTTACAGTATATTACTGTAATTCGAGTGATGATTTATACCGTCCATAGAATACACAGAACTTGTACCCCTTGAATTTATTCTCACCTCATTAACGTACGTGATTTACAACATATTCAGAATATACGTCTGATTTTAACTCTTGATAGAAAAAAGTGTCATATATCATTCATGCCATAACATGTACGACGCATGTCTGAGACACATGTATGCCACAACATCAATTGAATACTAGTACTATATACATATTCAAATATGTTATGCACCAAGTGAACTGACAGTGTCATTCCTCTACTAGATCCCTTCACCGTCACAGAGTATCATGCTGGAATCAAGTGCAGAATGAGATGTTTGTGTTTTTAATCACATGCCTAGCCTAATAATGGTATACCTGCTGCTTCGTAGTGGTATGTGTCAACCTTGGCCTTAAAATGCATCAACTATTTTCCGCTGGACACTAATTTACCATCAATCAAGACAACCGACATACATTATGGTTTACTTCAGTTTTGTAACTATGATATATTTGATACATATTGAAATGAACGATCGAACTTATTTCTATATGCAATATCTTTGAAATGATTGATATTTTCGTAGAGGATCTTTACCCTACTTAGTGCTATGGCTATATTACATATACACCTTATTCGCTCTTCTTTTTGTCTTTTTGTCTTTTTGTCTTACTGTTACATATTATTTCTGACGCCTTTTTCTCGTGAACCACTGAATACAATTACTTTATATTTAATCACCAGCTTGATAGTGATGAATTGTAACGTATGACGACTTTTTGTATCTGTTGGATATCTTATTCCTGTATGTCGATATTTTGAATTTTTCAAAATTTTGATTGAATTTAGAATAAAAATACTACATTGTTTTTATTTACTTTTAAACGGAATGACGACATGTTTAGTTCACAGCTTTAACGATAATGAGTTGAAAGGTCTGATGATATAGTAGATACCCTGTTTTCTGAAATTTTGAATTAATGTAGTTATGCTTATCAGGCTTGTTTTCACGTGTTCAACGGGAGATAACCCCATTTGAAAAATATAAAAATTGAAAAAAATGTATGATTGCAAAGATACAATTCTCCAGCAGAGACCAAATGTCATGAACATTAACAACTATAGGTCACTGTACGGATTTCAACAATGAGCAAAACCTAAACTGCACAGTCCGCTATAACACGACCTAGTGTGATAAATGTTAACAATTCAAACGAGAATAGTATGATATGATGTATGTATAAAACAGTCCTGATTTATGTACATATATCAATAAACGAAAAAAAAATGATATACAGCAACAAACAACAGTCACTGAATTACAGACTCGTGACAAGGGACAGGCACAAAAAGAATGTGAAAATGTTATAAACATGTTTACAGGTGCCAAACCCTTCATTGTCCATGATGCATCGTCCATAACAAATGCATGATGCAACTTTTACTTACGTTTAGAATAAATTAAGTATAAGTTATTGTCGCTTTTCCGCACGTCTTTAATATACGAGACCTAGATCTAGTACAAGTGTGAGACATTGTTTTTTTCTAATCTTATATGATAACATATCAAAAACATGCAAAATTCATAACGCAAAAGTAATGGAAAATTGAAGTTTGATATTTGGAATAACACGTAAATATTGCTATATGAAATTTAAAATTGTCTTATAAATATGTTTATATAGATTAGACAGTTTGTTTTCCTGTTTGAATGGTTTTACACTAGTAATTTTGGGGGTCATGTATAGCTTGATGTTCGGTGTGAGCCAAAGCTATGTGTTGAAGACCGTACTTTGACCTTCATGTATAATGGTTTACTTTTATAAATTGTGACTTGGATGGAGAGTTGTCTCATTGGCACTCATACCACATCTTCTGATATCTACCTACTGTACATATTTTAGACTGTGAATATGAATTATCAAAATATACTTGCATTCTACAAATAGTTATGCAATTAAAATGTATCTTGTTTTCTCTTTTTTTTTCTAACGTTTTGAGGTATGGTTAATTGTTAGACTGATCAATGAAAAAAGGAAGAAGAAAAGTAACTCTTAACTGTTATAGATTAAACACTTTTTATATATATTTCCCTCGAACGTGCGGTATAGCAGTTCTTGGTAGCAGATAAAAAATAAAAAGCTTCTTTCAAACGGAGCAAAATCGTATGCCTCAAACTTGAATATTCGTATATCTTTTTATTTCATTACAGTACCGGTGTCATAAATGTTTTCGGCTGCGAACAAAGCAACGAAAGAGGCGGGACGGATACATAAGAAATAAGAAATTATAAACTGTAAATATTTCTAGTTTTTCTTTAAACATATTAGATTAGAATAGTTAGATCTTGTTTAGACACATGTAAGTAATACATATCACATATTTGCTTAAGTCAGATATATACATATGGACCGATGTTTATATCTGATTAAATCGTTGGAGTTCTTTATAGTAGTTTGATATCTCTTTATTTCAATTACAATAGAATAGTATTATGTCTAACTTTTTCTTCATTTTTTTTCAAATCAAAGATAAAAAAATGAAAGTAGAAATGTTTCTTTTTTAAAATGCCGACAGATAGGATGGTTTTGTCATGTCAGAAGTTTTATTTTTTATTCAAATCCTGATTTCCTTGTTCATTTCATTTTACAATATTCTAACTATTTGAATTATTCTTGTTAACTACATGTACTGTGACCTTGGAATTCCTTTGATCTATAAATTATCCGTCATACGTCATAACTGTGTATAGATACATGTCTATTATAAATACAGATCTGTAATAATATACATTCTTTTAATGGTTTGAATTGTTTTGTCATTAACTAATATGACATGTATGTGATCTTGAATTACTTGACGTGGCAATACATTTCTCACGCCAATAAATACTATTTATGAATGGGATGAAATACTTCATCTCAAGTATAAGCACACTCTTGAGACAAGTATAGGAAAGAATAATTTTATTGTAACATCAAAATAAAAACTTTTAATCTTGTTCTTTTATGTCATGACGTACAACTTTAGATTATATAACAACTCCTTATGATAACACGAACCTTCAAAAATAAAGTGTCAAGACTGTAGACTTTTATGTATTCCCCGGATCATAGTAATTTGAAAATTCTCGTTGACTTTTACTGAAAAGCTTCCAAATTTTAATGTCGATATGTGTCATTTAAAAAAATGATACAGATCAAGGTATCTGAAAATACAATGGGAGTACACCTTTAAGGTAACGTTAGGAGTGAGATCTGTAAAAAGTATATATGTACATGTACATAGCTTTATCAAGGCCGATCCCCTCCCCCTAAATCTGTCTCTGAAAGATGAATCATTAATTCAAACAAACTGTTGACTACCTTTATGGTTCGTTGTTTTAAGGACTGCAAATAAATTTTCCCCCAGCTTTTGTCTGCTCCTTACTCAAATTTGTCGATGGCGGATCCAGAAGTTTTCACGAAATGGGGGGGGGGGGGGGGGGGGGGGCACTGTTTGCCGCTCCAGTCATGCTTCAATGATTCCTTATATAATCAACCAAATGTTTCCCAAAAATGGGGGGACCAGGCAACTGTTACTTGTTGTCTCTCTACGAATTTTTTTAATTTTTAATACCTTGGTTTGATATCAAATTATAGTCCTGTGTCTCTGGTTATAGTAAATGGTTTCCCAGTGAAATTTTAATTATTTTCATTCATTTTGGAACCCAAAGCAAATGCGACGACTGCTTGATACTTTTTTTTCACGTTAATTTGAGTTTAAAATGTTTTTGATTTTGCTAAATCTTCGAGGCCAATTTAAAATATCAAGAGTCAGATGGAGTATATTTCCCCCCAAAAGCGACAGTTGGTCGGCAGACACGTGTCACCGCGTTTGACAACTACTTCTAACTTTTACATGTTTTTTTTCTCCTTCAGTTTTACATCAAAAGATAAGATCTAAAGGAAACTTTTCAATTTGTTCCTGTTTTATTGAAAAGTTGATCGATTGATTCTTTAAAAAAAACAAGAATTATTTTTACACGTGTGTACAATTCGTAGTAAAATTTCCGTAAATGTAAAGTACTATCATTTTACTATTTGAGGTTAAAAGTATAATTTTCATAATTGTCGCCGTTGAATTGTTGATTGTACTTATTTTATAGATACAAAAAATCAATTGAGTCACCCATTTATAAAACCGCAAAATGAACTTTAAAGTACACTGGAGTACTAGTTTACCTCAATTCAAGATAGACAACTCTTCTTTGAATTTACATAGAAATGTATTGCACTAATAGTAAATATTTTTCGATAATTATTTTATGTCTTTACGGCTTTGTTAAGTACAAATTCCATTAGGAAAAAAATATATTAAAAAATTCTGAAGTGCATTTGATGCATTGTAAGTCAAAATATTTTCATATTAATAAATAAACACGTAAACATGCAGACCACACTCCTTTATTTTGGACACTTTGACAAAGAGAAGTCACTTAGTGCAACCAGTACTTGTTTAGTAAACACTTGAAAATTTATTTCATTTATTATTTCAACTTAGTAAAAGTAGCCTTTGTATATAACTGTGGTGAAGAAATATTTAATAGTGTTGGCTGTTTTAAAAATTTGTGAGAAAAGAGATTGAAAAATGCTGGACTTTCACCTACCACGAAGGTAAATACTTTAATAAAAAATATTATTTATATATATTATTATTATGAATATATTGTTTCTATCTGTATTTGATTATATATGTATATTATCTATAAGAAATTAATCTATATGAATTTATAGCATTATTAAAAAATACTTATAAAAGTATCGTAAATATATAAAGCATGTTGCAAACAAAGTTTAATAAATATTCATTTCAAAATATTCATTTAGAAAATAAATTATGTTCAAATATTTTTGTTACCTAAGAACCATCTGTGTGTCCGGTTAATTTTTATATGAAACAATCAACAGTTTCATGCAAGTGAAAAAATAAATATTAGGATCAAAGATATGATTCATCCGCGGGTATTTGACAATGTAGTTAGTATCACAATATCCAGTGAAACGCAAAGTAATCCACGTGTTCTCCCTATTGAAATTTAAGTAAAATTCTAAGATAGCAATCACAGGAATTTTATATATTTATAAGGGTAAAAATTTGAGAACAAATGATTGCATATCAATTACTTATAATGTATAATCATATCATACACGTGTACGTTCTGTAAATACCTACATGTTAACCTACTTGTATACTTTTAAAGGTTTTTTGCAAATAAATTCATTCATTCAATTAGTTTTATGAGCTAGAAAAATGAATGTTATTTTGATCGTATGTATTGAAATTGGTTAACCTGTATTAATCGGATAATTAATCGTCTTATCTCTCTTTTTTTTTTTATGTAACTAAAATCTACAAAATAAAAAAAAAATGATCAAAAAGAGAAAAATATAATGTATCTATACATATTTTCCAGAGAAAATACTGAAATATTAGAGGGAAAGTATAGAAATGAATATAATATAATATATAAACAAGTTAATATTGAAAAGAATTATTGAGTTTTCATTTATTCCGTGGATTAGTAGTATATGCATATACAAAAAATACAAATATTATTTTTTTTAACATTTCGTTTAATTTTACTTTTCAGTAAAATCTTATTGAATATATATTTTTTTTTTTATATAAAAACCTGCAGTTTTTCTGCCGTTATATTTGTTTTCAGTCTTCAACTTTATATGCTTCTTTGCATTTAAATAAATGAAAATGAAACCTTTTAAAACAATGCACCTAAAACAATCGTTTGATACATTTGTTTTGATTTCATATTTTGAAATTAATCCACTTATTTTTTTTAATTATTATCGAATTTTTGTTATGCCCTATATTAATAAAAATTGAAAATTGACAGACTTATATTTTTGTACAAATATAATCAATTTTTAACAAAAATAAAAAGATATTTGCGGTAGAGGCAAGGGAATTAAGTGAAAAGAGAACAGACATTTTTCTTCCATGGTTTGAGAATTCGTAATATTGTTAGGGAATTTATCAGAGGTATGTCCACTTTATAAAACATGTCATTCTATCTTTTAAAGTTTTGAAATTTAGAAATGCCTACACTTTGTGCTATGCTTCGTTCACATGCCTATGCGGTCAAGCAGATTTCTTTTAAAGTTAGCTTTATGCGTGAACTATAGATCTTACAAGACCTTTGAACGGCTGATGAATCACTGTCGAATTCATTATTACCAAATCAAATTAATCCTCTTTTTAGATTGTTGTAATTTTGTCTTTTGATGAAAATTAGAATGACTTATATTTATTTACAATTATCAACACTTAAAACAAAAATATCGTGGCTGAGGAAAGAGAATTAATTCAATAGTTTACTTAGAACGACAGATGAATCACTGATGAATTATTCTGAATTAACTTTTAGTACCAAAAAGGCATCTTTTGTATCTGTTTTGCTTCATAACATTTTCATTTGGTTAGTATTGGAATCAGTAATATTGCTATACACAGATATTACAACTTTTTTAATCATTACTTCTGAGAAATCGATTGTCTTTTACAGAAATTCAGAAATATTTTTTGATATTCTAATATTCAGAAATATTTTTTTATTTGCCATTAAAGCGCGAGGTTTGGGAAGCCGCAAAACCAGGTACAACCCACAATTTTTTTTATTAAAATGTCCTGTTTCAAGTCAGGAAAATGGCCATTGTTATATTATAGTTCGTTCCTGTGTGTGTTACATTTTAGTGTTGTGTTTCTGTTGTGTCGTAGTTCTCCTCTTGTATTTGATGTGTTTCCCTCAGGTTAAGTTTGTAACCCGGATTTGTTTTTATGAATTTCGAACAGCGGTAAGTAGTATGAAATGGGGTCAGTCCCCACCAAAACCCCACCGGAAGTCACGTCACAGCTAATCCTCTTAACTATGACGTAGTATCCGGTCTATAATCTCTTAATCCTCTTAACTGGTACTTAACATCCTGGTTATAATCCTCTTAACTGAAGTGGATTAATCTCTTAATCCTCTTGACTGCTACTTAACATCCGGGTTATAATCCTCTTAACTGAAGTGGATTAATCTCCTAATCCTCTTAACTGCTACTTAACATCCTGGTTATAATCCTCTTAACTGAAGTGGATTAATCTCTTAATCTTCTTAACTTGTACTTAACATCCTGGTTAAAATCCGGTGGGGGGAAAAAATTAACGGACATGTTTTTTAATCCCCCCTACCCTCCTACGTATTATCTTGTAAACGTGGCATACACGTTGAGACATGCACGTTAACATCCTAAAGTTTAATCTTGTAAACGTATAATCTAAATGTAAAAAGTTTAGAAACTAAGAAAAACGTTTACTATATAGCATACATCATTATAGTAATTTCATAAGAACAAACAGTATGAATCTCCAAAATTTTAATATGTATACACTTTTAAGAGAAAGAGAACTAACAGGGAAGATCAGACGATCACGAAGAGGTCCCAAAAAGACTGCAAATTTGATAAGGAACAGGGTTGATAAACTTCATCATGAAGAACTATCTCGGTGTCCAGTAGAAACATGGCTTCTGAAAAACGGTTACATTGTTTGTATTCTATACAACTTTGAACACCACCCAGAGTTTATTGAAGATCTATATTTTTGTGGATATTACTTTGATGCAGTGTTAGCAGACTACAAGTTTATGGATCCTGTCAACTACCAATAAGAAAAAAATCCATGTATATCATTTACATGTGTACAACGGTCCTTTTAAGGACCAACAAATCATTCAAAAAGAGTCTATTATTGTTGTACATGATCAGTTCGTTTTTCTTCTCCAACGAATATGAAATATCTACAAAAGGTTCACAACTTGTTTATTTTCGAAGAAAAGAAAACTAGATTGTACATTTTATTACTTTCAATTGATAAACATACATTATTTCAACTAAAACAACAATATGATAACAAAAGTTTTCATATTGAACATTGGAAATTACATCTTCTTAATGAAATTCTACTATAAAATATAGACATATATATATATTTTGTGTATTTAAAAAAAAAATCATTTTGAGTTAACATGTTAGAGAGGATGAGCACAGAAAACCTTCAAACAAAGTGGTGTTTTTTCGGACAGAATGTACCAAAAGCAGAGATCGTGTATTTTTGTCAGATGATAATAGTTTTCATAATTGTTATTGCGGCAGTTGTTAATTTATCAACACAAAATGGGAGTATAGAACTATGGGTTAGTTTATTAAGTGGTTGTACCGGTTACATTTTACCAAACCCTTCTATAAATAAAATATAAATGAGATTCACATAAAAAGAAGGGAGGAAAAAAATGTTCGAGTAACCCTCCTTCTAACCACGTGACCGAAACGTTCACCATACGTTTCGTTTATCTCTTAATGAATCATCATGAACAATTTAAGCCGCTACCACAACTATAAAAGCACACAGTTATATCAATGGCACAGGCACAGGTTGATTTATCCAAAGAGGTGTACGGTTGTGACTTTGATCACTTACATACTGATTTATTCAAGAAACAGATCGAGTGTTTAATTGATGAAACAACAAAAGTGGTGGTGAAGAAAAGAGGAAAACATACTCGAATACAGCTTGTTGTTAAAGGGAAAAAGATTCTGATCACTAAAGAAAATTGGACGAAACTGTGTTATCTAAAGGACAGCATCTTATTTCTTCATTCATTTATAGACGAACACTGATAGTACAATGGTGGCAATTAAAGTTGGTATGGAAAAAAGACTGCTTTCAACTATATTACTGTTTTCTTTTGCTGAATTATTGGATGAAATGGTGCAACAATTATCAAAGAAGTTTTGTCAGGGATGCAAAGTGGAACATGGATCACAACATAGACACGAATGTTTGATGGATAGTGAACTAGATAAACTCGAAAAACATTTTGATCAGGCGTTCTGTGAGTTTAAATACAGTCACATACTAGGAAAATACAGAGAGAATGTGAGAACATTGACCTTGGAAAATAGTGTCGTTTTAAACTTTTTCATTCTTCATGTGTTGTTCATGGACACGCTTCGATCAGAAAAAATGAAAGTGAGTGTTTATAATTTAATGGAAAGGAAATTAAAACTTGAAGGACGTTTCACACAGTAATATTGTATTTTGTGTAAATATATGTATATTTCATTGAATAAATTTATATTGATGTGGAATTTTTCGTTGTGTATTTATTTTCTGGTAAAGATACAAAATGTTATATCATTTCATAAGTTTTCGTATTCATTCGTATATTTCCGTATGTATATATATTTCCGGTAGTATTCGGAAACATTCGTTTATTTCCGAATGTATAATTATTTCCGGTAGAAAAGTCGGAAACATTCGTTTATTTCCGAATGTAAAGTAATTTCCGATCATTTCCGGAATCGTTCGTTGATATCTGTTTTTTCATTCCGGAATTATTGGGTTGCTTCCGTACTTTACTTCATTGGTTGCATTTTATTGTGTACTTAATTTCTTTTTTCTGGTTATGTATTTTGTTTCTTTTTTTTCCTTGATGGTGATGTATTTTGATTCTTGTTTCACTCTCTGGTGGTATATTTTTTTGTCAAATAAAATAAACCAAAATAATTAGAAACATCAGTGTATAAAACAAACACATATCTCGAAAAATAAACACAACGACATAAGACAATTAAGGTGTAGACAACAAACAAACAAACAAAAAAACAATGTGTGAAGACCAGGAGAAAGTGCTTTTACCATTTCAGTCACCGTGTTGTATACAAATAGTTGGACCTACTCAGTCAGGAAAAACCATGCTTACATATAAAATACTAGCTCAATCTGAATACCTATTTACAAAAACACCAAAGAAAACCATTTATTGCTACTCTGCATATCAGGATTTGTTTTCAGAGATGGAGAGGAAAATTGAAAACATAACTTTTCACGAAGGTTTACCAACTAGTGAGGAAATCGATAAATGGTCAGAAAATAAAGAACATATGATTCTTTGTCTTGATGATTTATTGTGTCAAGCTGCAAACTCTAGTGATGTTTTAAATCTTTTTACCGTTAAATCTCATCATTGTAACATATCAGTTTTGTTTTTGATGCAAAATCTTTTCCCTCCTGGAAAATGCATTCGTACTATTTCGTTAAATGCGACATACATAATCTGTCTTAAAAACCAACGTGACAAACACCAGTTATCAGTATTAGGAAGGCAGATTCTCCCAGGTCAATTAGACTATTTCATGTCAGCTTATGAAAAGGCAGTTTCTTTAATATATGGATATATTATTATTGATTTGTCAACACACACAGATAAAAAATATTTATTGAGAACAAACATTTTCAAAGGAGAAGATCCAGTAATTTTTGTTCCGAAATGAGTAAACAAGTTTTAGCCCATGTACATTTTTTTCACTTTTAATTTCATGTGAGGAAGAACAGAAAATTGCATTGTTGAAGACCATGAACGATAAACAATTTCAACTTTTAGTTGAATGTTTTTTAAATGTGTTATGTGGGGTATTTCCGCTTAGTCAATCAGATAAAAAGAAACTCATGAGATATAAAAACATTATTCGGAAAATAACAGATAGAGAGACAACACGTATTCAAAGAAAAAAATTGTTACTTAAATATCGTAACATTATTTCTATCATTGTTAAACCAATACTTGATACAATTTCAAAATGACGAAAGAAATGATTCTTCTGCCAAAACATAGATATGAAAGTATAATACGAACAGAAAACACAGAAAGCGATAAACAAACTAGTGCTAAGGAAGAAATTTCACCCCAGGAGGATATTAAAACAGAAAAAGATAGTTCAGATGATTTGAACACTTTGATCGAGTTAACCATACCAGTGAAATACAGAGAAAAGGCAAAAACACTATTGCAATTTCTTCAGAGTCAGTCTACAATAAGTTGGAACAAACATGGAAAAGTTAAGATCAACAACGACACTGTACCAAACTCACATATTGTTGACTTATTGCGGGATGTTGTTATTCCTTATGGATGCAAACAACTACCAAGTGGACATGAAATATTTTATGATTTTCTTAAAAATATTCACATACCTATGGGACTAATTTCAAATAGAATGAGAAAACAACTGGTTCAATCTGATATACAAACAACAGAGGAAAATGAACAATTAGCTGAAAGTGAACCAGAGAAAAATAAGAAGAGGAAGATTAATAAACTTTTTGTTAGGAGGGAACTCTCGAGACTGTTTGAAGAAAAACCTAAACTAAAATGGAAAAGATTCAAACTATAGCATCATTGCTAATGAACAATTGATAAAATATGTTATTTTCTATGTCAAAATAAAGATGGATAAAAAAGTGTTTTTTGGGTTTTTTTTAATTTTATTTCCATGTTACAATCTAAAAACTAACTTGAGTTGTTCCATATACTTTAATGTAAAAAAAAAATCATTAAAAAAAACAGCAGAAAAAAACAATAAAAAAAACAACAACAAAAATACTTTCAATGTACAAAAAAAACATAATATATATTTTTTTTTCATTTTCAGGTACAACCCCAATATTATACACTTTGATTTGATAAAAAAAAACCTATAAAAACTATTCTTATGATTACTTTTAATAAGACTCTTGTAGTTGTTAGAAGTAACATCTTATCAAAATAACCTGAGTATGAATGAGGAACTAGATTCTCTCCTGAGTAAATACTATTATGACGTTGGAGGACCAGCTTCATATGCTTCTGTCGAAAAACTATATCACATTGTAAATGCAGAGGGCAAAAAAGTTGGAAGATATAAAATAAGACGGTGGTTAAATTCACAAGATAATTACAGTTTACAAAAAACACCTCGTCGTTCTTTTAAAAGAATAAGAGTTTACACTACGGGGATGAATAATTTGTGGGATGCTGATTTAATGGACCTAAAACAATTTTCAAAAGAAAATGAAAATTTCAAATACGTATTAGTTGTTGTTGATTGTTTTTCACGCTATCTTTGGTTACAACCATTGAAAAATAAAACGGGAGACGAAGTCACCTCTGCATTTAAAAAGATTTTCACTGAGGTAAAACCAGAAAAAATTCGAACAGATAAGGGACAAGAATTTCTAGCAAAAAAGACACAATCGTTATTTAAAAGTAACGGTGTCCGACATTTTTCGGCTCAAAATGAACTTCATGCAAATTATGCTGAAAGGGTCCTACAAACTATAAAGAATAAAATTTTTCGCTTTTTCACAAAGAATAGAACTCACAGATATATTAACAACTTGCAAAATTTTGCAAAAAGCTATAATGGTACTCCACATAGAAGTTTACAAAACATTGCACCTCAAGATGTTAATTCTGTCAACGAAAGTGATATCTGGGGGAAAATGTATTTAAGTAAAACAGAGAAGAAACCAAAAGAAATAAAAGTACAAACAAACAAAAAGAAACGGAGGAAAAAACAATTCAAATACAAAATCGGGTCTTTAGTTCGACTGTCAAATATTGCTCATATTTTTGATCGATCCTATAGCCAAAGATGGACGGAAGAGATATTCAAAGTGGTGCAAAGATTCAGACAACAAAATATTGATCTTTACAGGCTTTCAAATATAAAAGGAGATGAATTTATAAGGGGGACCTTTTATGATAGTGAGCTCCAAAGAGTAGAGAAAGATGAAAATAGTCTTTGGATAATTGAAAAAATTATAAAGAAAAGAAAAAGACGAGGAAAAACTGAGTACTTGGTTCGTTTTCAAGGGTGGCCTCCTTCATATGACGAATACATACCAGCAGAACAAATTCAATCTTTATCATAATGGAACATATAATTTTCATTCGAAGTGACCAATCAGATGCATATTACCCTAATAATTCACCGTTCAAGTTCAAAGTGTGTTTAAATGAAGTTTTACAATTACAAGGTGAATGGAAACTAGGAATATTAGATTTTTACATTGATCAAAAAGTTACAAAAAAGAACAATCATCAATTATACTTGTTTTGTGATGTATGCAGTGGAGTAAATGTTTTCCCTAATATACAATATTCACTTTTGAGAAGAATATTTCCCACGGATATGAGTACATGGAATTATATTTTTTCTTTTCCAATATATTTACCAGTAAAGAAAAACGAAATTCAAGTCTTAGAATTTCTTATAAAAGACGAACACGGAGAGAAAACGCTTCATTTTTGAAGAATAATTTGTCGTTTACACTACATTTATACCAAGCTTATTTTAGCGCAGATATGACAAATACTGATAAAATGTACATTCCTAATGTTAATCAATGGACAAGATATTATCAGAATGTAGTTAGTGGTCAATCAAATGCTTACGTAAATCATATGAAATCTGGATATAACAAAGGATCGCAATCGGGATCATTTATGATACCAATTTCGAATAAATCTTATCCAATTCGTGCAGAAAAAGAAAACAATTTTGTTGTGCGTTTAGTGTCACCTAGTGAACAAATTGTAAATCAAGCAAAAGAAGAGATAAAAATTGACGATGAGAGTATAAATAAAACGGACAGAAAGAGAAAATATCATCATTCGCCACAAAGCAGAGGAGGTGAAAAGAAGCCGAAGAAATCGAAAAAAGATAAAACTGTTAAAAAACATAAAAGGGATATATTTTCAACATAATGTCCTTGTTAACAAAAGAGAATTTTATTGAAGCACAACCGTCAGAGTTACAGATTTTTGAGATACCCCCATACCAAGTAGGTGTTGAAAGTATAACATACGAGGAATGCAGACCTGTTAGTCAAATAACCGCTTACAATCCTATAGAATTCGATCTATGTGCAAACAATGGTATGGACTATATTGATCTTAAAAGATCAAAACTATACGTGAAATTAAAAGTGAAAAAAGCAAATGGTGAGGATTTACAAGATGGCGATACGGTAGGACCTGTGAACTTATTTTTACAGTCGCTTTGGTCGCAATTGGATGTTTATATACAAGGACAAATGGTAACGTCTAGTAATACGTATTACCCGTATAAATGTATGATGAAAACGTTACTGCAGTATGGTCAGGACGCAAAGAGTACACAATTATCTTCTAGTCTATACTTAAAAGATAGATATGGTCACATGGATGAAATATCGACTAACACTGGACTGTATGAACGCAGAAAATTTATTTCTAATTCAAAAACATTAGAAATGGAGGGACCAATTTTTTCCGATATATTTGAGATGGATAGATACCTGCTAAATATGTTATCCCTTAAACTAAAACTATACCGCAACGATGCAAGTTTTTGTTTGATGTCTGGAGAAATTGATACCAACTATCATATTTCTTTGGAAGATGTCGTGATCAAGCTTTGCAAGATCAGACCTAACCCAGCTATAATTGTCGCTCATTCAGAAGCTTTAAAGACAACAAATGCTAAGTATCCTTTCACAAAAACCATGATGAAAAATTTTACAATCATGCAAGGAAGCACCTCTTTAATCGTAGAAAATGTTTTCCAAGATGTGAAACCAAAAAGTATTGTGCTTGGATTGGTTTCTTCAACTGCTATGTCTGGAGCATATACAAAAAACCCATTCAACTTTATGAATTATGATTCAAAACAAGTGACTCTGTTTTGTGACGGAATACCAGTTGATGGCATACCACTCAAACTTGATTTCAACGAGAATAGTGGTGCAACGAACGTTTCTCCTTATGTAAAAATGTTCGAAACACGAGGAAAGTGGTTGTTGGATACGGGGAATGAAATAACAAGGGCTGAATTCAACAATGGATATACGCTTCTATGCTTCAACTTAGAACCATTCTTTTCTGATACCAAATATCTTTCACTACTGAAGCAGGGAAAAATACGCTTGGAATGTCAGTTCGGTACACCATTACCAGAAACAGCTGCCTTACTGATTTTAGCTGAAAACTATGGATACTTTGAAATAACTGAGAATCGACAAATAAAGATTGAACACTAACATTTCAATGGAAACTGAATTTATCATGACTATAACTGTTTGTTTTTATTGTGTACATCTAAAAAAAATTATAATGTGTGCTTTACTAATAAATATATTCAAATAAACGAAAAAGTTATGTTTTCAATTTTCCTCTCCATCTCTGAAAACAAATCCTGATATGCAGAGTAGCAATAAATGGTTTTCTTTGGTGTTTTTGTAAATAGGTATTCAGATTGAGCTAGTATTTTATATGTAAGCATGGTTTTTCCTGACTGAGTAGGTCCAACTATTTGTATACAACACGGTGACTGAAATGGTAAAAGCACTTTCTCCTGGTCTTCACACATTGTTTTTTTTTTGTTTGTTTGTTGTCTACACCTTAATTGTCTTATGTCGTTGTGTTTATTTTTCGAGATATGTGTTTGTTTTATACACTGATGTTTCTAATTATTTTGGTTTATTTTATTTGACAAAAAAATATACCACCAGAGAGTGAAACAAGAATCAAAATACATCACCATCAAGGAAAAAAAAGAAACAAAATACATAACCAGAAAAAAGAAATTAAGTACACAATAAAATGCAACCAATGAAGTAAAGTACGGAAGCAACCCAATAATTCCGGAATGAAAAAACAGATATCAACGAACGATTCCGGAAATGATCGGAAATTACTTTACATTCGGAAATAAACGAATGTTTCCGACTTTTCTACCGGAAATAATTATACATTCGGAAATAAACGAATGTTTCCGAATACTACCGGAAATATATATACATACGGAAATATACGAATGAATACGATATAACATTTTGTATCTTTACCAGAAAATAAATACACAACGAAAAATTCCACATCAATATAAATTTATTCAATGAAATTTACATATATTTACACAAAATACAATATTACTGTGTGAAACGTCCTTCAAGTTTTAATTTCCTTTCCATTAAATTATAAACACTCACTTTCATTTTTTCTGATCGAAGCGTGTCCATGAACAACACATGAAGAATGAAAAAGTTTAAAACGACACTATTTTCCAAGGTCAATGTTCTCACATTCTCTCTGTATTTTCCTAGTATGTGACTGTATTTAAACTCACAGAACGCCTGATCAAAATGTTTTTCGAGTTTATCTAGTTCACTATCCATCAAACATTCGTGTCTATGTTGTGATCCATGTTCCACTTTGCATCCCTGACAAAACTTCTTTGATAATTGTTGCACCATTTCATCCAATAATTCAGCAAAAGAAAACAGTAATATAGTTGAAAGCAGTCTTTTTTCCATACCAACTTTAATTGCCACCATTGTACTATCAGTGTTCGTCTATAAATGAATGAAGAAATAAGATGCTGTCCTTTAGATAACACAGTTTCGTCCAATTTTCTTTAGTGATCAGAATCTTTTTCCCTTTAACAACAAGCTGTATTCGAGTATGTTTTCCTCTTTTCTTCACCACCACTTTTGTTGTTTCATCAATTAAACACTCGATCTGTTTCTTGAATAAATCAGTATGCAAGTGATCAAAGTCACAACCGTACACCTCTTTGGATAAATCAACCTGTGCCTGTGCCATTGATATAACTGTGTGCTTTTATAGTTGTGGTACCGGCTTAAATTGTTCATGATGATTCATTAAGAGATAAACGAAACGTATGGTGAACGTTTCGGTCACGTGGTTAGAAGGAGGGTTACTCGAACATTTTTTTCCTCCCTTCTTTTTATGTGAATCTCATTTATATTTTATTTATAGAAGGGTTTGGTAAAATGTAACCGTACAACCACTTAATAAACTAACCCATAGTTCTATACTCCCATTTTGTGTTGATAAATTAACAACTGCCGCAATAACAATTATGAAAACTATTATCATCTGACAAAAATACACGATCTCTGCTTTTGGTACATTCTGTCCGAAAAAACACCACTTTGTTTGAAGGTTTTCTGTGCTCATCCTCTCTAACATGTTAACTCAAAATGATTTTTTTTTTAAATACACAAAATATATATATATGTCTATATTTTATAGTAGAATTTCATTAAGAAGATGTAATTTCCAATGTTCAATATGAAAACTTTTGTTATCATATTGTTGTTTTAGTTGAAATAATGTATGTTTATCAATTGAAAGTAATAAAATGTACAATCTAGTTTTCTTTTCTTCGAAAATAAACAAGTTGTGAACCTTTTGTAGATATTTCATATTCGTTGGAGAAGAAAAACGAACTGATCATGTACAACAATAATAGACTCTTTTTGAATGATTTGTTGGTCCTTAAAAGGACCGTTGTACACATGTAAATGATATACATGGATTTTTTTCTTATTGGTAGTTGACAGGATCCATAAACTTGTAGTCTGCTAACACTGCATCAAAGTAATATCCACAAAAATATAGATCTTCAATAAACTCTGGGTGGTGTTCAAAGTTGTATAGAATACAAACAATGTAACCGTTTTTCAGAAGCCATGTTTCTACTGGACACCGAGATAGTTCTTCATGATGAAGTTTATCAACCCTGTTCCTTATCAAATTTGCAGTCTTTTTGGGACCTCTTCGTGATCGTCTGATCTTCCCTGTTAGTTCTCTTTCTCTTAAAAGTGTATACATATTAAAATTTTGGAGATTCATACTGTTTGTTCTTATGAAATTACTATAATGATGTATGCTATATAGTAAACGTTTTTCTTAGTTTATAAACTTTTTACATTTAGAGTATACGTTTACAAGATTAAACTTTAGGATGTTAACGTGCATGTCTCAACGTGTATGCCACGTTTACAAGATAATACGTAGGAGGGTAGGGGGGATTAAAAAACATGTCCGTTAATTTTTTCCCCCCACCGGATTTTAACCAGGATGTTAAGTACAAGTTAAGAAGATTAAGAGATTAATCCACTTCAGTTAAGAGGATTATAACCAGGATGTTAAGTAGCAGTTAAGAGGATTAGGAGATTAATCCACTTCAGTTAAGAGGATTATAACCCGGATGTTAAGTAGCAGTCAAGAGGATTAAGAGATTAATCCACTTCAGTTAAGAGGATTATAACCAGGATGTTAAGTACCAGTTAAGAGGATTAAGAGATTATAGACCGGATACTACGTCATAGTTAAGAGGATTAGCTGTGACGTGACTTCCGGTGGGGTTTTGGTGGGGGACTGACCCCATTTCATACTACTGCGGTATACTACTGTTGCCTTTATTTAGACTTGAGGTAATCTCTAAAGAAGCCAGATAGTAAACTTTAAAATTTATACATTTCAAGGGTACATTTTTGTTTTGTTTGCTTATTTGTTCTTTTTTGTGTTTTTTTTTTCACCCCCCCCCCCCCTCCTCGCCACCCCAAAACAAACGCGTTCGTAATTGGGGATGTATCTACATATCAAAACATAAAAACAACGCAATGCCACAAGATACCATAATATTACAGATCCTCATTTAAATGTATGTACTGCAAAATGTCTCACAAATATTTTAATTCATAGTTCATAAATATTATTTATTTCTGAATCCGATTGTTACATTCTAATGTATCATTTGCATGTTTTGAAACTATTATATTAACTATATCTACTAATGATAATATGCATGATGTGTAATTAAAGTTTCTGGTATATATTTAATTTTGAACTAATATTATAAAACAGTTATATATACAAGAAACTACACTATATATTAAAAACATACTGAAGGGTTATGTATTTTATGAAATTGTCCTAGCTGTGCTACATCTATATAATTGTTGGTCAATTTGTTTCTTTTAAATTCCCATCGGTATTTGGTCTGAGACACAATTTCACCACCAACTGAAGAAACCCAATGAAGGCGCCATGAAATCTTTGAAAGTTCGTGGCCATTTTTATGTTTTACCATGAGTAATGGCGGAGCATACACACAATCGTCGCATTCACATATGATGTGGTTTTGGAGGAAAAAGCAATTAAATCCTTAGCTTATTAAAATGATTTAATCTACTAATTTTAAATGTGAAAGTTTTACACATTTTTGTTCTGTTTGAAACAAATAAAATAATATGACCACAAAATGTTAAGTTGTGTTCAATTACATTTCCGTTCAGTAGGATCACACATTGGCTTGCTCATATTTTGTTTAGCGTTGTTTATAAAGTTTTAAGTAACTAAGTGTGTTTAGACAAGAACAATAAAAGCTATGAATTAATTGACCGAATATTATGTGGCTGAACAAGTATCGAATTTATCGCTTACAATAAGTTTGACAATCAACTGTTAAACTTCTGCATGATTTGATGGAATTTTGCTTAGATTTTTTAAGATGGATAACTTGATATCAAAATGACCGAATCAGTTCAAAATCTATTCTAATCTGTGTACAAAATTTCCCAAATGAGTATCAAGACACAATTTATAAAAATTAGAACGATATGCTCCACACCCGTAGCAAGGGGGAGAGGGTTCGGACGAACCCCCCCCTTTGAAATTCCTGGCTACGGGCCTGTGCTCAGCAACAGTCTAAGTGCAAGTTCAAGAATAAGGAAAAGGGAATGTACTCCGAACAGTTTAGTTACTTACATAAATATTTATTAACCCAAAAATTTTGAAAAGAGAGGCCCAAAACTAGACAACGTTATGAGTAGATCATGTAAATGCAAGTGTGTGTGTAGGTCCATAACGGGACCCTGGCTCCTAATTTCGTTTCTGCTATCTCCTTTACATCTTTGCATGGATTTACAATTGAATGTAAAATAAAGAATGGTTTGATTTTAACTCGGTATAACTCTTTAGAAAAGGTTGTATATATTTACGCTTTTAAAGTAGTGATTTTCTCTTTTCTGAGTACTGTATATATATTTCCCACACATACGGTCATGAATTTTCTCTTAAGCTTGGTTATTAATGACTTATGTTATAAACGTGAACAGTGACTTCCTATAAATTAGTGAAATTGCTGAATCAGATATATTTGCATCATGTGTGAAAATGCGTCAACATCAAGTTTGAAAAATTATACATTGGACATGAGGTTAGGTTTCCAGTATTAATTTTGACATCATTGATACTCCACTATTTTTCATTGATTCGGGTTTTTTTTAATTTGAAGTTTATTGTCAAATTTATCAGTTGGTATATCTAGATATTCTTCTTTTTTTTATATATTTTTCTACGATAGTTAATTGTTCACTTGGTGATCAGAAATAAAACAATTAAGCCAGTATATTAACCCACTTAAAATGCATGTACGTTTGTTTATAATGATGAAGTGAAAAGATATCACACTTATTTTGAATCTATGACCAATATGGTCGAACAGACAGCTATTTTCTCCAATATTATATAGCCTTCCTCTTTTCTCAGACCTCCCTCCCCGCCCCCCCCCCAAAAAAAAATAAAATAAAAATAAAATAAAAATACAACCAACAACAATTGAACAACAACCCTTACTTGATATTTTTTTAAAGAGAAGTAAAAACAATGAAGAATACGGGGAAATAAAATAAAATTAAACGGAACACTTTGGATATTAAACGTTGATATATTTAATGTATGATCTATAAACGAATACACAACTACATTCTGAAATATTATATATTTTCAAAATTGATATTGTGTTCATGTGTCTTAATAAAAGATAACATGATTGGTAAGTTATTGGGCTGAAGTCGAACGGACAAACCATTGATATATATAAAATATGAAGCATGTGTACAGTACTTCAAACACAGTGTAATTTGAGATACGGAGTAAACTTCCGTTGAACTATATATAAAACTGAAAAAACGAAAAACGAATAAAAAGAAGTTACACTCCTTTAGCCGGATTCTTTTATTCATCCAAACGCAAAAGGAGATGAACAAAAAAATAAGTAAAACTTTTCTTTATAATATTATGCTTTTTAATTTGAGCACAAACAAGTTTTTAATTTATCAATATTTGAACAACAGTATAAAATAAGCATAATTGATAGAATTCGTCACACTTTGTAAATTAAATAAAAAAGACGATACAATGGGGACTTTTAAAAACCCTAAGTCGAGCGGAACTGGCAAAGCCATGGAAAAAAGACAAACAATTTTATAAAGCAATAGCACAGCGAAAAAGAGTCTCCGCAAATAGAACGTCACCAGAATCAGGGTTTAACTCATGTGCTCTGGAAGAGTAAGCGATCCTGTTCCGCTAGTTACACATATCGGTGATGAGTCTCATTTATTTTGGGTTTTTTTTTCTCACAGAAAATTAATGACTAGTGCTACTTAAATTTTTCTATTATTTCAAGATTGACCATTTGCAATTGTTTTCTCATATATAAAAAGTATTTACCAAATATTCGAACTGAATGTCCTTTTTTTTTGCTGTATTTGGAAACTGTTGTGTAGTTAAATCGTGTTCTTGTGCGGTTGATTTCAACCCGATTCCCTCTTATTTAGTTTTATTTTAGGACTAAATCGTGTCTTATGAGATAATCAAAAACTAATAAAACGACATATCCGATTTCTGACATTTTAGTAAATACTATTTTGAATCCAATTGACCTTTCGTAGATTGTATTGACATGATGAAAAGTGCATATTTTCAATATACATGTATGTTTTAAGTTAAGTGAATTCACATGGCACGTTTTGAGTTTCAGAATTATAATAACTTCTCTACTCTATTGGCCATAAACGATTCCAATGTCATACTAATAGTACAAGAAACCAAATAAAAGTTTTGCCGTCAAAACAAAATCACCGAGGAGTGTTTCGCAGACGGTGACATATAAACTGATAAAAACGAGTTAAGAAGCAGACATGAAGTGGTCAGACAGGGTCTTTTGTCGTCTTTATTATTTGTGACATTAAACACACCTTGTTGTAAACCAAAGTATCCTTCATTTTGAGTCTATCATTTATTCAGTACAAAAAAATATCCACAAATATTTTTTTTCAAATAGTGCTAATAGTCAGACTTTATGAAATATGTAGCAAAAGTTCTTTTAATTGTTACATGCATACGTTTGTTGGGAAAATCAACCTTTGTTTCGATTTAATCTTTTATGTGTTTTCAATATCAAAATAACAAAAAGCGTTTATGCTGATGAAATTTTTTTAAAAGCTTACAAATGCTAATATACAGAGCTACGCAAATATCAAGGCGGTTTTCAAAAGTTGCTACCAAAATAAAAAAAATGTGTTTTTGCGATTTAGTTTTCTATGCTAATGCTTATATATATAGTTCAGCTAACATAAAAGGTATGCAAAAATTACTATATCAAAACAAAGAAATATTTTTTAATCTGCATTAATTTTGTGATTTCACAGTTTAGCAACTATAAAAGAGTATATCGAAGATGATTACAAGTTTAAGACGATATGAATTTGGAATAGAAAGAAGTAAAATGCATGCGCAATGTTTTATGGCTCGTCATTTGTTCACTTTCTCGTGTAAATAAAACATTTGGCGACATGGGGTTCACCCAAGTATTCAATGGGGTTGTGTTAGTCATTCTGAAGTTGATGGCGAAGTGTTTTTTGTGGATATTTTGTCTGTTTGTTGTTTTTTTCTTTTGGTCCTAGTTTTGCCTGTTTTTCTTCAACTTATATTTTTTATTGCTCTCTATGCATCTTTGTATTCTATATTTTTACACAAGTGAAGTGTAGTGTAACTTGACTATTCACGTATTCATCCTTGTTTAATTAAACATTTCTAAATCAATTTTAACATCATCTGTAATCTCGTGATAGCGAGATCAGAGCGCATACGTAGATACGGCCTTCGACACTCCAACGGATCCAATGAGATACTTAATTAAACTGAGATCGACATATTTAGTTCTTCTCAGCTAAAATAGATAGAAGTTAGAAAAAGAGACTGGTCAGCTTCTCAGCTAAAATAGATAAAAGTTAGAAAAAAAGACTGGTCAGCTCGAGAGTCCGAAAAGTGTGTCCGTGTAGTGTGACATGTTTTTCTGCGGACTGTTACATTGTAAACTGGCACTGGCACGACTATGCTTATCTAATTTAACAGTTTATTTCAATTTTAATTCAAGAAAGTAAATGCAACAGCGTGGTTATATTGATTTGTAAAACATCATTTGTTTGCACCATAAATGGAGAACAGAGATTTAGTTTATGCTTTACATCCTCCTTATAGAAAAATTAGATATACAAGGATTGAGAAATCCACTAAAATACAAAAGGTAATTTTGCACATAATGATATGTATCACTTTATATCAATATATGTTTGAACATATTAAAATGTGCAACTGCGTTAAATCTATGACACCGGAAACGAAAAAGTAAGATATGGTAATCATCGTTTATTTTGAAAATGCAAGGTATACAAGTTATTTATTTACCAACAATACCATATAAAGTAAAACATCATATGACAAATCTGCATTATCTGTTAGTCAGGTGATAATGTATTTTAATCTGAATTGAGTCGGTTCTAAATGTGGACACGTGCATGTTGCGGTTTTGTATTAGTGTGCATCTAATGTATAGGTGTGATATATATTAGGTTTAAATTACTATACTGAGGCTTTGCTATGTGATTCATTATTAATTTATATAAGTTAACCATAGCATTTAATATTTGGTCTCAGACCTCCCAAAACCAATAGATACCATTTAAGATCACTTAACTAGTGTCTAGCGTAAAAGGTTAAATGGGGCAGCAATGTATTACCCACATGTATAATTATTTTTAATATTGCACTACCAGTGGAAAGGTACTAAAATGGCTCTTAAGGTTGGGGGAAATATTAAATAAGATTTTAATCGTTAAAACAATTATAAACGGTACTTGCAAATGTAAAATAAAAAGAGATGACCACAAAGTTCGAAAAGGAAATATCCTTTATGCAGGAAATCATCTTTTAACCTTTAGTTACATTTATCTACACCAGAAAGTAATAAAACACCGAAAAACATTAGAACTGTTACCCTGACTGCATATCTTTTTTTGCAATCCGCAAAGGCAGATATACTTTTATGATTAAAATGAAAAATGAAAGCCTATTCACCCGAAAAGAGCCCCAAATATGATATCATTTGGGGATATACCGAAAAAAGTGTGAGTCAACGTTTAAACAGATACAAAAAGATTCAAATGTAGTGACCTCACTATTTAAATACTAATGTATCTTTATACTATACTATACTGTATGATAATCCATTGCTACTGGCTAACCAAGGTAAGTAGTCTGTACTTAAAACTTTTAAATTAGCAAAATATATCAAAAGCAATTAAAAATTTACAAATTTGGTTTTACTGTCGAAGAAAATAAATATTGGATGTTGGTATATATGTGTACATATGCAAAGCATATTCGCAGTCACTGCAGAATATTAGCAAGATTGATTTTAGTGCTATTATTTATATTTTTTGATATTGCAAAGACGTTATTTATGGATTTCTGACAACATCGAAATTTGAAAAGGAAAGTAGTCGAAAAGAAGCTGACATATATATAAGATTCAACAAAATTTAATGTGATAAATCTTTATTAATTGAATTATTGATATGCATCGTTTTTGCTAAAAGTGGACTTTTGACATACAAATTAAGTAACTGTTAAAATTTAAATTGAATAATGCAATTTTTTAAGAAATTTAATTTATTTTATAATAAATAGATGTGTTTACATTCAATTCTCGGTAATCTTGGTGCAATTCAAAGTTATTTATCATATTTCGTATACTCCCCCCCCCCCTTTTAATTCATTGCAATTTTTTTCTTTTTTTTATCTTATCAAAAAGAAAATGCTGTAAAATGTTTTCATGTTTTCGACTTTCAATATTTGTCCTTACCTACTTACTTTTTCAAATTATCTCTATCTACGACAAAAGTTAAAATTAGAAAAAAAAGTGATTGTATTTTTTATGAATGCTGTCATTGTTTTGTTCTCTTATTAAGAGGTGGGTATAGATATTTCACATGGTATATTAATTTTAATGTTATTTTTATTTGAACTTTTAATTTTTAAGCACCCTCTTAAATTAATTATAATATAAGTGTTCCGTCTTCCCACAAATTCAAGATGTCTAATTATTGCTTCCGTCATATTACTCAGAAAAAAAGCTTCTATTTTTTTCAACCTTGTTATTTGTTTTTTTTACTAATTTTGCGCAATAAATGAATATTTAAAGGTTTTATTTCGTCTACGGGGGAACCAGATACAAAAATATTTTAGCATATATTTAAAAAAAAAAAAACTATCAAACATTATTCAAGTTGCGTTTGAAGTGAAAACAATAGATAACTGGTTTCATTTTTAATTTTGAAATAATAAATATGCAAAAATAATTAAATATACGGATAAAAGTTATCAAAATATCACTTTCATTATTATTTTGTCGTTGCTACTATGCTTTTTTGTTGTTGTCATAGTTTACATAGTTAATTTGGGTAAGTTTCTGTCCTTTAACTTTTAATGTAATTGCAATTTCCATGCGATACTAAAGTATGAAATTATAATATACTTAATATGTTTTATTCTCTATGTATTCAAGAATGGAAAATAGCATATAAAGTGTAGACATACTTTATACTAAAATATTACATGACTACCAGATATTTTCCTACGTTTTTGACAAAAAAGTTATCGTTTACAAAAAAAAGTAAACCATACCATATTTTTTATTTTAAAAGCAAAGTTTCGCTAGTCCAAAGTCCAATAACCTTAACTTGAAATTAAGTTTTAAAATTTGTGACAATTAACTAAAAAATGTTTACTTCATTTTGAGAACTTTCCTACTTTTTGTTTAACAATAAAACAAAGAACGCTAATAAGATTGAAATATAAGCTCTGATAAGTCCTATAAAAATTTGTTCTAACTTCAAAATACTAGCTTTAAGATTTTCCTTCGAATCTTAACTACAACAATAAAAGCTTGTATAGAAATTAAGCATTTTTGATAAAATTAGTTACTATAAATACTATCTACAATAGCCAATGAATTAAAAAGCAGAACTGAAAAGACGGCAATGCTAGATTGTTGGAAAGTTCGGAAATCGTTGAAACTCACGCTTTTTGTTCACCAATTTCCAAATCGTATATATATTTAAAAAAAAATGAGAAAATTGAGTACAAAAGTCTTGAAAATAATATAAATCGAAGCGTTAATTAGTTTAAAGTGTCGTTTAAAATTTGAATGATTTTTATTTGAAATTAAATCCAGATTATGCCTTTTTTGCATTACATACTATTAAAATAAGGAGATGCGGTATTATTGCCAATGAAATAACCATCCACTAGATGCATTCAATTTCAGAATTACATTTTTATTAATTAATACAAATTGAATCATGAACAATATCGTTTCCTCTTAGGGAATCGAACACAATAGGTCGAGAAAGAGAGCGGCAACAAATGTGCATTCTTATATAATAATATTTGGTAGGATTGCCAAAGACACGTTTTCTCAAAATACCAAGTAATTTCAAATCTAGTTACTATCGTTCAGCGCGCGGCCTTCAAAATCTTCAAAAATAAGCAAACCATAGCAAACAAAAAAGGCCCCTAAAAACAAAATGTATACCAATTCAAACGAAAAAAACTCGCTTGTTTAATTGCAAGCAAAAATTACCAAACATAGGTATAACAACTGTTGGTTCCCTTTAATTACACGTATCTGCATTTATCCAAGCATTTTGCATGCTTCAACTTTGTCTTTGACCGCTTTTTATAAAAGTAATTGAACAACATATGGATCAACGAAAGGTATGTTTTTATTGACCCATTCCACTGCTAGAGGACTATAATATTAATCCACAAGTGGAAAACGCAAGAATGAAACCACCCGTCTTACAAAACTTTGTCTGCTTTTTAGTGTCTCGTTTGGTTCAGCACAGATTTTAGAATGACCTTCGTCAGGAACGCGCAGAGTTGCTCATTAAACAAAAAAAGTCATTAAATGAGCAATGTCAATACACATAATCATTTAATAAATCATTGCCAATTTGAAACATTGGACTGTAGCGGTGGTAAATTTATTGACCCCTTGTAATGCTTACAGTAGTCATAATTAGACCAACTGAGAGTATAAATATCACCAGCAGAGAAGTTAAAAAGTAATTTAACTTTTTAAAAGTATTTGAAGATAAAATTGAAAAAACTTTTGTTTTAAAACTAGGTTTACCTTATTATGTAAACTGAACTGATTTTGCAACAGACAAATTCTCGAAAAAAAGTTTGCATATTTATCTCAAATAACAAAATAGAATTAGTTTTGAATTTCGAAAAAAAAGCTACACATAAATATCCTGTAATTCTCAAAAAACAAAAAACAAAAAACACTCCAAAAACCAATTTTTATTTTTTCTTTGTTTTAAATATAGGACCTTTAAGGGACTTTTCGTTACATTAAATATTTTCTCTTTTCTAGAACGAAAGGCATACTATTTCAACTTCTTTGTTGGAATTTTTGTTTTAATTGAAATCATACATATCTAAGAAATTTGAAAAGAAAGAAAAAATATAGGATGCACATGTGTTTGGTAAAATCACCCAGACTCAATCTAAATGTTAGCCTTTGCCAGTAAAAAACGAAACATTGATATCAATATTTTAAAAAATTTCTCGGGAGATAAGAAAGATTCTGTCTAAATTTCATAAAATTCAATAAGGGTTCGACAAAGTTATTTATATCTACTAAAGATCTCAACCACAGAATGCATAGAATGACGGAATCTAGAATTGCTATTTCTCGCTTTTGTGACATGAATATCGCAGGCTGGAACTTTTTTATATCAGTCATAATTCGGTAACCTCTAGTTATATTTAGTAGATTACTATAGTAACGAAGGCACAGTTTATGAATATGTATTTTATAATCCATTGGTATATTGATTTAGCTTGCTCAATCTTCGATGGAAATAAGTGCAAGTATATTCATTACGAGCACCAATAAATTATTGGTACAAAAGGTTCTGCAAAGTGGGGAGAAATAGAGGAAAAGCTGAAAATAGAACGGTCACTAGAAAATAATGGTATATAAAGTGTATACGGTTAGACATTTTCCCTTACCATTTCAACAGGGGAAGTGCTTTTTTGCAGGTTACAGGTTGCAGGTTGCGGGTTGAGGGTTTGCGGGTTGCGGTTGAGTGTTGCAGGTTGCAGGTTGTGGGTGGCAGGGCACACACATGTATATTATATATGTAAAAAGGTCATATTAGGGGAGTTAAAACATATAAAATCTACCCAATGACTATTAAATTTGTAATTTATTTCTTACAGTACACATACTGTAGGGTAGGCCCCTAGAAGTATTTTGTCAGTATTTATTTTTGTCATTTTTTAAACGTTATCTTCAAATTCTATACTCACCATTTTAATACACATGCATGTACCCATCTTTTGATGCTTATCATACTGTTCAATTGCTAATAATAGTTCTAAACATTGATTCTAGTGAAGTTAAATTAATAAAAACTTCAAATTGACATAGGCTGAACAGGTTCTATAGAACACATAAATCTGTCTTAATCTAGTTACATAAACAATAAAATCCCTTTCAGTGGACATTCAAATTCTTGAGGCTGTAATTATTGGCTTTAAATAATTATA
>CM034352.1:84274364-84383145 GCA_019925275.1 Mytilus edulis | reverse complement strand
GTTATTCATGACGAAAACACACGACTGATAACGGACAAGCACGTGATGGCGATAGGGTACAGTAACTTCAAAGGAATAACAACACCGGGTTCAAATCTTTTAAAATTGTATCTATATGCGAAAAAAATATAAATGATAAAATGAGCTATTCTATAAGCAAAGCAAACCGGTGCAAAACAAGCTGATAATGTTGGTTTTTTTTTAAATTTATCTTAATTTATTTATTAGAAAAAGAAATTCACTTATTCAAACTGCCGTAAGAACTAATGCGCGATATAATAAACTAAATATACATTTTTTTTTATCATAATAAAATATGTGTCAGTTATATCAAATTTATTAATTCAACGTCTAGTACATCTGATGAAATATGTAAAATTATGTACTACAGACATGTCAATCCTTCATGTACACACTTTTACATCCTGAATTTCAGAAATGTACAAAATGAGCATAGATCTAAATACACTACATGTAAGTGATGTATTGAAAGCCATATTTACCCTGAAAAAGTAATTTCTGGCAGAATATAGTTGAGAACAGACGAAAAATGTTTGAATCAATAAGGCCATAAAAAAGAAAACAAAAAAAAGCATTAAAAAAGATAAGTTGTCAGACCTTGTATTAGTTTACATGTAATAAATAACATAAAAAAATCAATATAACAAATAAAGTAACTCATAGTCGAGAGGGTAATAGTGCAGATTGTTACTCCTTTAGAAACCGAGGTTGATAATGTTTTTTCAAAGGGTAAAAGCTGCCGTATCATCTTATCAATGATGTCTCATTCATAGACTGACGCATGTTCCCCCATAAGTCGAGGTTGATTGAGTACTGTTTAAAAAAACTGAGTTACTCCCATTTCTTTCTAAATTCGGAAACCCACATTTGTGTGCTCATTTGTCAAAATGATCTTAAGAATTCTATTCCATTTACTTTAAATTAAAATGTTTCAGTTAGTGGACAAGTGAGTCGGGCTTTCACCGCTTGTGCCTCAAAATTCCAAGCACATCTATTTCAGAATTAAGACATTATCATGATAATCAAATAAAAACGGTTGAAAATGTGTTGCATATGCAAAAATGTATAAAAAGGTATCTTACAAGATATTGTGATAGGATCAAAGTTGGCTATTGGGAATTTATCGTGATTACGAATGATTGATTGCATTTTGTTTGTTTAATATTCAGTGATAAATATTCCATGCACGTCCAGAACGAGGCTTCGACGGAACGCAAGATGCATTCTCTTTTCGATTGTTTCTATAACTGCAAGCATTCTTTCGTATTATTTCTTATTGTTTTATCTGTGTTTTATCATCAATTATACCACAATTATAGAGTTTAGTGTGTTGCCTTTATTGATTTATACTGTATGTCCTTTATATCATCGTGATAAAAATAGGGAGAGGTTTAAAATCTTAAAAGGAAACTATTAAGACATGTGCATTAATATTATGCCTGTCAACTTTCTGCAACATCATTTTGGGTTGTATCATATCACGTTGCTCTTCGTGTAGATATATAATATCACAATAAGGATATACTTTTTTTTATGTTGCATGATTGCCAAAGAGAAAAACTATCCATCCGAGGCCTGAAAACGAGGTGTAATGTCACATAAAACTATGCTGTATAGTTTTTGCTCATTGTTGAAGGCCTTACGGTGACCTATAGTTGTTATTTTGTGTGTCAGTTAAGAATTGACGATTTTCCCACCTCTTTTCTCCCTTGGTCTTTTCATATTGTATCGTTATGCAACGACAGCGTTTAAATCGGGGAACAAATGTCGACGGATGACGGTATATTAAAAACAAAAGGTTCATTTTAAAGATGAATTTATAAAAGCTACAAATTGCAAACATGTTTTGTTCACAGAAGAAATAAAGTGTAAAGCCATAAGTAGCAGGATCCGTTTATTTGCTAGCTAAGGAAATTATGTGCACGTTCCAATAATGAATACAGCTTCATATAGAGGGCGCTGATGTAAACAGTCAACAGTGAACATGCAATTTGTTGCAAGTTCATTTATATCCAAACCCTTTCTCATTTTGTTACTAAACAAATATGAACAGTCAAGAAGTTTGCACTTTACTTGTGATTTAAATACTACAAACCAAATAGTTCAGTAGTAGGGACACTTCACGGTACCCTGGTTACATTGAACGAGGTGAAATAGTGCTAAAGTACAACTAAAATAGGTCTTATAATTCTAGTAGGACAGTTTCAGGTCTTTCATGTGGTTATTCAGGGATCAAAAGAGTTGTCAAAAGAATTGTTCTTTGATACTGTTTGCAGAAGTAAATTAGGTGCAAGAGAAATTCGATCAATCATAGAGAGGACGTATTAGTACAAAGATTAAAACAGAATTAATCGCTTTATGTAAATTCACTGTTTAAATTGTCCGACACGCAAATAAAGAACACAAAATAATAATTGAAACCGCAAAATTAATTCGGGCATGAAACTACTCTTTACAATTTTTACGTTTAAATGAACATAAAAGAGTAAATGTTCGCTAATTTGGGGAAAAAATCTTAACCCTACATAATTTTTGTACGATTTTGTAAAAGATAAATTCATTAGTGAGTTCTTATCCCGAAAACTGATAGTAAGTCACTCTAAGAGTACTGGTAAACTTAAAAAGTTGGAAATACCATATTTATTTCTGATTGTTATAGTACAGTTGCCTTGGATTAAAATAACTTAATTTACAAGCATATTTGACAAAGGTTATCTCACATCATATTTAATATTACCCTAAATAGCATTTCCTTGTTAAAATAAATACAGTCTTCGTTGTTTCCAAGGCAAGGGATTTCATTCAGGGAGTTTTCTACTCTTCTCTGTAAATAAAGTCCATTATTTATAAATTGCTTTGTCATAATTCAAATTTCCCTAAAATCAGAATAAAACATCTGACAATAAAAAAATATCTTCAAAGATAACATGGTTATATTTTTGTACACACGTCGTGTGTTTCGTTTACAAAAATCAGCATTGACGTTCGAATATAAAACGCAATGTCCTGATTGAGGTTCGCCTTTTATATAATATATATCAAACTAATTATAAAAACTTCTTGAACTTTGATTTCGCACTTTTACCTTCATTGCATATTCAGAAAGGTCTTCAAAATCTGTGTCAAAAGAAGAACACTTTAAACTTCTCCTTTCGTGAGAAGAAAAAATGAAAATCGATTCCATACGTTTAGATACTGAAAACCAACTTAATTTCGCGGATATTTTATTTCGCGTTTTATCCTTTCTAGTCCACTTCGAGGCTACTTGATTCCGCGATTTTCAAATTTATATTATGTAGTTTAATAAGGAACATTACAGTTTTAAATTTTCGCGACGATTTATATTCGCGTTATTTTTTTACTCGCGAAAGTCGCGAAAATAAATCGCTCGCGAAAATAAGTTGGTTTACAGTATACTAGATGGTGATCTTTCAAATGTAAAATGTATATGCACACATACCGTATCTTGACCTATAATGGTTTACTATTATAAATTGTTATTTGGATGAAGAGTTGTCTCATTTGCTCTCATACCACATCTTCCTATATCTATATATGTGGTATTACACTAGTAATTTTTGGCGCCTATTATAGTTTGCTGTTCAGTGTGAGTCAAGGCTCCGTGTTGAAGACCGTAATAATAATTTTACCTATAATGGTTTACTTTGTGAATTGGATTGAGAGTTGTCTCATTGGCACTCATACCACATCTTCTAAGGGATGATTTTTCATTTCCTATCGTTAATTATCCGTTTTTAGATGGTGACGTTCCCTTGTCACCATCTTACGGTGTTTATATATCTCAACTTGTACGATTCGCTCGTGTATGTAACAATGTTTTAGATTTTAACGAGAGAAATTTATGTATTACTGAAAAATTATTACACCAGGGTTTTCGATATCACAAACTAGTCAAAACATTTACTAAATTTTATCATCGGTATAAAGACATCATTCGTAAATATAGCTCAACATGCAGACTTCTAATACGTTCAGGTATTTCACATCCATTTTTTTATGGTAATATTCTTTATAAAGCACAAAGGTGTCAGTATTCACCTCAGAAACTTACAAAACCTTTGAATAGACTTATTAAGAAGGGATATAATTACGATACTGTTGTCAAGTCATTAAAGATTGCATATTTTGGCGTTAATATTGAGTCACTGATAAGGTCTTTGCATCGGAACTAAACACATTTATTCTAAAAACAGTTGTTGGCATGACACGGGTTATGTTCTTCTCATATATGTTATGATGGTATGATACTAAACCCCTAACGGGAAGGATTGTGCCTGATGTTCATATGATGAAATCATAATCTTTCAGTCAGTTTAGTTGAAGTCTGGAGCTGGCATGTCAGTTAACTGCTAGTAGTCTGTTGTTATTTATGTATTATTGTCATTTTGTTTATTTTCTTTGGTTACATCTTCTGACATCAGACTCGGATTTCTCTTGAACTGAATTTTAATGTGCGTATTGTTATGCGTTTACTTTACTACATTGGTTAGAGGTATAGGGGGAGGGTTGAGATCTCACAAACATGTTTAACCCCGCCGCATTTTTGCGCCTGTCCCAAGTCAGGAGCCTCTGGCCTTTGTTAGTCTTGTATTATTTTAATTTTAGTTTCTTGTGTACAATTTGGAAATTAGTATGGCGTTCATTATCACTGGACTAGTATATATTTGTTTAGGGGCCAGCTGAAGGACGCCTCCGGGTGCGGGAATTTCTCGCTACATTGAAGACCTGTTGGTGACCCTCTGCTGTTGTTTTTTATTTGGGCGGGTTGTTGTCTCTTTGACACATTCCCCATTTCCATTCTCAATTTTATTATGATATAGTATCTTTGAACGAATCACTCACTGCTTCGTATTAATATATAATTCACTACCTTTTTACAGAAAGTTGAGGAAAGCTTAACATAAGTATGACATTTATTTCTGTTGCACTGGTTTACCGCTCAAATGTTATTTTTTTAAACTTGATTTTGCTTATTCATAATTAAGGTGTACATGATCTTTTCTGAGATTTGGCACAGCGTCAATTGAACATCAAAATGGTTCTGTTTTATGATTGTTATCATCTACACCTATATAAATGTGCCACCGAAGAAACAATAATGTGACCAGTCTATAATCGTTCATTGTATGAACATTTAAATATTTCATTCCAAGTCCTAAAGCTAAACGGCGTATACAATGTACACCGATCAAACATATATCTATGGAAGCCCTTAAGTTGTTCCCAGTACTATTTTATTATTTATCAAAGTTAAAAACAAATTACTAGTAAACAGAAACATTAAAAAGAGCTGCCATCAACATCAGAATCTCAAAATAACGACAATCGTTAAGAAGAAACAAATATATACCCCAAGTATAAACGATTTCTATTTTTGGTATTCTTTTATGGTCATGTTCACAGGCACTTGTCTCAGATTTTTTTCTATACACCTTTATATAATGCTAAGGTACGTAGGAATTTTGCTTATGATCAAGTTTGATAAGAAAGCTCAAGTAGTGCTGTTTGCATGGATTTGTACATTTTATTGCTAAAATCTGGTAATTAACGATGGACAGTCAAGACATTTCAAACCAAGAAGATCAGCATATTTCCTTAATTGTGGAAAAAGCAACAACAAAAATATATATATAATTTTGTTGATTGAAATCCTACGATCAATGTTCCTGTTTATCTGCGAAAAATTGTTACAAGTAGAAGTAAGAAGAAGTGGTATGAGTGCCAATGAGACAACATTCCATCCAAGTATGATGTAAATATGTCTGAAAAAAGGATCGACATATTACTTATGTAGTATATATGTATATATATCTGTGTAAAAAGAGGAGCGCTTTAGATGTTTGTACAAATCCGTAATATATACCAAAGGCTGTTCACTTCAACCCTTAAGCATCATGTTTTCAGGTAAAAAGGTGAAGCAACTTAGAATCGCATGATGTCCAAACAGAATGACATCAGATCGACAGGGTTTACCGTTTCAACTGCGCATAAGCAACATCTGTAAAATTTGATTTCTCAGGTGTTTCTGAATCAAGTGTCATCAAGTGTCACGGTCTTGAATCTGATGTCAATGAATATGTCAAACAATGAAAAAGGGGTCAAATGTCAAATCTGTGTTAGAGTAAAAATCAGAATCGTAACCAAGGAGGGTGCGAAAGATACCAAAGGGACAGTCAAACTCATAAATCAAAAATAAACTGACAACGCCATGGCTAAAAAATAAAAAGACAAACAGACAAATAATTATAGTACACAAGAAACAATATATATATATATATGTCAAGACACAGCATACCAAGTTAGATGAGGACTCACCATAGTCGGTTACGTATTTACTATCTATAAATTGATATCGTTTTGTCTTTTCTATTCATTCTGGTCGGTCACTAAATTCATGGTCAATACCAGACTTAACATATTGTACGTCATATGTGCGTTTCGTCTATAAAAACGCAGTAGTGAAACTCGACAGGCCAAATAAAGAACGAGGTTGAGGGCTTTGAGGTCCAAAAATTCCCCCCAAAAATATTTGCTAAATAAAGCTAAAGCAATCATTCCTAATGTGAAAATTCCAAATGTTTCGAACAATTCAAAATTGTGTAAACATTTTTTATAGAATTATAATTATATACATTTGTAAATGATAGTTGATGTTAAAACATAAGTGCTGACTACTGTGCTGTTTATACCATCGGGGAGGAACCTGAGCAAAGTGGAGAGGGATTAATATAAGTTGCGACAACTTGTTTCACAATCAACTATAAATAAAAAAAAACTAGCAGTAATGTTTGTCAAATCTCTACGCCATCTTTTAATTTTAATATTCTTTATCAATTGAAAATTCAATTTGAAATTGATTACAAGCAAACAATTTAAAGATTGACTTTTTGAAGGACAGACATATAATGATAAAAAACAACTTTCATTGTGTATACCTCAATTGATTAAGCTGTTATCGAATAAATATATGCAAAAAAACATGAAATAAGATATTCAACATAGCCATAGGGTTAATTAATTAAAAGTTTAAAACAATTAATATTCAAAAGTCAGTATAAATTACCCTGTAAATAAAAGTGTTAGATACCAAGTTTCACCAATACAGATATATAAGGCACTATGCCAATTGTTGCACATAATTGTTTTTGTTTTTTTTGGTCTAATCAGATTTTTTACTTGGATATGTCAGGAACGAAGGTGGATATTTATTGCAACAAAACGTCAGAGAAGAAATCTAACCTACTGTTTATGTAACAGATACATGTAATCACCGACGTCAGGTTTATAGAGAGAAAAGACACGAAGTTTGACATGTTTTGTACAACTTGAGGGTATAGTGTGAACTAAATTAGGTACGAAATCTTTCGTACGTAAGTGCTCCATAAATGTAATTCAATACAGACAAACTGTGTCATTTTAATTAGGTTGAAACTACATTACATTTGTACATTTGAATTGTAACTTTTTTGGTTGCCCGGCAATATCATTGACAAATTCGTTTTATTTTTTAATTAAGTTTATGTTTTTTGGATTGTAGAGAGTATTAATATTTGACATATACACTAACACCATGTTTTCCTTTTAGCACATATTAATATTATACTATAATACAAATGTCTAAACATTCAACTCGTTTCTGATAATAGTTACTGCAAATGATAAAGGGAAATTTTTTGGCATTATTTTCAAATAAAGTTTTTTAAACTTGGATAACAATAATCCAAGCAAAACAGACCCAACGTCTTACAACATCATTTTAAGTGATAATTGTATAAGGTATATGGGTTTAACAAACTTTATTTGTTAACGATTCAAATATCAATTAAAGATATGCAATCGTCTGTAAAAGCTATGATGTATTAATATCATCTAAATTTGGAAAGGTTTGTTATCAAAGTCATTAAACATTTTGGCAACACGAAACAAATTTAAATTACAAACAGAAATTAACAAACTTAGTGTATCTGTTAATACAAATTGTTTGTTTTTCTCTTCTCTGAAGTGCAAACTGTCATCCGAAACACGTAAGTGTCGACCGAAGTTTAAATATAAATGGTTAACCAATGGTAGCATTTTGGTTCAAAAGAAAATCACATGTATTCCAAAGAAATACATCTTGATATCCTGCTTTATATAATTTAATGTTTATAATTTTAAGTAAACTTAATTTATTCTTCTATTTACATAAACACATATTATGACCTTTACATATGAAGTCTATAAAACATAGAGTGCATATATTTCTAACACAAACGATACAAAAAGCTAAGCCCGCACATGTTTTGATCATTGTTTCTAACATACGTTTGCAAAATTTACCTAATTTAAAACTTTGACAAACTATGCACTCGTTAAAAATGCGTCTACAGATTGTCGTTCATCGGTTGTAAGTACAAACGCTAAATTTCAGTCTGATTAAACGATGTATCATTTGTTTTAACTTTTGTTATAAGTCTGCTTACCAACAACATGTCCATGCAGTATTGGAAGTTCAAAAAGGGTCAGTAAACACTTATTAAACGCTGTATGTGTTTCTACTTTTGTAGCGTTTAGCAAACGACAACAAATAGCACACAGCATTTACAAAATTCCGGTTAGAAAGAAATGCACCCTAACTTATTGCTTGCACTTTTCTGAATTTCCTTTTGACGTTTAACAACTTCACGTAAACTGGACCCCTGTTTCGATATGAAGCTTTAGATGGCATGGCGGAAGAGTTTAAACTACTTGTTGAACACGTGCACGTGTTCTCAGTGGTTATGAAACCTGGAAATGTGACGTATGTACAAACATTTTACGAAACATTTTTTAATCTATTTCATCAACTATTAAAATAATTATTTTGAGATTGTTTAATGATTAATAGAAAAAAGGTCTACTTAAAAAACTAAATTACTGCCGTGTTTATTGTTACAAGAACCGCTCACTGTATATACCATAATGGCAAAAAGAAATTAAATTTGTTTTATTTTTTTTTAATGTGATGAAAACTCGTCTTAAAATAAATTTTTTAAAGATCAACTTTAAACGTGTTGTGCAAGAATTTGCAATGTAATGTATATATCGGAAAGCTTTGTCCTCGATCGATGTACAGCATAGCATAACTCAAGGTAAAATGATACCCCAAAATATCATCTTTTATTACATAAGATGACAATTGAGGACAAAACTTTAAAAAAAAGATACGACATGTACATCAAAACAACCGTTTTAATATTTATTTTAGTCCGAACTGTCGCCTGAACACGTTTATTGGGAATATTATTGAATTGAATTGCAAAATGATCTGTTGAATCTGCAAATAAATAAAATTGAAAATTGAAATGGGGAATATATCACAGAGACAACAACATGACCAGAGAGCAAAAACAGCCGAGGGCTATCAATGGGTATTCAACCGGCACAATGAGAAAATCCCGCACCCGTTGGTGTGTTTCAGCTGGTAACTAAAAAAAATGTACTAATTCTTTGGAAAAGGACGTCATATTAAACTTCAAATCATATAAATGAATACTCAATAGGAATTGAAAACAACAACATAAAACACTAACAAAAACCAAAGGCTCATAACTTGGGACAGGCTCAAACATGTGGTGGGGTTAAACATGTTTGTGAAATCTAAAATCAAGTTGTAGAGCTTCTCTATTGCTTGATTACATAATTTGTGGGTTTCTGTAATCGCACACAAGTTTTAAAGGTATCTCATATAAGCCACTACGGTAAAGACGTCATACACCTTAGATGACATAAAAGGCAAACAAATGCTTTGAATAGTCTACTTAAAAGAAAGGGCCTCAATGTGGTCGGAAGAGTTCTCTTAAACTACTTGATATAAATCAAATAAACTTGTGCATTCTGAAGTTCAACAAAACATTATTATAGTAGGTTTGGAATGGTCGAAGTGGACAATCATATGCAACCCTTTTAAACAATTTTACATAAACCAACTTCCTTTACAAGAAGAGCACTTACATGTATGTCTTGTACATTGACATTGTAAATTTGTATTATGTGGATTTATAAATATATGGAAAACAGAAGATTTTGAGATAAATTTTTATTTTCTATATCTTAGATTTTTCCTACTTTGGATATTTCGAGCTCCTGTATTAACAAGTGTATATAGGAGTTTTTGGCCCACAGGAAGAATACTTTAGTGTATAAATGCAAAGTTTTATGGTTTCTTGTAAATGAATGTTATATTTATAGAACATACTATGCAGTACTTAGTGCAGTATTTATATAAACCTTTTGATATATGTGGTTTGGTGCAGTTTTTTGGTTTTAAAGGCAAGTAAAAATAACTAAAAGCTGCACAGTTCAAGTGGGTGCAAGCCGCCACAACTTGCAAATAAGTAAAATTTTAAACTTACTAGATTGAATATGAAACATTATTCATGCATATAACATAGTTCAGCTTTATATTCAAAAAGTGCATATCTTTTTTTTTGCATTAATATGCACCGAAGTCTAGAAATAAAGGAAGCGAATATTACAAGTTCGAAAAATAGTTGTAAACATATGACGTATCAAGAAAATAGGCGTTATTTAGTCCATATAAGGAAATAAACTGGTCATGTGTTAAAAATATTCCCACGGTTGTTTACAGGTAAAATACTATGTATTTATCGTGACATAAGCTGTTATGATAGATGAGAAAATAATACAAAAAGAAAATAAGTAAAAATCACCCAAACGAACAAAAGGTCATCATTAAGATTTACCAAAGTAAGATCTACCAAAATACCTTTTTTTCAGGTGTGTTTTTAAATTACTCAGACAAACATTAATCATTAATTGTCACCTACAAGAAGTCACTCATTCTGTGTTACTGCTTTACCTATTAAAAAAAACATATTTTTTTTCTCAGTACAAAATGTTGATGATGTTTTATACAAATTTGAAAAAGACAATTATTTCGACCAAATGCATAGATGAACCTTCACTAAAAATCTGGTTGCCCTTTCGAAAAAAAATATATAGAATGTCCAACAATTTATTAAATAAAACATAAATATTACTATTAGGGATACTTGTCAGCATATAAAGATATATGAAGTTGCTATATCTAACATTTTTTAGCAAGGATAAATAACATCTTTTACGGTCCTTATTAATGATACGGATTACGATGAACAAATGGTTTATCCTCTAGTGTAATTTTCTTGTCACTTTTTGAACGATTGGTTTTCGTTTATATGTGTATATAGTCGTGACTTGATATGGACGTTTTTGCAAGGAACGAATAAAGTTGAGTGTATGTTCAGATTGAACGGTGTCGGTACCTGTTGTCTTACATTGGGTCGCTATAGTACTGACAGTCCTGTAACGATACCACTCCTTTATTGACTTTTTATCATATGCTAAATAAGACGAGGAAACCGCTGACAAATATCAATCTAAATACAGATTATAAACATTAATTAGATCAAAAGCGATTGATATACAAGAATACTAGGCTTAACTTTCAGGTTCCAAAGCCATGTACATCCTTCAGGCAGCAACCATTGATTTTCTGGGGGCTATGGATTTTTTTTCCTGACAAACGTTTTTTTTTTGACGACAAGACGAAAACAATTTTTTTCTTTCAATTTTAGCATTACATATAGTGGTAGCTGAGGGTGAAACAAACATTTTTTTTTTCTCAGGGTCAAAAACAAATTATTTTTTTCTCCAAAAACTGGAAACAGACTTTTTTTCCAAAAAAATCCATAGCCCCCCCCCCCTCCAGAAAATCAAATGGTTGTTGCCTAACGACATGTTAGATGGATCAGCAATGTTATCGCAGTCCTTGATAGATGAACCCAATATGCTTAATATGAGTATATATATATGGTCACCATGATTTCAGTCCAACAGCTATAACGTGTATGGATGTTATTACGCTTGCATTTGTACATCGCAGAACCCGTGCAACAACCAAAATTCCGTATGAGACCTTTTGCAAAGCACCATAATATAACTATCAAACACGTTAAGATAACAATACTCAATCAAACGATTCTGCATGATTGCTATAATATTTCATAATACCGTAATTTTAGAGCGCACGAGACGCGTTTTTGTGTAACTTCACCAGACACATGTAACAGCTAAGACAAGTTATAGGCAATCCATAATTGATATGCTAAATATCTGAGACCCTCAAATCCTATAGAGACTCAAAGAGATAAACCAAAACCTCGCAACCAACTTTGCATAAAGGTTTATTTCTTAAAAGCTAGAACAGTCTAAATTCTTTTGTAAAAATTAGGAAATTAACCGAGAAAATGTTGTCCATAACAGTGAAATTTTGGGAAATTTCCATTTTTAAAAGTCATAGACCTCCCATAGATTTATACATGTAGGCGTAGTAGAGTATCCTCTTTTTCCGCGACAAATACAATTTCCAAAATTTGATGTACTTTAAAATGGAAAAATTAATAGAAATGCAGATTACATTATTACGTTTATTATATAGTAAACACATAAGATGTTTAGAAATATTCAAATAGTTTCTTCATACAACCGAATGTTTTTTACGCTATACCCTTTGACTCAGTTTGTGTCTATACCGCCTCGTGTCAACCACAAAGTATGGATAAGTAGTTAAATATTAATTTACATGTCTTCAATACATCTTTAACCAGCTGGGTATCTTTCCACTGAATGCTAATCCCTTTGGAAAAAAAATCCACAAACCAAAGTGATAAAATTTACAGGTGTTAAATAGACTTGTTTACTACTTGTAGTATTTGGTCTAAAACTTTGACTCATATAATTACTCAAATTTTCCCATAAAAATTCGTAGTCTTTGTCGATTATTGTATTAATATGTCAAATAAAACTTTTAATGTACCGGCGCGCGTATTTACAGTCTTTAAATTTGACGATGAATGGTTTGCAGTCTACATCTTTTAATTGAAAGATATCACTGCTTGGTACATGCATATACAAAAATGTATAAAAATTAAAAAAACGTAATTTTATTGTCGTTCGTAGGATGAGTTATTGTTATTCCAAAATATCCCTGCTTGCCAGTGCTTGGTACATGTAATTAAGAAACAATTAAAAAAAAGTCGTATTGCCGATCGTAGAATATGTTACTTTAATTCCAAAAAATGTCCCTCCTTGGTACATGTAATAAAGTTACTATAACAATTCAAAGATGTCATTTTGGGTGCAAGACAAGTCGACCGGGAGACAACTCGGACCGTCTCCAAAAAAAAACCTACTCGGACCGTCTATGAAGACAACTCGGACCGTCAATAAGAACAAAAATATCGTTGTCAAAATAATGGAATTTGGTGCGACTGTCATACAAGTGAGATCTTTATCTAGCTATAAATCCACGCCCAATCAACCATTTTCTACATAAGAAAATGCCTATATCAAGTCAGGAATCTGACAGTTGTTATCCAATCGTTTGATGTGTTTGAGCTTTTGATTTTGCCAATGAATTAGGTACTTTCCGTTTTGAATTTTCGTCGGAGTTCAGTATTTTTGTAATTTTACTTTTTATTGCCGATCTTATGATAAGTTACTTACAATGTAACTCTTAAATTTTAAAATGTCACTGCTTCTTACGTGTTATTAGGTTACGATAACAGGTCAAAGATGGTTTTTTTTATTGACGATCATAGAATATACTACTTTAATTCCAGAATATCACTGCTTGGTACATGTAATTAGGTAACACTTCACCTAATTTTTAAAGAAGTCGTTTTATTGCCGTTCATAGAATATATAAGTTCACTGTCCTTTTATTATTGTAAACATTGTCGTTCTAGGACATTGGCAGTAAATAATCAGTGAATGTTGAGTAAACAAACATTTAAAAAGCAACACAAAAATACCCAAACCCAAACGACATGTATTGCAGATTTAAAATTAAGTACATAGATTAAGGACATTACATGAAACATTTAATTAATCTTGTCTTAATTAAGCGACAAAAAGGAGGGGCACGTTGTTTTCCTAAAATCTCACGCAGAAGAGTTCTTTTTCGAGAAATGAGAAGTACGTGTTATGGCATGATTAAGGACAGTGCATGTTCAACATTTAATTAATCTTGTCTTTATCAAACAGGGGAAAGGGGATACTAGTTGTTTTCCTAGAAATTTGCACAGAAGAGGAGTTTCTTCATTGAAATGAGAAGTAAAATAGAGAATGTAAATGGGGAATGTGTCAAAGAGACAACAACCCGACCAAAGAGTAAAAAAAACCAGATGGCAACCTATGGACCTTCAATAGAGCGAAAAAAATCCCGCACCCGGAGACAGACTTCAGCTGGACCCTTAACAAAAATACATGTTTGAGTCTGTTTAGCAGGATATGTGTACACTGTGGAGGCACTGGTTATGATTCGGGCTTTTTTTTTACCATGTTTGTCTACTTATACTAAAATTTCATTAAAATAAATAGAATATTCTGCATTATCATATTTGTCAATTTCAAATGGTTAAAATCGCTGAAAGACCACCCTCCTATATTGTTGGGAAAAGTATAATTTGAATTGATATCAGCTTGGTGTAAATTTGATACACCAAATCGGGCCGACGCCCTTATAGGTGTATAAACATTGAACTTTTTACGATAGTAGCATGCTATATACATGCTTTCTCTATTGCTATGTTAAGTTTTATATGTGATTATTTACTTTTGGGCACGGCTAATGGCGTACAACAGTAAGTAAGTAATGGCCATGTCATATCTTTTTTGGTGGTATGGCGCTACTTTGTTTGCTTTTGTGTTTAATACTTTTAACATTCAAACAGTACAGGGCTGAGAAACTAATAAAGTAAAAACATTATTTTATTTCATACAACAGTACTAAACGTAACACACCTGATATGTTCATAATCCTATCATTGTTAGCAATTGACAGTTTTGTATAACATAAAACGATCAAAGTAAAACCGAATCAATGTTTTATCATAGCTGTCCACAACAAAGGCTGTCGCGTGGCCAGATGTGGAATGTTTAACTACTTTTACGTCAAATAAAACCACAAATTAAATAAAATTTACAAAATTTTGATTTATACTTATTCAAAAATTAGGGATTAGATACTTCAAAGTGATTTTTAATTTGAAGCAACATAAGGAAAGCTACTTGAACATGTACATATTTCAAGGTTTGAAATTCATAACAATTACACAGGTGTCAAAATCAGTCATCTGAACATACGTATATCAGGTATATTCGGTTTGGGCTAGAAGTGGAACATTCATTCCAAGTATTTATTTCACCATAAACCACATCCACTTATTTTTTTATGTTCTGGATTACATTAAAAGAAATTATGTAAGAACTTTGTAAAAGAGATGTACCTGTTTGAAAGTTAGGTGTTGAATATGTTCATCTAAAAGTGCAACTACAGATTTAAACCAACCAATAAATTTAACACTTAAAAAGAAATTAACATAATTACAAATAAAATTAAGAAAAAGAGAGAGAGAGAGACTCAGTACTCGTCTGGGATGATTTGACTTTTGATGTTAATGCTAAAGAATGGTCCATTTGAAAAAAATAAACTTTATTTAATCACCAACAGTTTTTTTAATTGATACCGAATACTCTTCTTTGGTGGTCTTTTTCATAATTTCAAATGTCAGACTCTGTTTTAAGAGCACCATTGGAATTGTGTAACGTGTGCGAATTGTGCATCAAATCATCTCTCAAGTCGTGTAATGTACACCATAAGTAAAGCTACCAAGTTGATTTTTGAATTAGGCATGGTAAAGCTACCAAACGTCGGTGTTGCATTAGACCAAACATTTATTTCTTTGAACTGTTCTTTTTCTGTTTCAAGTGCGTAGGCCAACATGTTATCATTTTAAAAATGAAACAGTTTCAGAAATTAACTGTATTTACATCAACTTGTTGTGTATTATCTAAAGATATATTATATATAAAATCGATCATTTAAGTTGTAGTGGAAGTAATATTGTTTTTTACATTTTCAAACCAGACATTCATTTTGGTCAAGCAATTATTTTGTTTTGTTTTTGTTTGTTTGTATTTTTTGTAAATTGAAATATCAATCATAACTAGGAAAAAATATGAAATTGAATTTAAAAGATAATTAATGCTTCAAACGTCAATGTAATACAAATTATTTTTTCTAAGATTAAAAAGTATGATGCAGCCCATTGTCGCTTTCGATTCAGAGTCTCCTGACCATGATCTACTGTAAACTTGATTTCAAACATAATAGATTACAGTATATGCCAACTTCCAATGGCATAGATTACAGTATATGCCAACTTCCAATGGCATATATTACAGTATATGCCAACTTCAAATGGCATATATTACAGTATATGCCAACTTCCAATGGCATATATTACAGTATATGCCAACTTCCAATGGCATATATTACAGTATATGCTAACTTCAACAGTATATGCCAACTTCAAATGGCATAGATTACAGTATATGCCAACTTCCAATGGCATAGATTACAGTATATGCCAACTTCAAATGGCATATATTACAGTATATGCCAACTTCAAATGGCATATATTACAGTATATGCCAACTTCAAATGGCATATATTACAGTATATGCCAACTTCCAATGGCATAGATTACAGTATATGCCAACTTCAAATGGCATATATTACAGTATATGCCAACTTCAAATGGCATATATTACAATATATGCCAACTTCCAATGGCATATATTACAGTATATGCCAACTTCCAATGGCATATATTACAGTATATGCTAACTTCAACAGTATATGCCAACTTCAAATGGCATAGATTACAGTATATGCCAACTTCCAATGGTATAGATTACAGTATATGCCAACTTCCAATGGCATAAATTACAGTATATGCCAACTTCCAATGGCATAGATTACAGTATATGCCAACTTCCAATGGCATAGATGACAGTATATGCCAACTTCCAATAGCACAGATTACAGTATATGCCAACTTCCAATGGCATAGATTACAGTATATGCCAACTTCCAATAGCATAGATTACAGTATATGCCAACTTCCAATGGCATAGATTACAGTATATGTCAACTTCCAATGGCATACACACTGTAAGTAGCATGATGAATATTCAAGACAATAACATGGTGATGCAGTTATACACGGCCTTTATAACTGATTTGTACTAGACAGGTAATTGAGATAATTTCTCTCTTCCAGGACACCTGATTCCCTGGGACTAGTCTTTGCTCTAATTTCTTCCCGGAGATGCAATTCTGAATACACAATTTAATGTCATTGGTTTAAATCCGCTAGGTATAGGCGATACTTAAAGACAGGGAATAATCAACGACGAAAAATATATTCTGTAAATTCAAAAATTAATGCGTGTATTTATTTTTGCGATTTTTGAAGAATGGGCATACGTCTGAAATATTGATCGATGCGATTTTAGGAAAAGCTGCATACAGTCCAATGCTTCAGTCATCGTTATAATTACGATACACACACAGTCGCATTATTCGTATTATTAAGAAAATTGAGACCTTGCAATAATTTCTGAATTTACAGTATATGTAAGACGAGTTGCTTCGCCTTACATGTGTAAGATTTCATTTTACAACCTGAGTTTTGTAAAAGATTGATTACCATGGATACGCATACTTAACTTCCAACTATTGATACATTTTGTAGGTTGTTAATGTTTTATAGAAACATATAGTTTCGATTCTACAAGTTGTAGCGCTCCTATAAATAAATCGAGGATTAGTTGATGACGCAAAGTTATATTCGTAATCGACGATTGTGGCAAGCGGTTTATGGACGATCACGATTTATTTAGAGAAAAGAGCAGGGGATTTTAAAATATTTTTTTTGACCATGATCGCAGTACCACTCTTGATTGCATCCATGCCTACTATAGATTACTACAGAAGCGTTTTAGGGACATAGAAAAAATTTAATTGGCAGTAAACATTTCAAATCTCGAATTTTCGACTTTATGTCGAAATTTTAATTTTTCTTATCTTGAAATTTTGAAATTCTAAAATCTTGAAATTTCGACTTTTTTGAAACTCGAAACTTCGACTTTTTCTAAACTCTAAATTTCGACCTATGTTACACTCAAAATTTCGACTTCTTTTAAACTCAAAATTTCGACTTTTTTTAATCTTAAAATTTCGACTTTTCCTCAGTATTTATACGTTTGCGATTGCCACATTCACAGTCATTTATATCAGCAAGGCGAAGAGCCATATACATCATAAACTTCATAAGCATATTTTAATAAGCTAAACCATTTGAAAGAGGTTATTTTAGATAGAAAATCTTGTTTTTGCCGAAGAATAAATACAAAATGTTTCATGTTCAAATACATTTTTGAAGTCTCGACTTCAAATATGTGTATCAAGACAACCCCGCTATTCCGACACACATATATTATGACATACTTTTTTTCAACAGTCTAATATATAAAGACAAGGGTTAATAGTTGTGTTATAAGAATGCAAACTTCCCAAACTATAAAACTGAGCAGCTCATTGGTTGTCTTGAATATGCATGGCATTTTTGGCTACTTGATTTACCATTGTTTAAACAAGGCAAAGTCAGTGACTTGCTAATGGGATACCAAACAGCTCTTTGAAACTGTGATGCTAAATGTACTCAGATCTGACGATCCTATGACAGTGTCGTGGAAACTAAAACATGGAATATGGGGGGGGGGGGGGGGGTTGAGTTTAAAATAAGTCGAAATTTAGAGTCTAAAATAAGTCGAAATTTCGTGTTCAAAATAAGTCGAAATATCGAGTTTTGAAAAAGTTGAAATTTTGAGTTTAAAATAAGTCGAAATTTCGAGTCTAAAATAAGTCGAAATTTCGTGTTCAAAATAAGTCGAAATATCGAGTTTTGAAAAAGTTGAAATTTTGAGTTTAAAATAAGTCGAAATTTCGAGTCTAAAATAAGTCGAAATAAGTCGAAATATCGAGTTTTGAAAAAGTTGAAATTTTGAGTTTAAAATAAGTCGAAATTTCGAGTCTAAATTAAGTCGAAATTTCGTGTTCAAAATAAGTCGAAATTTCGAGTTTTGAAAAAAGTTGAAATTTTGAGTTTAAAATAAGTCAACATTTCGAGTCTAAAATAAGTCGAAATTTCGAGTTTTAAATAAGTCGAAATTTCGAGTTTTAAATAAGACGAAATTTTTAGTTTAAAGTGGAAATTTCGACATTTGTAAGTCGAAATTTCGAGTATCAAAAAAGTCAAAATTTCGAAATTTCAAGATTTTAGAAAGTCAAAATTTCAAGTTTAAGTCAAAATTTCGAGATTTGAAAAGTCAAAATTTCGACTTTGAAAAAAAAAGTTCACTGCCAATTTTATTTTTTTCTATGTCCCTAATACGCTTCCGTAGATTACTATGATATACATGTGATGATAAAAATAAATCACGTTCAGTTCGATCATTTCTTGTGTATTTCCTGTTTGTGTTACCTGCATCAACTATTATTATTGTAACTAGAGGATGCCCCATCCTGTGAAGCCAAAAAAATTGCACGTGCTCCTTTCAAGCACTATTCTCTTCCACACATAGGACAAATCGAACGTTTTAGCGAAGACTAAGATGATAAAATTCCATTTAAGCGGAAGACTTAATATACTCATTTGTTTGCAATAGTAGGTCCGAGTACACAGTTATTTCGTAGTGCATTTCTTTTAGACAATAAATGAAAATTAAAAAAATCCCACCTGCGCTTTCTCAATAATATTTTTACAGTGTGTTGTACTACTTTTGGGACAAATTATATCAAAATTATAAAAAACTTCATCAGCTCTAACTCAAAATATGGACAATTTTATGTTAAAGGGGTCTTGAAATCTTTTGACAGCTTCCGAAGTGCTAATTTTTGACCTTTTTCAGCTGGACCTAATCACTACTTTAAATTGATATTTATGACCAAAATGTTTTTACAGTGTCATTTCATCCCCTACTTGCTATATGAGGCATTAAACAGGGAGAAATAAATTTGGAAGGGGTATAAAATAAATTGGCAAGTAACACACTGTCCACACTAAGGACTATATTTGTGACCAGTAGAACGAATATGTTGAGGTCGAAACAGCAAACTATTAAATTTGTCTTGATTTTCCTTTACAAATAAAACGATCTTTACGCGGCATGTAAAGATACAAATGAGTGTCATTTAAAACAAGTAATTAAAACTTAGCATTACAAATTTTTTTTTTTATCTGTATCCTTCGGTATTTGGCGGATTGTTGTCTCAGTGATAATAATACCTCATCCCTTATAAGGTTTTTTTTATATCTTATTTACGAAAAATTTTCAACGGTTTATCTTCAAATTGTTTATTTTACTTGTACTATTTAGCAATTTAATGTGTTTGTGAAAGTACCCTTTATGTATTATTTTCCTACCCGTATAATGCTTGTTGATTAAAGGGATTACCATCCTTGTCAAAGATACAATGACAATAGTACATTATTTCTTTAAATTAAACAGTATAAATGATACCTAAATAACAACAATAGGATTAAAGACATCTTCATGTAATACACTAGATCTAAACACTAAATAAAAATATCCAGAGGGGTCTAAATAGTTTTCCTCACATTAAATCCCGAATTAAATTTTATATGATACTTTAAACTTATCGCACTCTCACATCTTACTTATAAGAAGTAAATCGAAGGAGGGTTAATTCAGAAGGTGCGTTTTTATGTTACCTATCAAGACTTATTAAGGTAAGATTTACTTTTTTTCTCATTTGTATTGTCTTAAATAAATTATTAATGATATTTTTATTAAAATTTATTTGTCGATGTAGTAAAATACTAAGGGAACGGCAATTTAACTTTAAAAAAAAAGGGAGGGGGGTTTAAAAAAATTTGTAAAGAAATATTCTGCTCCCCAATTTTTTCTGGTCAAGCAAATAACAAAAAGAAATATTCTAAGTCCAGATTTTCCCCATTCTTTATAGTGTTAAATATTGAAGAATAAAATTTGATTGACAGTATTGATAAAAACAAGTAAAACTTGTCTGACTAAGACAACAAAAAGCATACCTCTATGAGATAAAATTGTTGCTCACTAAATTTGGAAGAAAACAAATACATGTACAAATGCAAATAAAAGGTAACAATGTACATAAGTGCTAATGTATGAGTTAGACAAAAGTATGTGATTTTGTTTTAGATAAAGAATAACTGCAGTAGAGTTAATTTATTATTTTTTTTTACTATAATTGATTTTTGAAATTCAGAAAAATGTAAAACATTTACTTAAAGCGAAACGAATATTGAAACTTTTCACTTATTAATACCAATATTTGATTATTTGTATGTTTCCCTACCACCTTTTAATTAAAATCTCTAATAACACTAGATATTCAAACCTTATTTATACTAAAAAAAAATATGGAGAAATGTCTATGCAAATGAACTAACATTAAAATAATAATATAAAATCTTAATTGAGCAGAAGATATAAAATAATAACCTTCATATTTATACTAAAGGGTATTCAGCTTTGGTTGGAGTGTTGTCTCATTGGCACTCATATCATATCTTCTTAATATATATATTCTGCCATTTGGTCGGGTGGTTAAAATTACTGAATTCTTCTGTTATTTACGGAAGCCTTTTAGGGCCATGCTAGTCTACTTTTTACAATTTAATATAACAAACTATAAATTTGATATAACAAATTATTAATTTTATATAACAAATTATTATTTTGATATTCAATTCTTTATTTACTTTAAACAATACAGTTTATCAGTATAATATGCATAAATATACAGTTTACAAGTTGTATAGCGTTAACATACACATAAATAACAAACGTCAGAAATATCAGTTACATATTATACAGTTTGTGAGTTTCAGACATATAATAAACATATAGGTCTTAAATATTATTCCTGCACTTAAATGCATTGAGTAAGTACTTTCCTAAATTACAGAGTTCCTTAGTGTTTTCAACAGAAAGCAATTGTACTAATTTATAAGTTGACGGTCTAGTCCAATAATATTTCTTGATAAACTTTTTACGTATATCATTATAATTTGTACATTGTAAATAAAATGAAATTCATCCTCTACTACATTTTTATCACACACAATACACATTCTACTATTTATACTTATTCCATAAAAACGACCAGTTTCAATGCATAGATTATGTGAGGACAGGCGAATTCTCGTTATCCATTTACGAGCTATTACAGGAATACATTTTTGTAAATAAAATTGTAATTCTACATTTGACACAATAAACTTATATAATCTACACTTTGGTGATGTTTCAAGCGTAAAATGCAACTCTTGTTTAGCTTGATCATATATTCGTTGTTAACTATCCAAACAAAGTACCCATTGGTTGTCCCAATAATAATTCATACCAAGATCATATAAAATTGTTTTAATACAAGTGGCCCAGTTTTTACATTTATTGCTATTTGCTACTAGTTCTTTGTAACAAGACTTTATAATACAATTTTCACTACCGTGAATTTTAGTCCATAATTTGAGCATCCTAAAATATCGCTCATATAACAATGGAAATCTTCCTAATTCATAATATACCATTACATTAGAAGTGGATCTCTTGACACCTAGTAATGTTTTACAATAGTCCAAATGAACTTTTTCTACATTTGGTGCTCTATGAACACCCCAAACTTCACAACCATACATTAAAATACTACATACATAAGTGTCAAATAAACTTATAGAAGTAACAGTGTTCAGGTATAAGGATAATGCCTTTTTCCTCATACTAAACATAGCTTTCCTGCCTTGTTCAGCAAAGTGGTTTTGAGTAATATAAAATTTACAATTATAATGAAATAACACACCCAGATAACAAAAATGATCTACAATATCTAATGGTTTACCATTATAAATCCACGTCTCAGTAAGACTAATTTTCCCACCTTTACGAAACACTACTATCTTTGTTTTTTTGGTGTTAACTGAAAGACCCCATTTCTCAGTATAACCAGATAAAGTATTTAACATATTTTGTAAGCCTTGGATTGATTCTGACATCAAAATCATATCATCAGCTTACAGTAATAAAAAAAGTGTTATGTCCTGAAATTCAAGTCCACAGTTACCATTATTAATAAATTCATTCTCAAAGTCATTGACATAAAATGAAAATAAAATAGGGGAAAGAACTTCCCCTTGCATTAAGCCAAGATTATTAGAAAAGTATTTTGAATTAAATCCATCAAATCTAATACAAGATCTTACATTGTTATACATTAATTTTAAAATATTTAAGCAATTTCCCTCTGATTCCTAAATTAGAAATCTTGTACCACAAACATAGACGATCAACTGTATCAAACACTTTTAAAAAGTCAACAAAGCAACAGTATAATTCATTACCTTTACAAAAAGAATTTTGTAAGACAGAATATAAACAAAACACAGCATCTACTGTACTGTAACCATTACGGAAACCAAATTGTGCATCAGATAAAATATCGTTCATTGATGCCCATTTTAATAATCTACTATTCAAAATAGTAGTGAATAGTTTACCTAGATTGCTGACAAGACTTATACCACGGTAATTTGCTGGGTCGTTCACATCCCCGGATTTAAATACTGGCACTAGAATAGCATCAGACCAAGTGGACGGAAAATATCCAGAGCTCAAAACGGCATATATTACACATTATCAATTTGATATAACAGATTTTCAATTTTGATATAACAAATTATTTATGTGATATAACAGATTATTAATTTGATATAACAATTATCAATTTGATATAACAAATTATCAATTTGATATAACAAATTATCAATTTGATATAACAAATTATCAATTTGATATAACAAATTGTAAATTTCCCTTCAAATAGTGTGATTTTATAATAAAAATGATTGATTAAAAGTTGAACAACCCGAACTGGCGCATTTCGTGTATTAATTTTTCGTGTATTAATTGATCATTGTTCATCGTCTAGTAACAAATATAAAATGCATTTTCAATACTCAATTTACAGGTGGTTTTATGTTTCTATAACCAACCCTCCCCTTTTCTTTTTATTTGAGACTGTTTTGGGGACTTGTTTCTAAATTTCGCATATGTGACCTGGTGCCTTGGAACGAACAAAAATAAGAGAGAAAAGGGGTGTGTGTATTTGATCAACTTATATTGCATATTTTGAAGTCAAAGCGAAACGAAGAGTTCTATTGAGATGTTAGTGTTTTTAGGAACATAGGAACATGCAAGGATAAAAAGAAAATGCTTTTCTTTCTTGAAAAAGCATGGCAAGTTGTTTTATTAATTTCAATAGGAACAGTCATGTTTAATCCCGCTGCAAATGTTTGCACCTGTCTTAAGTCATGAATCTGATGTATAGTAGTTGTCGTTTGTTTATGTAATTTATACGTGTTTCTCGTTTCTCATTTTTTTATATAGAATAAACCGTTGGATTTCCCGTTTGAATGGTTTTACACTAGTAATTTTTTTGAGCCTTTTGTAGCTTGTTGTTCGGTGTGAGCTAAGGCTCAGTGTTGAAGGCCGTACCTTGACCTATAATGGTTTATACTTATATTGTGACTTGGATGGAGAGTTGTCTAAATGGCACTCATACCACATTTTCCAATATCTATGAAAGAATTTATCAAACATCCTTCAAACCATCACTGCATTTGTCTTAAATGAATTTGTTTTAACATTAATTTTTGATTTTTTTTTTTGATTTTTTTTATTAAAAATAAAGAAAAATGCTTGAGATTTTGAATGATTGTGGACAATACAAGTATAATCTGCGCACCATAATAACGTTGGTTATATAGAATAAGGATTTCAGATCATGAACAATGCAAAAGCATTAAGGTTTATATCTCTAAACAGTTTAAACGTTTCACTTATACATGTATATATCCTTTATGTGTCAATTAGAGATAACCCTAATCCATGCATAAGTAATTTGACATTTCAAATTTTCTTTTTTGTTATATCAAATTCATAATCTGTTATATCAAATAATTATAATCTCTTATATCAAATTGATAATCTGTTTTATCAAATACTTAGACTGAATAACATATCAATTTTACTGTATGATAATAGCATTAAATTAACGTAAATCCGCTATGGATTTTTTTTGCGAAAAACATTATATTTTTTTGCCAACAAGTCGAAAACATTTTTTTTCTTTCAATTTTAGCATTACATATATTGGCAGCTGAGGGTGAAACAAACATTTTTTTTCTCAGAGTCAAAATCAAATTATTTTTTTCTCCAAAAAACTGGAAACAAACTTTGTTTTAAAAAAAAAACATAGCCCTCCCCCCTTCTCTCCCGAAAATCAAATGGTTGCTGCCTAATATCAAAAGACGTGCAGAAAATTTGATACATCGTTTATGTTATCACCAAAAGACCTATACAGCAATTTAATGTATGTGAAAGTATCCTTTAGGCATGTATAATACTTGTTGAATAAGGGGTCAACATCTTTGTCAATAGTACAATGCAAACAGTCATTTATTTCTCTCAATTAAACAGTATTATAGATACATGTAATATATTGAAAGAATTTACGGCATCTTTATGTAATACACTAGACCTAAGCACACAATAAAGTTATCCAGAGGATTATAAACATTTTTTCTCACATTTAATCCCGAATTACATTCTATTTGATACTTTAAACTTATCGCACTCAAATGTTTATCTAACGTGTTTACGTTTGACCTTTATTACTTAGTCTTATAACGACTTGACTATTAGACATTTTGGTTTGACCTTTATTATTTAGTCTTATAACGACTTTTGACTATTAGACATTTTAGTTTGACCTTTATTATTTAGTCTTATAACGACTTTTGACTATTAGACATTTTAGTTTGACCTTTATTATTTAGTCTTATAACGACTTTTGACTATTAGACATTTTAGTTTGACCTTTATTATTTAGTCTTATAACGACTTTTGACTATTAGACATTTTAGTTTGACCTTTATTATTTAGTCTTAATATACCGACTTGACTATTAGACATTTTAGTTTGACCTTTGTTATTCAGTCTTATAACGACTTGACTATTAGACGTTTTAGTTTGACCTTTATTATTTAGTCTATAACGACTTTTGACTATTAGACATTTTAGTTTAGCCTTTATTATTTAGTTTTATAACGACTTGACTATTAGACATTTTAGTTTGACCTTTATTATTTAGTCTTATAACGACTTTTGACTATTAGACATTTTAGTTTGACCTTTATTATTTAGTCTTATAACGACTTGACTATTGGACATTTTAGTTTGACCTTTATTATTTAGTCTTATAACGACTTTTGACTATTAGACATTTTAGTTTGACCTTTATTATTTAGACTTATACCGACTTGACTATTAGACATTTTAGTTTGACCTTTATTATTTAGTTTTATAACGACTTGACTATTACACATTTTAGTTTGACCTTATTATTTAGTCTTATAACGACTTGACTATTAGACATTTTAGTTTGACCTTTATTATTTAGTCTTATAACGACTTTTGACTATAAGACATTTTAGCTTGATCTTTATTATTTAGTCTTATACCGACTTGACTATTAGACATTTTAGTTTGACCTTTGTTATTCAGTCTTATAACGACTTTTGACTATTAGACATTTTAGTTTGACCTTTATTATTTAGTCTTATAACGACTTTTGACTATAAGACATTTTAGCTTGATCTTTATTATTTAGTCTTATACCGACTTGACTATTAGACATTTTAGTTTGACCTTTGTTATTCAGTCTTATAACGACTTTTGACTATTAGACATTTTAGTTTGACCTTTATTATTTAGTCTTATAACGACTTGACTATTAGACATTTTAGTTTGACCTTTATTATTTAGTCTTATAACGACTTGACTATTAGAAATTTTAGTTTGACCTTTATTATTTAGTCTTATAACGACTTGACTATTAGACATTTTAGTTTGACCTTTATTATTTAGTTTTATAACGACTTGACTATTAGACATTTTAGTTTGACCTTTATTATTTAGTCTTATAACGACTTTTGACTATAAGACATTTTAGTTTGATCTTTATTATTTAGTCTTATACCGACTTGACTATTAGACATTTTAGTTTGACCTTTGTTATTCAGTCTTATAACGACTTGACTATTAGACATTTTAGTTTGACCTTTATTATTTAGTCTTATAACGACTTTTGACTATTAGACATTTTAGTTTGACCTTTATTATTTAGTCTTATAACGACTTGACTATTAGACATTTTAGTTTGACCTTTATTATTTAGTCTTATAACGACTTGACTATTAGACATTTTAGTTTGACCTTTATTATTTAGTCTTATAACGACTTGACTATTAGACATTTTAGTTTGACCTTTATTATTTAGTTTTATAACGACTTGACTATTAGACATTTTAGTTTGACCTTTATTATTTAGTCTTATAACGACTTGACTATTAGACATTCTAGTTTGACCTTTATTATTTAGTCTTATCACGACTTGACTATTACACATTTTAGTTTGACCTTTATTATTTAGTCTTATATAACGACTTGACTATTAGACATTTTAGTTTGACCTTTATTATTTAGTCTTATAACGACTTGACTATTATACATTTTAGTTTGAACTTTATTATTTAGTATTATAACGACTTGACTATTAGACATTTTAGTTTGACCTTTATTATTTAGTCTTATAACGACTTGACTATTAGACATTTTAGTTTGTTTCAAGGTTTCATTGCTTTAATTTGCTTTAATTTGTCTTATAGATTTTGTTTGTTTAATTTTGATTTGCCTTGTAATTTTCTATTTCTATTCTTCTTTTTCGGTGCAGCTGGTGTTTTTTGTCTTTTAAAATCTACGAAGAGAGCAACCATTTAAGTATTAAGTACTAGTACTGAACTTCAAGGGGGAAAGAGCGAGGGTATGTTGTTATTGTCTGAACAATTTTATTTCGTTTTTCAAAGCTTTTAATCAATTTTTGGGTGTTTAAAATCGAACACTGTAAGGTATTGGGGAAAATCTGTATACAGAATACTTTTTTTTCTCTGCTTAAAAACAGTTTTTTTTTCATAACTTAATGATTTGGGAATCGAAAATATTGTTTAGGAACCATCTAGGCTCCCTTCTTTTAGTTTAAACATATTTATTAATAGTGGATTGGGAAACAAGTTTTGCAACTTATATTAATCCCTTTCAACTTTGCGGGTGCGAGTGTTGCCTTGTAGCGGCATTACCCTACTCTTTTTCGAAATCTACATGGGTGTCTTTAACGTGCAAGATATATGGCTCTCTCTTAACACGGGTCAGCTATTTATAGTCCCCTTCCAACGGACTATTATCGTTTCCTCAAGACCATACTCGCAAATGGTGTCAAGGGAGAGCCGTAAATTGAGTTCCTGAAATTTTCATCCCGAACGGGAATCGCACTTACTACTACACCACGGCTCCCTTCCTTTGAAGTTATTGGTTGTTCCATTCACCCGTTGGTTGCGAAATTAACAAACTTATCCACGTGTAAAGTCTAAAACACAACTGGTTGTTACTGTAGAATCTCTAAAATTTGGCTTTGCAGAAGTCATTCTTTGCTATCAGGAATAAAGAAATAGACATCACAATTTTGATATTTGCCTCGCAATTCGGTTAACAAGCTAAGGCTTCACTAAGGTTGAAATAATTTAGGTTGTACAAATGTTATGTTTTTTTCGTAGTTTTATAAGGATGCATTTTGTATAATACGGCACTGATATGAATAGAATAGAATAGAATAGAGTAGAATATTTTTATTTACCAAATTAGGGCCCCAGGAGGTATGAGAATGGGTCACATTAAAACCGCTTAATTTTAATTATGGAATACAAATGTTCAGCTCCTTATTATACTAATTATTTACTTATAGATGAAACTGATAGTGTTGTTATTGATTGCCTCTGTATGCGCAGGACGACGCGCAGGTTTTAGTAAAAGAGGAAGTCATCACTACACAGGATCATGTAGCTTCAATCTGCCATGTGACGTTAAAGACAATTCGCTTTATGCATCTGTTGTATTCAAGCGTCCAGCTTATGTACAAGTGAGTATATATAGAATCAACACTAGATTAGTCAGTTTCTTATCAAATCATGTTAACTGTTTATAAATAAAAGTGTTATATTAAAAATAACTATAAGTCACCGAGAAGTCAGAAAAGATATTTCTATTTTAATGCAAAAAAGTGTCAGTTTTGCACCAAAAGGAAATAATTTGGAGCTGTTCCAATGCTATAAACATTTTTGAAGACATCTGAGGCCAAAACTAATAGTGCAACAAATAAAATTTGAAATGAAAAAAATGCGTAAATTTTTGCTGACATTTTGTACCCTCGAGCCCTTTTTTCTAATCAAGACATTAACAATACATAAAAATAAATGCCAGAAATGTCTAACATTTTAATCGGTATAATACTTTTACTTTAATTATTCATCCCTTATTTTAATTAACTTTGTGTTTGTACTGTATCATAGATCAAATTTATTCGTTTAGTGTGTGTTAATTTGTGTTACTACGTTTTTTGATTGAGTTAAGACATTCCAATTGATATTTTATAGTGTGTCTTTCTATGTTGCGATTTTGCACTATTGTTTCAGATGAGCGAAAATGTTTCAAATTAGTTCCATATACACGTTTAATCCCGCTGCAATTGTTTGCACCTGTCCTAAGTCAGTCATCTGATGTTCTGTAGTTGTCGTTTGTTTGTGTGGTTCATAAGTATTTTTAGTTTCTCGTTTTTTTTATATATAGATAAGACCGTTGGTTTTCCCGTTTGACTGGTTTTGCACTAATAGTTTTTTAGCATGCTGTTGGGTGTGAGCCCAGGCTCCATGTTAAAGACCATACCTTGACCTATATTGGTTTACTAAATTTATAAATTAAGACTTAGATAGAGAGTTGTCACATTGTCACTTATACTTCGACATCCTATGTCCAGATTGTGCGTTTTTGAGTGAACGAAACACATATAGGTTTGTCGGTACCTTTGTTTATTGTAAAGGTTACAGCGTTAGCAGCATACTAATATGTAATTTAATTTTCGATTCCATCATTTAAAAGTTATAGCTCTACCACAATCGCGTTAAAGTTTAAAGATTTATTATTGTAATAACAGTACCCGATAAAAAAAAAAAAAACTGTCTAGCACAAATCAACGAAGAACTCACCTCGGCTTAATGTATTAATCTTGTTAGCAGGTGTATAATACAAGACATGAATCCCATTTGAATGGTTTTACACTAGTAATTTTTAGGTCCTTTATAGCTTGCTGTTCGCCCAGGCTCCGTGTTAAAGACCGTAACTTGACCTATAATGGTTTACTTTATTTATAAATTGAGATTTGGATGGAGAGTTGTCTCATTGTCACTTATACTACTTCATCCTACGTCCAGATAGTGCGTTTTAGAGTGAAAGAGATGCATATAGATTTGTCAGTCCCTAAGTTTATGGTAAAGGTTACAGTGCTAACAGTATACTAGTATGTAATTTACTGAAATAAGGGCAAATTTTCGATTCCATCATTCAAAAGTTATAACTCTACCACAATCGCATAAAAGCTATAAGACTTATTTTTGTTATAACAGTACCATATAAAACAAAACCGTTTCGTTTAGCACAATTCAATAAAGAACTCACCTCGGCTTAATGTTTTTATCTTGTTGAAAAATTGAAAACAACACGTTTAATAATTAAAATGCTTCTGAAGCGCTTTTATTGATTTACCTTCATGAGGAACGCTCAAAGCGAAACATTTAAAATCCAAGGATGTATAAGTACCGAAACCGTTGAAGAGCTATATGACAATACTATCTGAAATTGGTAGCCAAATTAACAGGTATATGATGCAAGACATGAGACAGCATTCGGTTACCATGTTTACATATTTATTATTTCTTACAGATGGATCAACCTTTCGGGATTGTAAAGAAGGAGCTAGACAGTAGAATGTATATGTTTAAAAACAACGACAGAATTTCGGAGGGAAATGTAGATATTCCATTTACTGCTACACACAGAGGTTCAATTAATTATGATTGTGATATAATTTATTACGATTGTGATGATTCTTCAATGCCCGCAACACCTACCGATACTGATAGTATGCGCTCTACTACAATTGTACCTCTAGACGGATCTGACAAAGATGTACAAAACGTTGTAGCAGCTGATATTTCTTCGCTACCAGAAGTACCATCTGGATCTTTATCATCAAATGCACCCTTGACAATGCCTCCTGCACTAGATACATCTAGTAAGAAACTAGATGGAACCTCAAAACCCATAGATACCGCAAGGCCTATTATTTCTTCTAATAATCAATTACAACCTACGTCAACATCAAAACCAATAAGCTTACCCACAGGATCTTCTGCAAATATAAAAACACCTTCCGAAGGAAAAAACGGAGGAATAAAATCAACGGAAGAACCCATTGAAGAATTAAACAATAAAAATGACAAAGACTTTGATTCTCTTGTAGATACACTCAAATTAGCTTCAACAAACATCGCTACAGTGACTTCTTCGTCATCAAACAATCCAATTAAACCAACAACAAAAAATTCTTTACCAAATAAATCTGAATCCGTCACGAAAGCTTTGCCACCTTTGTCAACTGAGACGGCGACAAAGCCTTCTCCAACAGCAAAACAAACAGACATGCCACCAATGGTGCATTCGAAAACATCAGACATGCCACCGGTTAAGCCTTTGAAAACATCAGATATGCCCCAATGAAGCCGTCGAAAACATTAGAGAAACCACCAATGGAGCCTTTGAAAACATCAGACATGCCACCAATGAAGCCGTCGAAAACACCAGAGAAACCACCAATGGAGCCTTTGAAAACATCAGATATGCCACCAATGAAGCCGTCGAAAACATCAGACAAGCCACCGATGAAACCTACGAAGACATCAGATATGCCAACAATGAAGCCTTCTAAAACACCAGACATGCCTCTAACGAATCCTTCGAAAACAACAGTCATACCAAAAATGAAACCTACGAAGACATCAGACATACCACCCATGAAGCCTACAAAAAACCCAAAGAATCCACCAATGGAACCTTTGAAAACTTCAGACATGTCACCAAAAAAGCCTTTGAAAACATCAGACATGCCACCGATGAAACCTACGAAGACATCAGACATGCCAACAATGGAACCTTCTAAAACACCAGACATGCCATTAACGAAGCCTTCGAAAACAACAGTCATGTCACCAATGAAGCCTACGAAGACATCAGACATGCCACAAATGAAACCTACGAAAACACCAGAGAATCCACCAAAGAAGCCTTTGGAAACATCAGCTATGCCACAAATGAAACCTACGAAGACATCAGACATACCATCCATGAAGCCTACAAAAACACCAAAGAATCCACCAATGGAACCTTTGAAAACATCAGACATGCCACCAAAGAAGCCTTTAAAAACATCAGACATGCCACCAATGAAGCTTTTGAAAACATCAGACATGCCACCAATGAAGCCATCGAAAACATCAGACAAGCCACCAATGAAACCTACGAAGACATCAGACATGCCAACAATGAAGCCTTCTAAAACATCAGACATGCCAACAATGAAGCCTTCTAAAACACCAGACATGCCATTAACGAAGCCTTCGAAAACAACAGTCATGTCATCAATGAAGCCTACGAAGACATCAGACATTCCACAAATGAAACCTACGAAAACACCAGAGAATCCACCAAAGAAGCCTTTGGAAACATCAGCTATGCCACAAATGAAACCTACGAAGACATCAGACATACCATCCATGAAGCCTACAAAAACACCAAAGAATCCACCAATGGAACCTTTGAAAACATCAGACATGCCACCAAAGAAGCCTTTAAAAACATCAGACATGCCACCAATGAAGCCATCGAAAACATCAGACAAGCCACCAATGAAACCTACGAAAACATCAGACATGCCAACAATGAAGCCTTTTAAAACATCAGACATGCCAACAATGACGCCTTCGAAAACAACAGTCATGCCACCAATGAAGCCTACAAAAACGCCAGATAAGCCACTAATGGAGCCTTCGAAAACATCAGACATGCCACCAAAGAGGCCTTTGAAAACATCAGACATGCCACCAATGAAGCCGTCGAAAACATCAGACATGCCACCAATGAAGCCATCAAAAAGACCAGGAAAGCTGTCGAAAACCTCAGAAATGCCATCAATGAAGCAGTCGAAAACTTCAGACATAACACCAACGAAGCCGTCGAAAACACAAGAAAAGCCTTTTAATACATCAGACAAGCCACCAATGAAGCCTTCAAAAACAAACATTTCGATTAAACCAACAACTAAAATTGTTTTACCAACTAAATCTGAATCTGCAACGATAGCGATGACGCCTTTGTCAACTGAGACTTCGTCAAAAACTTCTCCAACATCAAAACCAACAGACATGTCACCAATTGGACATTCCAAAACAAATATTTCAATTAAAGCAACAACAAAAATATCTTTACCAGCTAAATCCGAATCCGCCACGAAAGCGATGCCACTTATGTCAACTGCACCTCTAATAAAATCTATTTCGACAGAAGCCCCCAACCTCATTGATAATAACTCAGACAAAAGACAAAGACACAATCAAAGCTTGAAAAAACGCTTACTTCGACTATTAGAAAGAAGATATATCGACCTTCAATCGGAAGAAGAAGTATTAAGAAATCTGTCTGAAAACAACAATAAAACTTAAGCAAGGATAGAAATACATCTCAATACACTACGGAAGGATACCACGTTTCATATTTGCTCATATTTAGAACAAAACCGATTTTTTGGTTTAATCTAAAAAAATGAAATGAGAATTTTTGAATGGTGTTTATCAGACGAATACAAAATAAATTACTAAAAATTCAAAGGTTTTCATGTATACAGAGAACACTATTAAGGTGTTTCGAAAGTATAAAACAATAATATCTCTATTGCACAACCAGCGAATTTACTTTTAAGACTTCCACTTCGGAGTTAAATTTATTGTATTGTAATATATTTGAAATCAAATTTTGAAACCAATATTAAAGACTTAAATTCATTTAGATTTAGATTTTTTAATGTTTGTATGCATTTGTGTTTACTTGCAAAATGTGGTACCTGTCAGTTCTAATTTTACCCAAAAAATAAAGAGAGTAACTATACATAATTTTATACGGCTAACAAATCAAACACCAGCATAACAGATTTGTAAAGTCGGTGAATTTGGGCAGGCGGGCGGTAAAACATGGATACCAATTATATGCTATCAAATCTGCCTTCAGTTTTCAATCCAGATCTTTGACACGTCATAGACTGATTGTACATCTATTGAAGCGCACCTGTTATTTTGAAAATTCATGTAAAATGTCTGACTATCGTCTCGATGCGCAATGAGAATGAGGAATTCCCCCTTTTTTATTTTACAGATGGACTGTACAGACACTAAACCGATTTTCTTACATTTTCTTGATAAAAGCAAACTTTTTCTTATTTACTCAACTTAGTAAATTGTTGGTATTGTTTAACTATATTTTAAAAAAATCAAGTATTCTTATTATGATGTTTTCTGCTCTTTTTTCGGTTTGTTGTCTCTATGACATATTCCAAATTTCCCTCTTCTATTCTATAAGAATTTCACATTCCTGTTTCCTTTTTTGTCATTGGGTTGACACACAAATTTGGAGATTGACAGTTGAACATCGTGCACCAAACAGCTTTACAAAGCATTTGTAATACAATCTTCGGTATTCCAACTTTTCAGAGGCGAATTTAGGGGGGGGACCAGGGGTCCCGAGTCCCCCTTTATGGAAAAAAATTTGGTTGCTTATATAGGGAATTACTGAAGCGTAACTGGAGCGGCCCCCTCTTAGGTCAGTCAGTGGGCCTCCACTTATGAAAAATCCTGGATCCGCCACTACTTTTAACCTGCAACCACCAATCTTATCATTATATAAAAATAAGAGTATCAGCCAATTTTACAGATATTCCTATGATATACTATAATTTTAATGCTGTATCTGTATCCTGCTTCTATAGTAAGGTCCGACACCACAGTTATTTCGTAGTGCATTTCTATTAGACAAAAATCCAACCCACGCTTTCTCAATATTATTTTTACAGTGGATTGTAGTTCATTTAGTACAAATTATATGAAAATTAAAGAAAACTTCACAAACTCTTACTCAAAATATGGACAATCATATATTAAGGGGTCTTGAAATCTGTTGACAGCTTCCGAAATGCAAATTTTTCACCTTTTTCAGCTGGACAAAAAAACTACTTGACTTTCATGATCCAATGTTTTTTGAAAGTGGAATTTCAACCCCTTACTTGCTATTTGAGGCATAAAACATAAATTAGTAAATAAATATTGAAGAGGTATAAAAAAAATTGGCAAGTAACACACTGTCCACACTAGGGACTATATTTGTGGACAAACGAAATCAAATGACGATAACTGTGTTCCCGGACCATATAAGGTCGGTATTAATCAAATAAATGTTAACATCTCATTCGGTGTCCCCATGTGGTCTAAGCCAATGTTATAGTGAATCAATCGACACAGCCATTTGGTAGGAACATCAATTTGAGCTTTGGAGTAGATTTGATAGAGCAACGTTATTAAACAGGGAGACGCGAAATAGTAGTGTCCCAGAATGAACTTTCCAGAGTTTTAAAGCATTACAGTAACACAGAAACAACCGTTTAGTCTGGTTCCAAACCGCAAGTAAGGGTATTGTTGTTCATCCCTTCAAAATACCACATCCAAAGACAATACCAAATACATCATCAACAGAAAATATTGACAGGCAAAGTAATTTGATTCTTCCTTCTCAAATCTTATACTATTATAATAACATTTCATCATGCGTTAGACTTGTACATATTTATGAAACAGGAAATCCAAGTTAAAAGAAGTAATCTAACTATACTAAATGAATTTAATTTTTGCATTTTGTGTGTTGTAAAACATTCAACGATAAAATTCAAAATTTCTTCATAGTATATGAGTATTATTACAGTTAAACAACGTTTCAAATCTACACATTGCCGTCGTACCTGCTTATTCTTGAACAAAAATCACGTTCTTCACTCTGTCCAGAACCAAAGACCCGTCTACCAACTAAGTTCTATCATAAACATTCGGGTGTTGTCCCTCCTCATTGGCTTGATCTAGGATTGCAACACAATACATGATATAAAGTGGTTGGGAGATGATATATATGTTGATTTCGACTTTTAATTATACCAACACCTCGTAAAGGATAATAATATTAGTATACAGTCTATACTTATTATAAAGTCATTCATATGTTTCATACTGTAAAATTGAGAATGGAAATGGGGAATGTGTCAAAGAGACAACAACCCGACCAAATAAAAAAAGAACAACAGAAGGTCACCAACAGGTCTTCAATGTAGCGAAAAATTCCCGCACCCGGAGGCGTCCTTCAGCTGGCCCCTAAACAAATATATACTAGTACAGTGATAATGAACGCCATACTAATTTCCAAATTGTACACAAGAAACTAAAATTAAAATAATACAAGACTAACAAAGGCCAGAGGCTCCTGACTTGAGACAGGCGCAAAAATGCGGCGGGGTTAAGCATGTTTGTGAGATCTCAACCCTCCCCTATACCTCTAACCAATGTAGAAAAGTAAACGCATAACAATACGCACATTAAAATTCAGTTCAAGAGAAGTCCGAGTCTGATGTCAGAAGATGTAACCAAAGAAAATAAACAAAATGACAATAATACATAAATAACAACAGACTACTAGCAGTTAACTGAAATGCCAGCTTCAGACTTCAATTAAACTGACTAAAAGATTATGATTTCATCATATGAACACCAGGCACATTACTTCCCGTTAGGGGTTTAGTATCATACCATCATAACATGATATGAGAAGAACATAATCCGTGTCATGCCAACAACTGTTTTTAGAATAAATGTGTTTAGTTCCGATGCAAAGACCTTATCAGTGACTCAATATTAACGCCAAAATATGCACATACTTCTTTATTATTGATTACTCAACGGTAGGTTTTTCCATTGGGCAGCCGATGTAACAGCTACGTTTATACAGAGCTTTTCATTAATTATTTGTGTATATACTTGTTTCTTTGAATACATTCTAAATAAGACAGAATTGCATATTCAGAATTGCGGGTATTTGCACCGGCATTACTCTAAACAAAAGCTATATTTTATATAGCTTAACTTAAAAAATTCTATTAAGAAACTTGTGTTCCATGACATGCGCACTCGTACCGTTGACTGACAACGTTTGATTTACTCAGTTTTGATGTTCTCCTCGTTTTGAATTTACTTACTTTAGCTATAGATATTTTGTCATACCCAGGTAAAAAAGACAGAAGATAAATTTGGTCAGATGGCGCTTAACTTCCCAACGTATTTACGCATCTCTTTCACATTTTAAGGTTTGAGCGTTCTCCTGAAGGTATATCAGAAAAGCGTCTCGGATGCACGTATCCACAAAAGCATTTCATGAGTTTATTTACAATCACTGGATATCGCAATGCCACTGCTTGTGGAGATTTAGTCCCCCGAGGGGATCACCAGCCCAGTAATCAGCACGTTTGTGCTAACATGAATTATTATTGATATGATAATATTTATAAATTAACTGTTTACAAAACTTTTTAATTTTTGAAATACAGGTTTTCTACATTTGGAATTGATTACCTTAGCTGTATTTGGCAAAACTTTACGGAATTTTGGTCCTGAATGCTCTTCAACATCGTACTTTATTTGGTCTTTTAAACTGTTTTGGATTCTAATGTCACTGATGAGTCTTTTGTAGAAGAAACGCGCGTCTGGTGTAAATATAAAATGTAATCCTTGTATCTATGATGAGTTTATTATTCAGACGCATGAAATTTATAACGTATTGTTTTCATTTTTTAAAGTGTACGTGTTGGTTTTTAGAAGACCAATGCGACGGCTCACCGCAGGCTGTGTTGCCATTTACTTCTCTAACGACCGATGCGAATCCCGATTTATTATTTTTTAAATCAAAATATTAAGTTAGTTAAAAGATGAAGTTTTGGACTGCTTTTTAGACGTGTGTATTTGTTAACCCGTACAGTACTGCCATTGCCTCCAGTAAAATAGTAAGCATAGACACCGTGAAGCAACCCTGCAAATGCTATAAAACAAGATAAGTACGCTAGGCAACGTTACTAAACCAGCTTATAATTGAGGAGACTAATAAAATTGAGAAAGGAAATGGTGAATGTGTCAAAACGACAACAACCCGACCATAGATCAGAAAACAACAGAAGGCCACCAATGGGTCTTCAATGTAGCGAGAATTACCTCACCTGTAGGTGTCCTTCAGCTGGCCCCTACAAATATGTATACTAGTACAGTGATAATGGACGTCATACTTAACTCCGAATTATACTCAAGAAACTAAAATTAAAAATCACAAAAGACTTACAAAGGCCAGAGGCTCCTGACTTGGAACAGGCGCAAAATTGCGGCGGGGTTAAACATGTTTATGAGATCTCAACCCTCCCCCTATACCTCTAGCCAATATATGCATTTAGCACATACTTACAACTTAATTCTCGTCCAATCAAATTGCTTGAATTTGCCTTCTAATTTTCATAGTACATACTTTTTCCGTGTACTAAGTAACTACGCATGAATGACCACAAGGGTAAGATTTCATTGTATCGTAATCAAGATATTGAAATACAAATTGCTAATGGCTATTTTGAAATAAATTAAGTGTTCCAAATTTAACTAAATAGTTTGTAATTAGTTTTCAAACAGATTTTTAACATCCTACTAATCAATCTTTTGATATTAATTTTGTTTTGACAATTATAAAATATAATTAAGTTTCTTTTATTAAAATAAAGAGTAATAATTATGATGCTTTATACCTTGATTAAAGTACAACTCAATCTAAAATGTGTAATCCTTTATCTTCCATGCAATTACTTTGTACAAAAAAGAGTCAACCATGAATCTTTTGAAGGGAAATTATTAATAAAGCAATTTGATATATTTAGTCATAAATTGGTCGATAATTGGTTGCCTAATGTCCAGTGACAAATATTTCATGCATATAAACTATCCACTAGACTACCTAGGGGTACATACCAGGGGCAGATCCAGCCATTTTCAAAAGGTGTTTCAACCAAAGATGTGGGAGGGGGATCCAACTGTTCGTACTCATTCAAAAGCATTTTCAGGTTAGTTTCAGGTTTTATGTGAAATTAAAAAAAATGTTTTCAAGAATGTAAAGCTTTCACTGCAATTTAAGAATTGTCAGCTCTTGGTCAATTCATTTTGTCATCTTACCATGTAAATAAGTACATGTATAGTAAACCAACGCTTCGTTTATATCAATAAACATACTTACACCAACAGCTACCTTCTTTACATTCTAAAGTCAAGGGCCTTTTAAAATCCCATTTTTACAATGATATTATAGTGAGTAGATTTACAAAACTACGTAAATGAGCTACATCCAGTCAGCCAAAACATATCAATAGACTAATTACAGGATTACTCAAGTTGTAAATATGTGCTAAATTGGATATTGTATAGAAAGGTATATACTATGAAAATAAGAGCTTGGGGCAAAGCCCCGCGTTCTAATTTTCATAGTATATACCTATCTATCACAGTGTAGATACTATTCTGTACGCTATCCGGAAGTCGTGATTTTCGAAGCGAGAACTTTTTGGATCACATTTTAAATTTGATGGATATACTGAATTAAACGGTAAGTTGATCATCTGTACATTGCATAATGTTTAATTCAGCTGACATTAATATTCTCAAATGGTTTAGAATTAAATAAAGCACATTCATTATTCGTATTTTTGCTTTAATCAAGAGATTTTTAAGTGCATCACTTAGGAAAATCAGTCGGTGAACCTACAACTAATCTTTTTACCCTCTTAGTGTACAAATTAACGTATGAACCAGATTTTATTAACTAAATGGAGTATATTTCTAGTGGGGGTTAAAGTTTCAAGCAGATCTTTGAAGCCAGAAATAAGAAAATTGCACTTGTTTGAATTTCTCACTGTACGATCAGTCTCGCTTGTATATTTTGAAACTGTATGATCAGTCTTTATTTCACTGTATTCTAGTGTTGATTTCAAAGTTATATATACGATACATTTGAATGTGGCATTTTCTAAATAACACAAATATATTTCAATAAACTTATGAAACATGTGTTAGCTTGATAAGGTGTACTCGACTTACTACATTAAGTATAAGGATGTTTAAATGTTGCTAAAATAAGAGGAAGGTTTGTTGTATATATAATTTTCAGAAATGTTCACCGTTATACTTAAAATTGTACAAACACACACATCCGAGGCCGAACTGTAAACTATAATTGATCATAGTTTCTTCACTTTTTTTATGTAGAGCTGTCTCTTGACACTCAATTGTACTTCTGTTCCACATTTCAATTGAACGAGTAACAACAGTTCCGAAGAAACAGTACATACATTAAGTGTGAGTGATTCACAGTGTGGAATAATTTCTAAATTTCAGCAGGTATCACTTTGAAGTTTTTTGTTCGGACATTTTTAATAGATGGAGAAACATGTGTTGCAACTTTCAACTTTAATTCTTCCGAATCATGACGAATTATGCAATGGTCTTCAAGTTCTGCAAAATCCTTTTACCGTAAATTTGTGCAAAAAAACAACGAAACTCTGTCGTTGGATTATCTTGAAAAGGAAACATATCTTTCGTTTACTTGAATGCATTACAGTATTTATATTGATTTGAATTTAACATGTCCATTTCATAAACAGTTTTCACATAACAAAGTCAGTGGACTAGATATTTATAATGCGCCTCCCTTTACTCCATCCCAAAGTTTTCATCAGGGTCGACCAATACCAACTTTTAGTCTGAATGTTTTTATAATGGGGCAGATGTAAATGAAAAATGAAGATAAAAAAACCATAGTCGACTCCCATGGAAAATCAAAACATGAGCCTTTCAGAAGGCAGTTATCCACATCTTTTAGAATTCATTTATATCTTGCATTACAATCTTTCAAGAACCATCTCTCTTGAACGTTGAATGTGAAAATCATCAATATCATACTTGACCTCATTGTTATCATCAGTAACAACATATAAAAGTTTGAAAAGTTGTATGATTGAACTATTCATGAGTTAACGCACGGACACGACTGGAAACACCATTTTTAAATCTTTCAAGAAGCATACCTAATGATCAGAAACAGTAAAATTATTCAATATCAAACTTGACCTCCATTTTGGCATCAGTTAGCTTTGATTGAACGGTTCATGAGTAAAGGCCATGGACAATGTTTGGCATCATTCTAACAATTACATCACCAAAATAATATAAATAAGAAGATGTGGTATGAGTGCCCATGAGACAACTCTCAATCCGGTCGCACCAACCTTCAACCTACCAACCAATTTTTCTGTAGGAAATCCTGTTAAAAAGGGTGAAAGTACATAAACAATTTTTTATCATTTTTACAAGTTGCCACGCAATTAACAAATGCAATCAGTACAATGACACATATGGATTAAAGTAAACTGATAAAATCCTTTTCATTTTAAATTCATTCATTATTTATACAGGTAATGATTTATGTAAACTTACCTAAATAATATCACATGAATTACCCCCCTCAACGGCAGACGGTGTAAATAGTCTTTAAAAATGTAATAGCTTAACAGATAACTGCAACGATACACTAGTTCAAAGTCCACAAGCGAATCATGTATTGCTTTTTAGCTCACCTGGCCCGAAGGGCCAAGTGAGCTTATTCCCGTCGTCGTCCGTCGTCTGTCGTCGTAAACTATTTCAAGAATCTTCTCCTCTGAAACAACTAGGCCAAATACTTCCAAACTTTAACTGAATGTTCCTTAGGGTATCTAGTTTATAAATTGTAGCCGAAGTTTTGATATATCAACAAACATGGTCGCCATTGCTAAAAATAGAACATAGAGGTCAAATGCAGTTTTTGGCTTATATCTCAAAAACGAAAGCATTTAGAGCAAATCTGACATGGGGTAAAAATGTTCATTAGGTCAAGATCTATCAGCCCTGAAATTTTCAGATAAATCAAAAAACCCATTGTTGGGTTGCTGCCACTTAATTGGTAATTTTAAGGAAATTTTGCAGTTTTTTGTCATTATCTTGAATATTATTACAGATAAAGATAAACTGTAAACGGCAAAAATGATCAGCAAAGTAAGATCTACAAATAAGTTAATATGACCAAAATTGTCAATTGACCCCTTAAGGGGTTATTGTCCTTTAATGACATTTTTTCACAATTTGTTCATCATATTTGCTAACTTTAAAAAATCTTCTCCTCTAAAACTGGTCAACCAAATTCAACCAAACTTCAACTGAATGATCAGTAGGGTGTATAAAATAAAGTTTGTGTTTTATTTTCTATTTCGTAAAAAAACATGGCCGTCATGGCTAAAAATAGAACACAGGGTAAAATGCAGTTTTTGGCTCATATCTCAAAAACTCCAGCATTTAGAGCAAATTAGACAAGTTAAAGTATTTATTAGATCAAGGTCTACCTGTCCTGAAATTTTCAGCCGAATTGGGTAACTGGGTTTTCAGGTATAATGCCCCTGAATTGATGATTTTAAAGAAATTTTGCAGTTTTTGGTTATTATCTTGAATATTATTATAGATACAGATAAACTGTTAATAGCAAAAATGGTAAGCTTTTGAAGAAAATAGGACGATTCAAAGAACATTTAAATAAATTGAAAAGCCAAAATAATCATTGATGAGAGATTTAACCAAAAAAATTAAGGTGAGCGAGTCAGGCTCTTAAGAGCCTCTTGTTTGTATAGGCATTTGATTTTAAATAAGACTGACGGAATAAAAATACAATTATTTTTCCGTCTACAAAATTCATAAGAAATATATTTGTATTGTCTTATGAAAGAAATTACACGTTATAGTCGGCGTTTTACGTTTCCGCAAATTGACATTTCTTTTCCGGAAAAAAAATATGACGTTTCCGGAAGAAAAAAAACGTCGTACAAAGTCCACATTAGTACATTCACCGTTTACAAATTTTGTATTGTGTTCGAGAAGGAAGTCCATCTTCTCCTTTTGATATTTCCGAACGGGTGTTTTTACAGTTAGAGTTCTCATCTTTATGTACGATGTTGTTGGGAGTTTCAATAACACATCGACAAAGACACAAATGTTAAGATGGGTATAGCGTAAAACTGCTCGTTCGGCTGGGCATTAAAGGCTCGACACCATTCGTTGTTCTCTTATCCTTGTGTCAGGAGATGATGTCCAAATGGTTGGTAGTAATCTCGTCTTGTCATCTTATACAAAATTTCAATATATAATCGGCAAACTTCATGCATGTATCGCAAGATGGAGCATGATCGGCTATTAATTCAACAAAGCATTCTTCAATCATGTTAGTTTGAAAGTAAGCCAAACCAAAGAAATGTGTTAGCAATTTAACAAAGTCCGAATCTTTGTCTATGTAATCGGCACTCAAATAATGTATTTAATATATTCAATATATTCAAATATTAATAATTTACCAGGTAAATTTGCGGAAAAGTAATGAATACAAATTACAGAAACGTATACTTAAAATTTGCGGAAACGTAGTATTGGGGTTTTGAAAAATTAGCGGAAAAGCAAAACGCCCGTTATAGTTCTTTGGACAGTTAATAATATCACATAGACACGTATATATACCTTCAAATTGCCGTTGTTTTTTTTCAAAATCACGACTGGTCATATAGTCAAAAAGTCTGAAATCGCTTCTAGAATACAGTCAGTTGTAGACTGATCGTACAGTAATATTTTTTGGGATCCTCAGGAAAAACATATGTTTATGGGAAATACGAACATTCTACTTACATACGAAAAGAATATTGAAACAGTATATATTAAACTGTAAACTGATGCAAATATTTGCAATAAAAGACTATTTGTTATGTACTACGAGATCAAAATTGTCCACCGATTTCATTTTTTTCTATCAATTTGGTGTGATGCACACGTATATTTTATATTCTAATGCATGTTTTTGTTACAGTTACTAATATTTATGATGCTATACATATCATGAAGATGTTCAAAGCACTTTATAGATATAGGAGTAATCAAATGATGAGAAAAGTCACCGTAGGCAAAACCGCCCTGTTAGCCAGTTGGAAATCATCGCTTCGAAAATCGCGACTTCCGGATAGCGTACAGAATAGTATCTACACTGTGTCTATACAATAACCGAGACTAATTGGATGATTTTTCGCTTTGTTTGTTATTATGTCTTTCTCTTCCGTAAAATATGGGTTTATTATTTGTCCTTGACAAGAGCTTAGGTGCTGAATTAATGACTGTTTTACGTTTTTCTTATGTATCAAATCGTGTATACACTGTAAACACTAAATGTTTGCAACCATAGTAGTATATTAAGCTTTCACATTAAAAATAAGTTAAACCAGTATTTTTAATCTTTTTACTTGTATATTTATCCTCCTGCATTGAATGCAATTTATGAACAATATGTTACGCGTGTCATGCCTTGAAAAAAAAATGATACAACGACTACTCTGACCATAGAAGCTATAAATAATATAAAACACTACTTAGTATATAATGATAGGCATCAATTTATAATTTTTAATCCACCTGATCTTAAAACATTCATACCCTTTAAAGACTAACAATACACTTAATATATAAAAACGTAATTGATAATATTTTTTCTCTCAGATTTTATGCTAAATATTTGCACTTTTAACAGCCAGCTGTGGTGCAGAAAGATTAGTCCGAAAGTTGTTATCCACAAATCAATATGTAAACAATATAGAAAGTTCTACTTATATACGCTTAATTGAGTTTCTACAAACTACGCATCAAACTTATACTGCATTATATTATTTGTTTTCGTTTTTTTTCCGATGACGTTACTTTCATTTCTATAAAAATAGTCAAGACAATGAAATACATTGCATTTTCTATCCTGGCGATTTTACCAATTCTAACTTATACCTTCGGTGCTAGTATCAGCTTAAGTCACCAGAGTGGTATATCAACTAGCTGTACCAACGGAAAATGTAAAACGGTATCTGATAGAGGCCATGTGTCTGTAGACTGTAAGAACGGGAACTGTAACAAGGAATATTCCAGCACTCAATGTAAAAATGGCAAATGTACCCATACTGGTGATACTGGACCCACAAAAGACATTCCAGAACCAAAGTGGGACTATATGGGAGGTGGTTTCGATTCATCAGACTTCGGAGATATAAGTGGAGGGTATGGGTTTGGAGGCTTTCGGGAGTGTCATGATGGACAGATTGAGGATATGTATTACGAAAGCATGTTTAACAGGTGCTACAAAACAGTATGCATCAATGGGTTATGGAAGGATCAGTCATACCGGGGACGTTGTCATAAATAAGTAGGTAAGAAATTTAGAATAAAATGGAATGTGAAAATGGGGCTTGTGTCAAAGAGATCACAACCCGACCAAAGTGCAGAAAGGTTGCTTTGATATTGCTCATTCATACTCAGATTGGAATAAAATCATGTTTCAATAACGATTCCGGAAAGAGTTATATATTTACCATATTAGTTAAAGAAAAGTATTCTTATTATGTTCCACGGCTGCATGGTTTCATCAAACAATGAACCAAACTTTCTATTTTTTATAGTAATTTTATAAGAGGGACGAAAGATACCAAAGGGACGGTTAAACTCATAAATCGAAAATAAACTGACAACGCCATGGCAAAAAAACGAAAAAGTGCAGACTTTATTTAAGCTATGCAGCTATTCATTTCGAGTGAATACGTAATATTATTTTCCCGGCGTAAAATTTACCTTGGAGGAAATTTGGAGATCAAGAATAATGCAATCGAGAAAAGAATAGAATAAGTTTTGATGAAAGGTATATTTATGGAACGCCAACACTGTCTTGTTATGACCATTTTCTTTATATGATGTGCATTTACCTTTATATGATGTGCAATTGTCATTATATGATGTGCAAATATCCTTACATGATGTGCAAACATCCTTATATGATGTACAAACATCATTATTTGATGTGCAAACATCATTATATGATGTGCAAGCATCATTATATGATGTACAAACATCATTATATGATGTGCATGTATACTTATATGATGTGCATATATACTTATATGATGTGCATATATACTTATATGATGTGCTTATATACTTATATGATGTGCATATGTACTTATATGATGTGCGAATGTACTTATATGATGTGCAAACATTCTTATATGATGTGCAAACGTACTTATATTATGTACAACGATCCTTATATGATGTGCAACTATACTTATGTCATGTGCAAATATACTTATATGATGTGTACATATCATTATATGATGTGCAGTTACCATTATATTATGTGCAAATATCTTTATATGATGTGGTTGTGTCATTATATTATGTGCTTGTAATCTTATATTATGTGGTTTGGTTTACTTCATTATATGATGTCGAAACGTCATTATATGATGTGCTTTCATCGTCCTTATGGTCAATGAACATGATTACGATTAGAATGATTACTGTCTACGTCATAACTGATTCCGATCTGCTTCTGTAAACTATAAACCCGGCTCAAATATGTGTCCATCGCTAGCGAGAGTGCAATTAATAGGAAAAATGAGACAATGCAATTTAACAAAATCAACGTTTTAAACAGTTCAGAGGGAGATAATTTAAAGATCAATTAATACAGGAGCTAATTGGAGAAATTTGCGGCTGTGGCGAAAATATGATAAAACAAATTTTGAGGCTCTTTATAGGTTGCTATTTGGGTTTAGCAAAAGCTACGTGTTGCAGGTCGTACTTTGACCTATGAGTGTTTACTCTTACAAATTATGACTTGGATGGAGAGTTTTCTCATAGGCTCTCATACCGCATCTTCTTATTTCTATTCATTGCAAAATTCATCATTGAACTCACAGTCAGTTTTAAAAATGTTTCACAACAATAGCTATAGAATTATCTACTCATGCATAATATGGCGAGATGGTTTGTTTTATAAACTGTTATTGAATAATATAAATGGTAAGATGTAGAATGTAATATTTACATTAGATGTATGTTTCATTATGATACTTTATTCTGATTGGCTAACTGCACATCACGTGTTATTCCGTAAGCAATTGTATTGCTCAATATAACTTTTCATTCATGATAACACGTGGCCCCACAATAAAGTGCACAGGTGAATTAAATAAAACAATAATAAAATTTGTATTTTCATGATAATTGCTAAAAAAATGTAATTATAAGTATTGAATGCTTATTTTTGTAACTTCATAGGGTTGTAAAAGCGTTGACCGTGTGCACATTTTTAGTATGAAGCGCTTCCGCGCTTCATACAAAATGTACTTCGGTCAACGCTTTTACACCCCAATAAAGTTACAAAAAGAAGCATTCAATTCTTAAGTGTTACTCCTCCAAAACCATACAAAGTCGGATAGATTTGTGATATGACGTATACATGTAGTGTTTTGTACTTCCTTTATTTGTTTTTGAAACAATCTTTTTTTCCTCAGAAAAAGCCAAAATATCCAAATTCGGAGACTGCGTGCTTAATCCACGTACTGCCCGCGAAATGCAAAATGGTCAGGTTTGGTAATGTTCACAAATTTGTATATACAGATTGTTTATTTTCAACTTATTTCAATGGAGATTTTTTTAACGTATTGAGAAAGGTGTGTAATTGTTCTCTTGTGTTTTTTTTAGGGGAAGGGGGGGGGGGGAGTCGTGAAAAGTTTATGTCTTTGGAATGATTGTTTTTTTCCCTATTTCACGGTAATAACTTGGAAAATAAATTAGAGGAATTCCCATCTTTCCTACGCCGTCCCCACCACCAATGATGAAAATGACAATAATTATAATTTACTTATTTTTAAATCTGTTCTTATAATATAAAAAAAGAAGACGTGGTATGATTGCCAATGAGACAACTCTCCACAAGAGACCAAAATGACACAGAGATTATTACTTATAGGTAACCGTAAGGCCTTCAACAATGAGCAAAGCCCATACCGCATAGTCAGTACAAAAGGCCCTGAAATGACAATGTAAAACAATTCAAACGAGAAAACTATTTTGCTCAGAAAAGGTTTCCCTATAAATAAGTATCAAGATAAAAGGCAATAAAACAACAAAACTCATAAGAGCCAAAATTGCCCAAAATGGGACCTTAAAATTTACCATAAAATATATTCAGACACATTGCAGTATTTTTTTTAATCTATTGTAGTTTAAAAGATAAACCTAAAATATTAAAAGTCACCGCCGTAAATCTTCACTTAGAAAAAATAAAACACAACTCTCTATATGTCAGAGACCACCAGGCCTCAGTAAACAAAAAATAAATATAGTATTTTTATTTTCATTCAGACACAAATCTAATTAAATTACAGCTATTGTGTGTCCAAGCTATGCTTACGCGGATCTGAAAACGCTCCATTTTATTTTCTGTTTAAAGACCATTGGGATTCTCGGTTTTGTCGGATTTATATACACCTTCAAAAATGTGAAGGCTGAATGTCATTGGCTTATGTAATATTTACTAGAACAGAAAGTATCAAAGGACTGAAGTACTGAACATCGGATGACCACAAGTTCTCGTTGATGGTAACACGCACTTGTCTTAAAAAAAATCACATCACAATACCTGAAAGTGAGGTTAACTTACAGAGACATATTTTTTCTGAGACAAGTTCGTGCGTGGATGATGAACGGGCTCGTCTAGATATTCAACATGATATAGTCAGTATCAAAAACGAAACTACCTATTATTCTATATATAACAGTTACATGTATATATAATTTTTATCCAAATGCTATAGCATTCTATTCTACTATTCTAATAATAGTGCAGTGCAAGTGCATGGTGAAAACACTTCTATAATAATTCGGATTTTCTAATAGTTTGGATTTATGTAGGCATTCATTTTTCCCGTATAAACGTTCTTGAGATGTTCTTCCGAATGCGTTAACACAATTGTCCTGTATGTGTGCCTAGATATAACTTACTTATAACTTAAAAATATATTTCTAACGACGCAACATTTTCATATAATAATTTTAATATGTTCTAAAAAAAATAATTTTTATTAGTATTACTTGAAGCGACAATGAATGCTATTTTGCACTCGGTTATGTCTGCGTTTTTATACGATCGGTAACATGTACCAGTCAAAGTCGAAAGTCAAATCTCTGTTGCGACAATACATCGGAATGCCCTCACGGTCATCGTGATGTAAACATGAAGTGTGGACAGGAGGACGTGTGCTTCCTTGTTCCAGGACAAACACTATTGTTTTATTTTTTCTCTCATTTTCTCATATTTATCAGAATAATCTGTCCGGGTAAGGTGAAATGGATTTCTGTGAAGTAGCATGTTAAAAATCCGACTCAGGGTGTTGGTCTATTACAAAACAGGGTTAATATTCATTTCACATTAATATGTTCCCGTACGAATATGCACCTGTCCCAAGTCTGGAGCCTGTAATTCAGTGGGTTGTCGTCTGTTGATGTGTTACATACCGGTTTTTGTTTTTCGTTAATTTTTTGTACATAAATTATGTCGTTAGTTTTCTCGTTTGAATTGTTTTACATTTGTCATCAAGGGGCCTTTTATAGCTGATTATGCGGTATGGGCTTTGCTCATTGTTGAAGGTCGTACGGTAACCTATAGTTGTTAATTTCTGTGTCTTTTGGTGTTTTGTGGAGAGTTGTCTCATTGGCAATCATAACACATACTAGTAGTCTTTTACATATATATGTATATATATATATAACTCGTCTAAACATCAACCCAACAATGTTAGATCTGTAAATTTGCTTTCGCAATTTTTTGGTTCTTCCCTCGCCGGGATTCGAACCCATGCTACTGTGATATCGTGACACCAAATCGCCTGCACTGCAGCCGTCCCGCTAGACCACACGACCACCTGGGCTCTCAAAAAAAGAGCTTACGGTGGGCATGTGTTACCTTTCCACGTCAGTTTTAATCTAGCGGAGTACTACAGTACATGATATATAAGGCATGAAGATGTTATTGTTACAGATCAGCTAAATTATCTATAGTAAAGGATCCTACAAATTAATGTAAGATACAGTCACAGAAAATAATTATATTCATAAGTACGTCTGAGTCAGTGACAACCCTACAACAGATGTATCCATCGGATCGCCATCAATGATGGTGATACATGGCTGTGTACATAATGTATATACAACTCGTCTAAACATCAACCCAACAATGTTAGATCTGTAAATTTGCTTTCGCAAATTTTTGGTTCTTCCCTCGCCGGGATTCGAACCCATGCTACTGTGATATCGTGACACCAAATCGCCTGCACTGCAGCCGTCCCGCTAGACCACACGACCACCTGGGCTCTCAAAAAAAGAGCTTACGGTGGGCATGTGTTACCTTTCCACGTCAGTTTTAATCTAGCGGCGTACTACAGTACATGATATATAAGGCATGAAGATGTTATTGTTACAGATCAGCTAAATTATCTATAGTAAAGGATCCTACAAATTAATGTAAGATACAGTCACAGAAAATAATTATATTCATAAGTACGTCTGAGTCAGTGACAACCCTACAACAGATGTATTCATCGGATCGCCATCAATGATGGTGATACATGGCTGTGTACATAATGTATATACAACTCGTCTAAACATCAACCCAACAATGTTAGATCTGTAAATTTGCTTTCGCAAATTTTTGGTTCTTCCCTCGCCGGGATTCGAACCCATGCTACTGTGATATCGTGACACCAAATCGCCTGCACTGCAGCCGTCCCGCTAGACCACACGACCACCTGGGCTCTCAAAAAAAGAGCTTACGGTGGGCATGTGTTACCTTTCCACGTCAGTTTTAATCTAGCGGCGTACTACAGTACATGATATATAAGGCATGAAGATGTTATTGTTACAGATCAGCTAAATTATCTATAGTAAAGGATCCTACAAATATAATGTAAGATACAGTCACAGAAAATAATTATATTCATAAGTACGTCTGAGTCAGTGACAACCCTACAACAGATGTATCCATCGGATCGCCATCAATGATGGTGATACATGGCTGTGTACATAATGTATATACAACTCGTCTAAACATCAACCCAACAATGTTAGATCTGTAAATTTGCTTTCGCAAATTTTTGGTTCTTCCCTCGCCGGGATTCGAACCCATGCTACTGTGATATCGTGACACCAAATCGCCTGCACTGCAGCCGTCCCGCTAGACCACACGACCACCTGGGCTCTCAAAAAAAGAGCTTTCGGTGGGCATGTGTTACCTTTCCACGTCAGTTTTAATCTAGCGGCGTACTACTTTACATGATATATAAGGCATGAAGATGTTATTGTTACAGATCAGCTAAATTATATATTTCAATTTTCTGCTGGACGTCAAGCATACATTCATAATCATGTAAGTGTGAAATAAATGCATGAAAACATAATAAAAAGATGCAAGCAAGTGTCATGCACCGAGTTGAAGGTCATCCCATATCTCCTTTAATTCCTTTTTTTGTGGGGTGGGGTTGGTGGGGGTGAGGTTGGTGAAGGGGGGGGCCTCGGTTGGCGAGTAGTCCAAGTATCTAGCCTGTCAACACTTACATGTAGGTTGTGAGTTCGAATCCCACACGTGGCAGGTAAGCTCGACTCCAATCTTAATTTAATAGAATTATTAGTTTTTCCTACCGAAAGTCGGTGGTTCTTTCCGGGGACTTCGGCTTCTTCCATCAATATAAACTCACCGCCACGATATAGCATGATAGTGTTGAAAGTGGTATAAAAAGCAATCAATCAACAAATTAATCAACCAATCATCCATACCGGTACAATTATAAATGCAAGAGAGGATAATTGTGTAGCTATCGTTATTAAATATTTTTAAAAATTGACTCTGAGTTCATTGGTGTCTTTTGCAATGAATAGAAATAAGAAGATATGTTATGAGTGCCAATGAGACTACTCTACATCTAAGTCATAATGTGTAAAAGGAAACAATTATAGGTTAAATTACGGCCTTCAACACGGAGCTTTTACTCAAACCGAACAGCAAGCTATAAATAAGAGCTCAATATTGTAGATCCCCTATATTCATTATTGTAGACCCATCGATAAAAATTCATAATTTGACAATTTTCCATCAATAATATCTGGTGTGATTTTTAAAATGCATTGTCTCTCTTTATCTTAAAAATGCACTTTCGCTTAAAAGATTAAAGATCTATTTCTAAAACGTAATAAGTTAACTACTTATGCTCATTATTGTAGATCCCGTATATTCATTATTGTAGACCCATCGATAAAAATTCATAATTTGACAATTTTCCATCAATAATATCTGGTGTGATTTTTTTCATCTTTAATCAAGGAACAAACATGTCAAGGTTATTTCTTTTTAAATCTCAACCATTTTCCAAACGAAAGCTAACGATTTGATCCGGGTTTATATTAATTCTGCAGATTCTGACGTATTGAGTAATCGCTTTAATCACACCAGATATTATTGATGGAAAATTGTCAAATTATGAATTTTTATCGATGGGTCTACAATAATGTATATAGGGGATCTACAATATTGAGCTCTTATTTATAGCTTGCTGTTCGGTTTGAGTAAAAGCTCCGTGTTGAAGGCCGTAATTTAACCTATAATTGTTTCCTTTTACACATTATGACTTAGATGTAGAGTAGTCTCATTGGCACTCATAACATATCTTCTTATTTCTATTCATTGCAAAAGACATCAATGAACTCAGAGTCAATTTTTAAAATATTTAATAACGATAGCTACACAATTATCCTCTCTTGCATTTATAATTGTACCGGTATGGATGATTGGTTGATTAATTTGTTGATTGATTGCTTTTTATACCACTTTCAACACTATCATGCTATATCGTGGCGGTGAGTTTATATTGATGGAAGAAGCCGAAGTCCCCGGAAAGAACCACCGACTTTCGGTAGGAAAAACTAATAATTCTATTAAATTAAGATTGGAGTCGAGCTTACCTGCCACGTGTGGGATTCGAACTCACAACCTACATGTAAGTGTTGACAGGCTAGATACTTGGACTACTCGCCAACCGAGCCCCCCCCCTTTCCCCAACCTCACCCCCACCAACCCCACCCCACAAAAAAAGGAATTAAAGGAGATATGGGATGACCTTCAACTCGGTGTATGACACTTGCTTGCATCTTTTTATTATGTTTTCATGCATTCATTTCACACTTACATGATTATGAATGTATGCTTGACGTCCAGCGGAAAATTGAAATATATGTAAAAGACTACTAGTATGTGTTATGATTGCCAATGAGACAACTCTCCACAAAACACCAAATGACACAGAAATTAACAACTATAGGTTACCGTACGACCTTCAACAATGAGCAAAGCCCATACCGCATAATCAGCTATAAAAGGCCCCTTGATGACAAATGTAAAACAATTCAAACGAGAAAACTAACGACATAAATTATGTACAAAAAATGAACGAAAAACAAAAACTGGTATTTAACACATCAACAGACGACAACCCACTGAATTACAGGTTCCAGACTTGGGACAGGTGCATATTCGTACGGGAACATATTAATGTGAAATGAATATTAACCCTGTTTTGTAATAGACCAACATCCTGAGTCGGATTTTTAACATGCTACTTCACAGAAATCCATTTCACCTTACCCGGACAGATTATTCTGATAAATATGAGAAAATGAGAGAAAAAATAAAACAATAGTGTTTGTCCTGGAACAAGGAAGCACACGTCCTCCTGTCCACACTTCATGTTTACATCACGATGACCGTGAGGGCATTCCGATGTATTGTCGCAACAGAGATTTGACTTTCGACTTTGACTGGTACATGTTACCGATCGTATAAAAACGCAGACATAACCGAGTGCAAAATAGCATTCATTGTCGCTTCAAGTAATACTAATAAAAAAAATTTTTTTTAGAACATATTAAATTAATTATATGAAAATGTTGCGTCGTTAGAAATATATTTTTAAGTTTTAAGTAAGTTATATCTAGGCACACATACAGGACAATTGTGTTAACGCATTCGGAAGAACATCTCAAGAACGTTTATACGGGAAAATGAATGCCTACATAAATCCAAACTATTAGAAAATCCGAATTATTATAGAAGTGTTTTCACCATGCACTTGCACTGCACTATTATTAGAATAGTAGAATAGAATGCTATAGCATTTGGATAAAAATTATGTATACATGTAACTGTTATATATAGAATAATAGGTAGTTTCGTTTTTGATACTGACTATATCATGTTGAATATCTAGACGAGCCCGTACATCATCCACGCACGAACTTGTCTCAGAAAAAATATGTCTCTGTAAGTTAACATCACTTTCAGGTATTGTGATGTGATTTTCTTTAAGACAAGTGCGTGTTACCATCAACGAAAACTTGTGGTCATCCGATGTTCAGTACTTCAGTCCTTTGATACTTTCTGTTCTAGTAAATATTACATAAGCCAATGACATTCAGCCTTCACATTTTTGAAGGTGTATATAAATCCGACAAAACCGAGAATCCCAATGGTCTTTAAACAGAAAATAAAATGGAGCGTTTTCAGATCCGCGTAAGCATAGCTTGGACACACAATAGCTGTAATTTAATTAGATTTGGTCTGAATGAAAATAAAAATACTATATTTATTTTTTGTTTACTGAGGCCTGGTGGTCTCTGACATATAGAGAGTTGTGTTTTATTTTTTCTAAGTGAAGATTTACGGCGGTGACTTTTAATATTTTAGGTTTATCTTTAAAACTACAATAGATTAAAAAAAATACTGCAATGTGTCTGAATATATTTTATGGTAAATTTTAAGGTCCCATTTTGGGCAATTTTGGCTCTTATGAGTTTTGTTGTTTTATTGCCTTTTATCTTGATACTTATTTATAGGGAAACCTTTTCTGAGCAAAATAGTTTTCTCGTTTGAATTGTTTTACATTGTTATTTCAGGGCCTTTTGTACTGACTATGCGGTATGGGCTTTGCTCATTGTTGAAGGCCTTACGGTTACCTATAAGTAATAATCTCTGGGTCATTTTGGTCTCTTGTGGAGAGTTGTCTCATTGGCAATCATACCACGTCTTCTTTTTTTTATATTATAAGAACAGATTTAAAAATAAGTAAATTATAATTATTGTCATTTTCATCATTGGTGGTGGGGACGGCGTAGGAAAGATGGGAATTACTCTAATTTATTTTCCAAGTTATTACCGTGAAATAGGGAAAAAAACAATCATTCCAAAGACATAAACTTTTCACGACTCCCCCCCCCCCCCCCCCTCCCCTAAAAAAAACACAAGAGAACAATTACACACCTTTCTCAATACGTTAAAAAAATCTCCATTGAAATAAGTTGAAAATAAACAATCTGTATATACAAATTTGTGAACATTACCAAACCTGACCATTTTGCATTTCGCGGGCAGTACGTAGATTAAGCATGCAGTCTCCGAATTTGGATATTTTGGCTTTTTCTGAGGAAAAAAAGATTGTTTCAAAGACAAATAAAGGAAGTACAAAACACTACATGTATACGTCATATCACAAATCTATCCGACTTTGTATGGTTTTGGAGGAATAACACTTAAGAATTGAATGCTTCTTTTTGTAACTTCATTGGGGTGTAAAAGCGTTGACCGAAGTACATTTTGTATGAAGCGCGGAAGCGCTTCATACTAAAAATGTGCACACGGTCAACGCTTTTACAACCCTATGAAGTTACAAAAAGAAGCATTCAATACTTATAATTACATTTTTTAGCAATTATCATGAAAATACAAATTTTATTATTGTTTTATTTAATTCACCTGTGCACTTTATTGTGGGGCCACGTGTTATCATGAATGAAAAGTTATATTGAGCAATACAATTGCTTACGGAATAACACGTGATGTGCAGTTAGCCAATCAGAATAAAGTATCATAATACATCTAATGTAATTATTACATTCTACATCTTACCATTTATATTATTCAATAACAGTTTATAAAACAAACCATCTCGCCATATTATGCATGAGTAGATAATTCTATAGCTATTGTTGTGAAATATTTTTAAAACTGACGGTGAGTTCAATGATGAATTTTGCAATGAATAGAAATAAGAAGATGCGGTATGAGAGCCAATGAGAAAACTCTCCATCCAAGTCATAATTTGTAAGAGTAAACACTCATAGGTCAAAGTACGACCTGCAACACGTAGCTTTTGCTAAACCCAAATAGCAACCTATAAAGAGCCTCAAAATTTGTTTTATCATATTTTCGCCACAGCCGCAAATTTCTCCAATTAGCTCCTGTATTAATTGATCTTTAAATTATCTCCCTCTGAACTGTTTAAAACGTTGATTTTGTTAAATTGCATTGTCTCATTTTTCCTATTAATTGCACTCTCGCTAGCGATGGACACATATTTGAGCCGGGTTTATAGTTTACAGAAGCTGATCGGAATCAGTTATGACGTAGACAGTAATCATTCTAATCGTAATCATGTTCATTGACCATAAGGACGATGAAAGCACATCATATAATGACGTTTCGACATCATATAATGAAGTAAACCAAACCACATAATATAAGATTACAAGCACATAATATAATGACACAACCACATCATATAAAGATATTTGCACATAATATAATGGTAACTGCACATCATATAATGATATGTACACATCATATAAGTATATTTGCACGTGACATAAGTATGTTGCACATCATATAAGGATCGTTGTACATAATATAAGTACGTTTGCACATCGTATAAGAATGTTTGCACATCATATAAGTACATTCGCACATCATATAAGTACATATGCACATCATATAAGTATATTTGCACATCATATAAGTATATAAGCACATCATATAAGTATATATGCACATCATATAAGTATACATGCACATCATATAATGATGTTTGTACATCATATAATGATGTTTGCACATCAAATAATGATGTTTGTACATCATATAAGGATGTTTGCACATCATGTAAGGATATTTGCACATCATATAATGACAATTGCACATCATATAAAGGTAAATGCACATCATATAAAGAAAATGGTCATAACAAGACAGTGTTGGCGTTCCATATATATTTACTGTACTTTTGTATGGCTATGTTTATTTCTGTATGGTTGTTCGGTCATAGAAGTTTTGACTAAAGAATAATGTGTAGAAATAGTATAATTATTTAAAAAATCCACAACTTACAGAAAGGATTATGATATATGACTGGAAAGATTGCACACATTGTATTCATGAAAGTTTTATATTTAACATTTAATAAGATGGTTAAACTTGTAACAATATTTTACGCTTCTTGTGTAGTAAATCTTATTAACATTATATAAACTTTATTTTCATATTCATAACACCTTAGTACATACGATATAATACCATATGTCGATTCTAGAACTTGTATGTTAATTCTTTTTCTTGTTATTAACATCCCGCACAATATGTTGCAGTTGGTAGTGATACATTGGAAAATGTATAATCATCAGTCTTAGAATATCATCCGATTTTTTTTAGTATAATATAGATTATGTTCCAACTTCTAAAAATCTACGTAAATATGTCAATATATCAAGAAGGTCCAAGTCAAATTATAACTACCTACCAGACTGTTAGCAGTCCAAACATACCTTAAACAAACAGTCCAATAGTAGAGTAGGAATAATCCAGAAAAAGTTATCTGGAATAAATTTTGCATAAAAGATAAATTCTTATCTTGTTTCTATTTCAAAATAGGATGGTTATAAATATAGTTTTGTTTCTATTACAAAGATGTGGACGTTTGAAAACAAGAAAATATAATGGCGTCATCTGACATTGTACAAATTATAAATTTACATGGACAATGTTATCTACACTGTTCATGTATAGAACGCCAAAAAGTATAAACATTTTCCTTTTGCGATTTGATTAGCAGATTAGCATCATAAAATGTATTACAAGGGCATATAACTAATAATTATATACGTTCTTGACAGAAGAAACATCCCCATATTTTTTTTCTCCAGCAAGCAGATGCACATGTCCACTGTGCAATGTTTTCACAAACACCTCACCTTTGTTATCATTGTTGCTGAATTTGAAACTTCAAATAAAAGTTTTAAAATCAAAAAATGTTTTTCTGCAAACTTTATCCGTTTCATTTGTTTAGTTAACAATGAATTCATAATTTAGATAAACTGCTGCTTCCCAGTGAACATTTCTTGGTTTTAAAGTTATTTTGTATAATCCACATGTAATGTGTCGTAAGGAAAGACACGGTATGCATCACCCAGGAGTTAGGCATTCAGTTAAACAAGGATAATATTGCCTGTAATTTTGTCATTTATATCAATAAACTGATTACAATTATTGCAGATATGTAAAACAATCTAGTAGGAAAATTGTAGTAAATTGTTCTATATTCCTGCAATGATATTATGATGCAATAGAATAATGATACTATTTATGCGCTTGAATTTTTACTTGATAACATTTTTGTTCGCTTTGGAGATTCCGTATATCGTCAAGTTATTGGAATTCCAATGGGGACTAACTGTGCAGCACTTATTGCGGACCTGTTTTTGTATTGTTATGAGTTACAATTTATGACTAAAATTAGCAAAGACCCATCAAAACAACATTTGATACAAAAATTTAACAATACTTTCAGATATTTGGATGATATATTGGCTCTCAATAATGACGACTTCAGTATGTATATTAAAGAAATTTATCCTGTAGAACTTACTTTGAATAAAGCTAATGATAATAATGATCACTGCCCTTTCCTCGATCTTGATATCTATATCATAAACGGGAAGCTTAATACAAAAATTTATGATAAAAGAGATGATTTTTCATTCCCTATTGTTAATTATCCATTTTTAGATGGTGACGTTCTTTTGTCACCATCTTATGGTGTTTATATATCTCAACTTGTACGATTCGCTCGTGTATGTAACAACCTATTAGATTTTAGCGAGAGAAATTTATGTATTTCTGAAAAATTATTACACCAGGGTTTTCGATATCACAAACTGGTCAAAACATTTACTAAATTTTATCACCGGTATAAGGAAATAATTCGTAAATATAACTCAACATGCAGACATCTTATACGTTCAGGTATTTCACATCCATTTTTTTATGGAAATATTCTTTATAAAGCACAAAAATGTCAGTATTCTCCTCAGAAACTAACAAAACCTTTAAATAGACTGATTAGAAGGGGATATAGTTACGATACTGTTGTCAGGTCATTAAAGATTGCATATTTTGGCTTTAATATTGATTCACTGATAGGGTCTTTGCATCGGAACTAAACACATTTATTTCTAAAAAACAGTTGTTGGCATGACACGGGTTATGTTATTCTCATATATTTTATGATAGTATGATACTAAACCCCTAATGGGAGGGATTGTGCCTGATATTCATATGATGAAGACATAATCTTTCAATCAGTTTAATTGAGGTCTGGAGCTGGCATGTCAGTTAACTGCTAGTAGTTTGTTGTTATTTATGTATTATTGTCATTTTATTTATTTTCTTTTGTTACATCTTTTGACATCGGACTCGGACTTCTCTTGAACTGAATTTTAATGTGCGTATTGTTATTCTTTTACTTTTCTACATTGGCTAGAGGTATTGGGGGAGGGTTGAGATCTCATAAACATGTTTCACAGTGTCGTCAGGTCATAAAAGACGCTCTGTCTGCCTATTGTAAAAATTGGTGCAAACGTGAAAAATCCGATAAAAAATCTTTAGACAGTTATTTGAATAAAATTATGAATACTGTTGATATTCGAATATCTCATTTAGAAAACAATTCTGAAATTAATAATAGGAACCATGATATACCCATTTCTAGAATAAAAAACAAACTCAAGGTACTCGCAGAGCGGTTTGTGTTCGTACCGGCAGATAAGGCAGCAAATAATGTAGTGGTGGTGTGACGCATATACTACACGAAAGTTCTTCAAAACGAAATTATCAATTCCTCTACATTCAGGTCAGTGCGCACCACAGAGAGTCAAATCGTTAACAAGCATACCACTGCCACTGCCCAGCTTAAAGCATCTTCCGAACATTTGAAAGTCCCTACCATGTACTGGTTACCGAAATTACACAAAAAAACATTTAAATTCCGTTTCATCTCCGCTTCGAGTAAGTGTTCTACTACTAATCTATCAGTGCTTTTAACCACCTCCCTTACTACTATCAAAGAACTGGTTATTAACTTTTGTAATAAAGCTTATGAAAATAATGGTATTAATTATTTTTGGAGTGTTAAAAATTCTTTAGAGGTTTTAGATAAAATACATGCTTTCAATGGTCCTTACAATTCTGTTGACAGTTATGATTTTTCTACTCTGTACACTACACTTCCACACAATCTTATAAAGAAAAAGTTTTTGTATTTGATAAAATGGTCTTTCGAAAAATCTCATTGTAATTTTATTTGCTGTAACTCGTTTAAGGCCTTTTTCTGTAACGAAAAAGGAAAGTATGCTAGATACACTTACTGGAAATGTGAGGATATGATTGAAGCTTTAAACTTTCTGCTTGATAACATTTATGTACGTTTCGGCGATAAAGTGTATCGTCAGGTAGTAGGTATTCCTATGGGCACCAACTGTGCCCCTTTAATAGCAGATTTATTTCTATATTGCTATGAATCTCAGTTTATGACCAAACTCAGTAAAGACCCATCATTGTTACATTTGGTTGATACATTCAAAAATACCTACCGTTATCTGGATGATATTTTTTCGTTGAATAATCCAGAGTTCTCTAAATATACTTCAGAAATTTACCCAAACGAACTTACTTTAACTAAATCTAACATAAACAGCAGCAGTTGTCCTTTTCTAGATTTAGACATTTCAATTTCAAACGGGAAACTTCACACTAAAATTTACGACAAAAGAGACGATTTTTCATTTCCTATTGTTAATTTTCCTTTTTTAGACGGCGATGTGCCTTTGGCTCCATCATACGGTGTTTATATATCGCAACTCGTTCGGTTTGCCCGTGTATGTTCTGATGTCATAGATTTTAACGAACGTAATCAATGCATCACTGGTAAATTGTTGTGTCAGGGATTTCGATACCATAAATTACTAAAAACTTTTACTAAATTCTTTCATAGATACAAAGATTTGATTAGTAAATTTGGCTATACCTGTAGAAAGCTTATTAAAAATGGTATTTCTCATCCTAAATTTTATGGTAATATTGTACTTAAAGCGAGGAAATCACTATGTGATCCTTGTAAACTCATCGAACCTTTAAACAAACTTATAAGTAAGGGTTATCGTACCAATATTGTAATTAGATCTCTGAATATAGTTCACATTGGCACTAATATTGATTTTGTCATTAGCAAATTAAAACATAACTAAATTTCATTATCTTTTGAGGCGAGATGTATAGGGGACACAGCCACGTTAACTTTTATTTCTATAGAAGTCGCTCTTCACTATACTACTACCTGTCGATACATTTATTTTTGGCATTGCACAAGTCATGTCTTCTTTGACTATTAATGACGTTAAAATACTAAATCCCTGTGATGTGTTTTAGTCGATTTTAGTCTCTGATGCATGATTTTTTACTATTAATTGGTTTTGGCTTTTAACTAGCTGTCAGTAACTGCGAGTACTCTCAAATCGTATTTTCTTGTTAATTCGACCTGTTGATACTGTTTATAATGCTTTTTTTGTCATTTTTTATTTATAAGGATCTTGTCTGTATACCAGCTTTGATTTTTTGTAATATCTTCAATTTTTCACTTATTCTTACAACATTTGTATAAACTTCAAGATTATAAAAAACCGGTTTTTTTATAAAGTGAACATTGATTGGTTAAATATTTCTCAGTGCGTTTGAATTTGTTTGTTAGCCTTTTGGTCATGAATGTTTGTCTCTAATATTTAATTAACTGTGCATTTGTATTCAGATATCGCAGATCAAATTTATTCGTTCATTGTGTAATCATACGTTTTTTGATTGAGTTAAGTCTGCCAATTGATATGTTATCGTATGTTTTTCTATGTTGTGATGTTATGCTATTGTTTCAGAAAAAGGGAGAAGGTTTGGGCCCATTAAAACGTTTAATCCCGCTGCAAATGTTTGCACATGTCCTAAGTCAGGAATCTGATGTACAGTAGTTGTCGTTTGTTTATGTAATATATACGTGTTTCTCGTTTCTCGTTTTGTTTATATAGATTAGACCGTTGGTTTTCCCGTTTGAATGGTTTTACACTAGTAATTTTGGGGCCCTTTATAGCTTGTTGTTCGGTGTGAGCCAAGGCTCCGTGTTGAAGGCCGTACTTTAACATATAATGGTTTAATTTTTAAATTGTTATTTGGATGGAGAGTTGTCTCATTGGCACTCACACCACATCTTCCTATATCTATTAACCCCGCCGCAATTTTGCGCCTGTCCCAAGTCAGGAGCCTCTGGCCTTTGTTAGTCTTCTATGATTTTAAATTTTAGTTTCTTGTGTATAATTCGGAGTTTAGTATGACGTCCATTATCACTGTACTATTATGCATATTTTTAGGGGCCAGCTGAAGGACACCTACGGGTGCGGGAATTCTCGCTACATTGAAGACCCATTGGTTGCCTTCGGCTGTTGTCTGCTCTATGGTCGGGTGGTTGTCGCTTTGACATATTCACCATTTCCTTTCTCAATTTTATTAGCATATTCATATATGTCATACACTATAAGTTGTTTTCGTCATTAGCGAAAAAAATACACACTTTTTGTTTTAAAAATGTATCTAATCCTTTTACCTTTGTATAACATTTACATGTAGTAGAATTTGATTTCGCTTAATCCTATCAAAGTTCTTCCTTGTATATCTACATAATCCTCTTGTAAGACATTGTTTTACGATTGCATACATTGTATTGATCTTTGTTTTATATTCAACATTTAGTAAGATGCTAAAACTGATTAACATAGTTTACGCATCTTGTATAGTAAATACGGTTAACTTTATATACATTTTATGTTCATAACCATAGCACCAATGTAGTACATAAGGAATTAGGCTATCTGTCGACGTAGAACTTGTTTGTTAATGTTTTTATGCAACTATCCTGCAATATGTTGCATAAGCTGGATTTTCTAAGAACCTTGATATAACTAAAACTGTATTATCAACAGTTTATGTATCATACTCGATAAATTTTCTTCTCGTTATCACAGTCGATATAGAGGGGGTATCATTTACAGATACTCTGCGTTAAGATATCAGTAAGATTTTATTTTGTTTTCAAAATTATTTCTTTCATATCTATTTTTTCAAGAAATAAGTGGTATGTGAAGTATGCATAGCGTGTAAAGGATTACTCGGAAAACTAAAAGAGTGTTAGACTACCTATCGCGCAATACCCTTTTGGGAAGTCAAGGTTGTATAAAAAAAAAAAACTCGTCGATTTTAATATCTATCTAGCTCACGTGGTTGTCTCTACTTCCCATTAAGGCTGAATTAGTATGTTTTGGTAGGTGCAAGTTGCTGTGGCGTTTAACCTTTAAGACGATTTCGTTTATCTTCTGTGTGTTCTACAGCTGTTCTTTTGGAAGTATTCAGCCGTTTTGTTTATCCGTAAATCAATACACCAATAATGTTAAAACGTTAAATGTTTTTCCTTATTGACGGTTTATTGAGTTCTGAAAAACTGCGCATATTGTGTTGCATGATTTTCTCTTTGTAAGAGAACGTTATTATCTTAAAAAGATAATTTGGCTAAAAAAGGCAAGGCAATGAAGTACATTGTGTGTTTCTTTACAACGATTCTATTGTTCGTCGTAGCTTATACGTCTGGCAAAGAGACGGGTATGAGCTTCAGCCACAAGAGTGGTTTGTCATCAATATGTATAAACGGAAAATGTAAAAGCGACGAAAACAGGGGGTTTGTCTCCCTTGAATGTAAAGATGGCAAATGTAAGAAAGAATATTCTAATACGGTTTGTCATGATGGAAAATGTACCCATACTGAAAATCCCGGATCTAAAGAAGACATTGCGGAACCAAAGTTTCCAAAGTTTCCGGATATAGGAGATGCATTTAAGTTTTTAAACTTTGGTGGCATAGGATTACCGATTGGAGAGTGTAAAGACGGACAAATTGATAATATGTTTTATGTTAAGCTATTTAACACATGTTATAAAACCATCTGTGTAAATGGATTATGGAAGGACAAGACTATCCATGGACCTTGTTATGAAGGTTAATGTGAGTTGTGTCACTTGTTCGATATTTGTATTTGTTTCCTGGACTGTTCCAAATATGTTTGTGTATGTATTTGACAAAGTCTGTAATACCTTTTGAATTTGATTAGGTCAATTGATGTGCGCTTTTTTTTAATACTACATGTACTTATATGTAATGTTTAAGGATGGTCAATTAGTAGTCAATATTTTTAACAGTGCTTGAAATGATATGGAGAGGGTCATTTTAGAACATTTTATTTTATGTGCTTAAAATTGGTAACAAAAGAAAGAAAGTTTAAACAGCTCGACGCCTTTTGTATTTTTTTTTATAATTTATGTATGCATCCTTTTAATTTAATTTATAGCATCAATTTTTAAACAATGTGCATATAGGAAAAATAAGTTAGTTGATAAATCTTTAAAAATCTACAATGCTTATAGATTATTACATGGCATTTTCCATATGGCCCTGGTATCAGCCCAAGACTCCCATATCAAGCCAGAGGGCTTTAGCCCGAGGGCTTGATATGGGTCGTGGGCTGATACCATGGGCTATATGGAAAATGACATGTTATAATCTATTTATCACATGTTTTCAAGCAGGAGAAAACAAATAGCTTACACCAAATTATGTTTGATATTTCGTCAAAAATCAAAAAGATATTTAACGAAAACAATAAATAAATGTATCACTGTGCCGTTGAGTTAAAAAAGTTCGTATCACAGTTGGTTAACAACGTTTTGTGAAAAGTTTCAGAAATAAATTAACAATAAATATATTAATTCTAAGAATTGCAAATATTAAACGACTTTAAAGTGTTACATTACAAATTCTTCTACAGCACATTTGTAACTTTCTAAATTTCTTTTCATTGTGTTTAACTTGTTTACAAGTAGCCTTTGATTGACAGGTCACCGGAAGTTAAACTCGGGGGCTTGATATGGATTTCGAGGGCTGATATCGATATCGGCCCCGAGGGCTGATAACCAACCTTGACTTCCGGATATTATTGGCCATGCAAAAACGTACATATCAGTACAAAATATGTGATAATAATAAATAAATCATTCTTGTATCTTATCTATTTACCGATTATTGAAATACTGTTTCTTGTATATAACAGAATTTCGCAGGCTATTTGGATGAAATAATACCAATAAATATGTAAAATCTATATGAAGCCTTTTTGAAAGCTTACGATAATGTTTTTTTGTATTTTGTGATATTTTATTCACCCCTTTGTTTTTTTTCTCTGATGCTTTTTTGTACTTGTTTTATGGAATGAGGACATGTTTGAAGTTTTGTTTCACTATCTTTTGTTGTATAACAGGTGACGTAAATGGAAAGCTGCTTGGTTTTTTTTTTGTTTTTTTTTTAAATAGGTGTTGTTTTTTTCTATCATGAATTTGTTCTTTTGTCATTTCGAGTTTTCGATTGGAATTATTTTTTGAGCGGTAAATTTTCCCGTTATTTATACATAGGATGTAATATTTTCATCACCCTGCCGAAACGAATGTTGAGATTAATATGTGAACTAGCACTGTAACACACACTATTATTCAGCTTTTCTCCTGTTCGTCTTATTTGAACACATTGCATTAGTATTGATATATGTACACTTGTGTATTGTCATTTATTTGAGTTATGCTATTAAAACGTTTGCTTTGATATTATGTAGAAAATTGGTATCACATAATTATACTTATCTTTTCAGATAGAAGGACACCATATAGAGAGGTATATCGTCTATACAAGAGACAAAGATTTTCATAAATTAAAATTCTTAATTTGAATCATGATGTTTGTTATTTCATGTTACAATTTCAATATCTTCCAAATCGAAAACATGAATCATCTGGAAGAACGAATAACTGCATGAAAATCGAAAAGGAGCGACTATTCCGAAATCGGAAAAACATGTGATAAAAATATGACCACGATAGCTTAAAAATTTAAAAACAATCAAAAGAACAAGCAATATGAAAAACATTCCAAGACAGAAACAATATCATGCAAAGAAGATCCGATTATTACATCAGTTGGTCATATCAGATGCGGGAAATTGACATGATTACATTTCCGGATGCGGGAAGCGGGAATATAAAAAAAATATAAAAAAATCTGTTTTTGGTCATTTACTTTTGGTATTTATAATACATTGTGCTATGGTCAGTTTTTGTATTCCCTTCTTTCTTTTATGCTTATTTGATTTGTCTATAGAGTTATTATCTGAAATGTTGTTGTAAATTTTTGTTGTTGACATAGTTGTTTGTTTTAATAGTAAAAACGATTGTAAAACAATGTTAACTGCTGTTACCCTATTTTTGACATTTGTACCTATAATGTCTGTTTCATTTTCTCAAACATAATTGTCAATATAATAGAATTATATGAGACTGTCGTACAATTAAGAGGTTTATCTGGCTATAAAACAAGGTTTAATCCACAATATCTGCAAAAAGAAAAAGAAATAATGCTTTCTTAGTTAGTCGACAACAAATGTTTTGTATAGAAAATGATAACAAGGAACTCTCAAGTTTTAAAAACAAATGGAGGTTCCGAAAACGAAGACGTATATGATCGGTGCGATGTATTCTATAATTCAACAGAAGCAATTATTAGTTCTACTGTGATTGTTGTGAGATATTTGTGAAATCTTCACCAGACAATAATCGTTTTTGATCAGATTGATAGGTTATTATGCAATGAATTCTCATTACACGACCAATACTCAATATTGTATCTGGATTTAATTTTTTGAATTTAGAGACTGAAGCTACGCTGTGCCGGGATTGGCATTGTGTGTACTTTAGTAAGTGCACCAGAACACAGTAATGTGCCAATGAAAAAAGTAAGAAGAACTTTTTATTACAACTGTTGTCTTGTAATCAGGTTATGAAATAAGTAAAGTCACAAAAATACTGAACTCCAATGGAAATTCAAAACGAAAAGTCCCTAATCAAATTGCAAAATCAAAAGCTCAAACACATCAAACGAATGGATAACAGCTGTCACATTCTTGAATTGTTACAGGTATTTTCTTGTGTAGAAAATGGTGGATTGAACCTCGTTTTATAGCTAGCCAAACCTTTTACTTGTATGACAGTCTCATCAAATTCCATTATATTGACATGAAATCAGACACTCTTATGTTTTATAATTAGTTGTCGAAGGTACCAGGATTATAATTTAGTACGCCAGACGCGCGTTTCGTCTACATAAGACTCATCAGTGACGCTCATATTAAAATGTTTATAAAGCCAAACAAGTACAAAGCTGAAGATTCCAAAATGTGCCATAAATATGTTTCACACATTCTTGCTCCAGGACGTTGCTTTTGTCATCAAAATGGGAGACCGGTTATACATTATATAATCAATGACATTATGCCGATGATGTAAAGCACACTACCAGCTAAATGCGCATACTATTGCAGGATAGGATACTGTGTTTGCTTTCTTTAGCATAGGCAAAAACACCGTTTTTAAACCACACTCGTACATGTATCAAAATGTGTTAAATGAAGTTAGATTAAATATTTACACGTCTATTGACGTGTGAAGACAATTTTCCGCAGAGTTTTTTAAAATTTCATATGGTGATCCAAATACTCAACAGAAGTCAGAGTTATCTATAAGATGCTTCCTTGAATAAACTACCATCATCTGTAGCATCGTTCAGATAGCTTATTATAATAGGTTATGTGCTGGAGGACTGTTTATGTTGTCAAACCATGGAACATGGATGCAGAATAGGGAATAGTTCTTTACTTCCAAAATATTGTAAAGGGCCATTATCCTCTGAATTTTTACTGGAGTTTGTTTCCACATTCAAACTTTTAATGGTAATACTGTGGTTGACGAAAATCGTGCGTATGCTATGAACAGAACTTTTAACATATTTAGATATTTATGTTATTCTCCAAGTGATAACAAATCTAGCTTACTGATCAAACTGTTTTTGGAGAAATTCAATACTTCGATGAAGATTTCGATTGATAAATACTCATATCTACGGAAGCCGGTTAGTATCAGGGTAGAGTTTTATTTTTAAGTCGTTATAACGTCTTCGCTAACTTGTTTAAACGACTTAGCTAAGTTGTTATAACGACTTAGCATATTTATCTAGTTATAACAACTTAGCTTACTTGTTTTAACAACTAAGTTAACTTGTTAAAACGACGGATATAAGCGAGACATATCTCTTTGTGAACAGTTTATTTTCTTAACTATTTTCTTGTTTTCTTAAAAATCTTCTAATGTAAGTCTATTTTTTTAATTTGAATATAATATACGAGTTGCTTGGCATACATGTGTTAAAGGCAATGAGTTAAAAAATATGATTTTCCCAAAAAAAGTTGGCTTGTTCAAAGTCAAAAGTATTGGTTAAAAGTATTGGTTGCCATCGCATCGTATTTTTGTTTTATTTTTTGACGAGTCCTTTTTAAATTTGAAGATTGTCATAAAGTACATACGCTGCAAATTTTTTTGTGTTAAATTGGATAAATATGTGTTTAAGGAGGTATGGGTGTCTTTCGCCATCTTGGATTGTAAAAAACAGAGAATCTAAGGTCCACATTTTCTATCAAGTTAGCAAAATTTGATGCAGGAATGCAGATATTCAATGTGAACTTTCATTTAAAGAACCAATTTATAAGAATAAAACTTAGAAATATTAATAATTTTACAAGTGTAGATTATTTTTGGTTGTTTTTTAATATTTTCAAATTGGCAATCTAAGGGGAGGTAACTCCAAAACAGTGCATTTTCTGAAGAACTCTACATGAAATTTTCCTATTTTGTCTTTTAGCCGGAAAAAAACGTACGGTGACCCTATCTTTTCTTTTGATATTCTCAAAGCATTGTCTGAAAGCAATCTTTTCCTAATTTATTTCACAATTCTATCATTTTGTTTAGTTTCTATTCACAAAATGTTGTTTTTTCCTGTATAATCCATACAAAATTTGTCATTTTGTCACAACCTGTAGATTGAGAAAATGCGCGGTGACCTATCATTTTTATAATATTTTTGAACATGTATCAATAGATACTACATTTTGACAAAGTATGAACAAATTCTATCATTTTTATTTTAGACTCCCATACCACCTTAAATGATGCAGTCTGCATGATCTTTGCCTTTTAGAATCGTACGCATGTTAAGGTTATATTAACAAAACAATTTTTATAGCATTACTAAAGAAAAAGATCACTGAAAGAGGGACGACAGATACCAAAGGGACAGTCAAACTCATAAATCTAAAACAAACTGACAACGCCATGGCTAAAAATGAAAAAGACAAACAGACAAATAATAGTACACATGACACAACATAGAAAACCAAAGAATAACCAACACGAACCCTACCAAAAACTAGGGGTGATCTCGGGTGCTCCGGAAGGGTAAGCAGATCCTGCTCCACATGTGGCACCCGTCGTGTTGCTTATGTGATATCAAATCCGGTAAATAGTCTAATTCGGTCACATTCATGAAAGGGAAGGGGATTGTAGTTACACGTAAGGAACATATCCGATATCATTTGTGAAAAATAGTATCTGTTCGATTTAAATTCAATTTAATCTAAACGCTGAAAATGATGACCACTGTTCGTAAATCGGAACGCTTCCATCAAGATTTCTAACGTTCATAGCATCACCAACATGAAGTTCAACCACCGCTGTTCCTGTCGCTGTATCACAACCAGCTGCTGAATAGCCTACGAAATATTCCATGAGTTGCCGATTGTTTCTATACATTGCAAATCTGGAATTGCGGTTTGAACAACTCATAACTGTAACAATGAATATATAAAGTCCTTTCTTCTCACAAACAAAAGTTCCAGTATTCTTTATCGAAGTCACGTTAGATATTCCAAATGAGGATTTGATGACAGGGAATTTAAGCTGGTAACCAGCTGATTTCGGTCCACTTCTTGTACCAAATGCTGTGAACCCAACTGAAAAAGGATATATTATAGACTTCTTCAAAATGAAATAGTAAATGAGCAAATTATATTTTATTTTCAAATAAACATCTAAGGAATTAAAAAAAAAAACCTGAAAAAAGTTCTAGTATTCTGAATTTTACCTTAAGCTGAGGTCACACATTCATGATTTTTACTGTCGTCCTTGACAGGACCATTCCCGATTAAAATGTGTCAAAGTCTGATCAAGATCCTGTAAATCGTGGATGGAAATTCAAACTTGATTTAAAATTTGCCAAAAAATTTTTAATCACGAGATCAATCAGATATTGTTCAGAAAGCGTCGATATTCAACCTTTTCCAAGCGAGTTTGTCCCGATAATTCCATTCTCAATCCTATTCTTATTCGATTTGTATCTTTCGCATGGTAAAATTCGACCAAGTCTGTCACGACTGTGTTCCGATTCTACCGAATGTAACCTGACAGAGTTCAGACAGTGAACAGACGCTGACGGGAGTTATCCGTTAGAAAACTGTCGGAAAATTCTGGATAATCAGGTACGGGAGGAATTATCGGCAATGTGTGAACGCCGTATTATGCGGGGTTCACACACTTCCGATAATTGCTCCCGTTTGAGATCAGAAAGCGGTACGACACAAAAAGTGAAAACGTCAGATTACTATCCTCAATTATCTGGAATGTCCCATCATTGCCTGAACGCAGTCGTGTAAGCTCGTAAAAGATTCCTATGGGTCGGGAATGGTCCGGTTAGTTCGGCGAAGCACCCCGACAGTCAGGTGCGTCCCGTAACATTCGGGGAAACTCAGTCATTTTTGTCTACTCGGATTACAACGTGACTATGTCATGACAGATTATGATGTATCGGATCAAAAGCCTAACAATGTTCAGTGTTTTCTGGACAGTGTCTGGTGGAACGGGAATGATCTGGAAAAAGATTTCATTGCTCGTTTTCTGCCGATTGAGTCCAGATTGCATCTAGATCTTGTCGATTGCGAACTATCTGTGCTGAAACTGTTCCGGAACAGTCCCGTTATTAATACGAAATTCGTCAATGATACCCACGTCAGAGTGCCGACAATGACAGAATACAATACGACTGAGACTTGATAAAGCCGTTTGTAATACGATAGAGCGGACTGTGATCGGATTATGTTCCGACAGTTCATGAACATCCCGAGCATGCCGACAGTTATCGAACGGATAACTTCCGTCAGTGTCGGTTCACTGTTTGGTCACTGTCTTATCTCTGTCGGACATGATATTCGGTAGAATCGGTACGCAGTCGTAACAGACTCGGTCGAATTTTACCTTGCGAAAAATACAAATCGGATTAGGAGCGGATTAAGAACGGGATTATCGGGACAAATTCGCATGGAAACGGTTGAATATCGACGCTTCCTGAACAATATCTGATTGTTGTCGTGATTTTTTTTTTTTTTACAAATTTTAATTAAGAGTTTGATTTTTCATCAACGATTCACAGGATCTTGATCAGACTTATGACACATTTCAATCGGGAATGGTCCTGTCAAGGACGGCAGTAAAAATCGTGAATGTGTGACCCCAGCTTAAACGATATTCCAAGAGAATTTATCCCGATAATCCCGTTCTCAATCCGCTTCTAATCCAATTTGTATCTTTCGTCAGGTAAATTTCGATCGAGCCTGTAACGACTGCGTCCCGATTCTACCGAATGTAATCCGACAGAGATCAGACAGTGACCAGACAGTGAACCGACGCTGACGGAAGTTATCCGTTCGAAAATTGTCGGCATAATCGGGATCAGCAGGTATTGTCGGAACGTTAACCTATCACGGTCTGCTCTATCGCATTGCAAACGGCTTTGTCTGGTCTTAGTCGTGTTGTATTGTGTAATTGTAGGGACTCTGACGTAGGTATTATTGACGATTTTCGTATTAATAACGGGATTGTTCCGGAACGGTTTCGACAAAAACGGTTCGCAATCGGCAGAAAAAAAAGCAATGAAAAATTTCTCCAGATCATTCCCGTTCCACAGGACACCGTCCAGAATACACTGAACATTGTTAGGATTGTGATCCGATACACCAGAATCTGTCACGACATAGGCACGATTGTAATCCGACTAAACTAAATCGGCTGCGTTTCTACGAATGTTACGGGACGTACCTAACTTTCGGGTACTTCGCCGAACTATTCGGTTCCTTCCACACCCTTGGTAATCTGTTACGAACTTAAACAACTGCGTTCAGACAATGATAGGACATTCCAGATAATTGAGGATAGTAATCCGACTTTTTCACTTTTCGTTTCGTATCTTTGTCTGATCTCAAACGGGAGCAATAATCGGCAATGTGTGAACCCCGCATTCCCACAAATATAGTACCACAAGGAATTTTTATCATCGGATCTACATGGTAATTGGGACGTTTTATCCGATATCCTGTATTTGGAGATTGTCACCATATCTACACACATATATAAGAACCCCTGCAATCATTTTCAAAGGCTTCCTTTTTTATTTTCTTAAAACATTTTTATACATTACCAAACGCACCATTTTTGCATGTCACGGTAGAACTAAGTTACATAGGTTTTTAAAATGCGGTCCTATTTATTCAGCTAAAATTATTTTTTGCCTGATAATGTTACTTATCAAAATATTCAAGCTTTAGAAGAAATATGTTATAGAAAATTAGATTAAGCCAAGACTCGATGACACATTTTGTTCTTGACGACTTTTGAAGAAACGTAATTTGTTTTGAAAAAATAGGATAATCGTTAAATCATTTTAACTAAATAAACAAAGAGCTTACTGCAGGCGTCGCAAACATATTTTCTTGCAAGTGGAAAGAAAATACAAATTACACAGGCTTTTTATTTAGTTTCGGTTGTGCTCGATTCAATATTAATACTCTGACATCAAACGACTATTTTTCCAGACAACCTACGACCCCATATTTGGAAGTAAAAAAATACGATTCTTGCAAAACGTTGTCAATTACTGTCATAAAATTATCATGCTTGTATTACATTTGAAAAGTTTGTTTTGTTGTTCACCGAACGTTTTATAATGTACACATATTCATTTTTTTTTAATTTTTGAAAAATCGAGATAGATTGATATATATAGATATAGGAAGATGTGGTGTGAGTGCCAATGAGACAACTCTCCATCAAAATAACAATTTAAAAAAAACAACCTTATAGGTCAATGTACGGCCTTCAACACGGAGCCTTGGCTCACACCGAACAACAAGCTATAAAGGGCCCCAAAATTACTAGTGTAAAACCATTCAAACGGGAAAACCAACGGTCTATATATATATAATATATTTGAATAAATAGAGCAAATTTGTCCCACATTGAAATGTACTTTTTTCCTTTGCACATTTCCCCAACGGCCTTACCATTATTCAGAACAGTGAGTGAGACTTATTGTATTTACTTGTTAATATTGTTAGTTTGATCTCTTACCGAAAATTAATACATTTTTTGCAACTGGACATTAGAAACAAAATACCACCACTAACTCATGTTTAAACCTCCATGCATTGCTACATATCGTATTTAGTTATCGATAATCCTAAAATGTGACAATATCTTTATTCAAATTATAAGCGTTTGAAACGTTTAATACATCTACCTTATTAACTTCTAAGCAAGGACTTCGGGAATGTCCGGAGAGCCGACAACCTTGATTCGGAAGTTGCTACCTTATGATAGTTTATTCTCATAAAACCATGCAAGTACAAAGATTACAGAGAAGTTGAAAAATAATATACATAAAAAATAAAATATGCATTAAAAATGCTAAAAATTCAAAAATTATGAGAGCTTACAGTAATAAATATCGACAAACTTACCGTATTCGTTATTTTCCTGAATCTGCCGTGTATTATTATCAATTTTGGCTATTAGAGTTTGCTGACTATTGTCAACTAATACCTTCATACTAGCCATTATAAGACTCTGATTATTTTCCAGTGATTTGGCATTGCTCTCCAGTGCGATAATTCGTTGCTTACTGGCGTTTTGGTCATTATGCATTGCAATTAAGTCCTGACTACGTGCCTGGTTACTAACAATTACGGATTTGACATCAGCTGTCAAGGTTAGAACCTGCTGTTTAACGTTGCTTAACGTCTGAAGTTGGTCGATAGATTTAACTTGTTTAAGATTCATAACTTCCTGTTCCAACATCGAGGTCTTGTTTTGAGTAGAAGCCAACTCCTGCTCTAATTTCAGTTTCATTGATTCAAATTTCAAAGTCAGCTGCTGATATTTTGCTTACAGTTCCTCTGTCTCATTCCTTGACTTCATCATCGGTGGTTGAGTGGACACGCTATGACAGCTATTGCACTGCTGTGCCAATTTATCAAATTTTGCTTCCAAATTTAAGACATATTGTTGCAACTGCATTCTCGTTTTTCTTTCATCCAAAAAGAATCTAAATAATGTTTCGTAGTGGTCATCAGTCATTAGTCCATTTTTAGGTGGTAACGATGTACTGGAATCAAGCAGAAAAGCACCAGAAACGGAGAGTACGGAAGCTAAAAACAGAACTGTCGTAAACATATCGGTAGGTATTTCTCTGTGCGTAAACATGATTTATCAATATGTTTATATTTAGAAACCTGCATTGATAACATTTTTATCTCAATGTACAAGGTTCATTTTTTTTAAATTCTTGTCTGTAAAGGAATTCAGTTATCCAGTATATATAAAAGGAGAGCGTTGGATCTTCGATTATATATATTAAACCCTGCCTGGAATTTACTGACATTTAGAGTGGCATTTAGCTATTTAAGTTAGGTTCACCGACTTGACTGAAATTCTCACATCTGATTTATCAAATACCGAAACGTATATCAAAACAATAAAAAATCATCCTAAAAACAATTAACAATGCATGGACTCTGTGATATGTATCAACACTTAGTATTTCATTTACGACGCCATCTACTTTATCATCGAGATTATCTCCTAAGAAAAAGAAATAAAAATTGTTTAATGAAAGTCAACAGTTGAATTTAGCTGATCTACGAAGAAAAGTGAACTTTTATCTCCATCATGGAAAGAAAAGGTAAATAGCAACTTCTTCAATACTCATAATCAGAAAACGTTCTAACTACAAAATGCATTATTTGAAAAATATCGAATGGTAATTCTTAAATTCTTCCACCCCCATTTCCCTCCTTTTTGTAGTAAAAGTAAAATAGGATTTAAAAGAATAGCAAACGTAAAAGACGTATAATTTATTTAAAGCTATTTATATCAACAAAATAACGCAATTCTGCTATAAGCAGTCTATTTTCAATACACTCCACAGCTGTGGTTTACATGTCTTTAAGCCGATATATCCTTAAATCAATAAAGAAACGATGTTAAAAGAACTGCTTATGAACGGTTAGCTAAATACCAACAAAATACGCAAATATGACTTTGAGTCATTTTCTCATTTATTAATGACACGTATATGATACTTCTTTCAAAGAAAAAAACGAAGAAACGATGCGTTACAGTCTTTGCTATATTCTAGTCATTCTAGCCGTTGTTGCTTGGACTTCCGGTTACTCAAGCAGTCATAGTAGCAGTAGTGGATCCTCCACCAGTTGTGTCAACGGAGTATGTAACACTGTTGAAGATAAGGGTGGCGTACACTGTGAAGGTGAGGATTGCAAAAAGCAATATTCCAACACCATTTGTCATAACGGGAAATGTACACATACCGGAAATGCTAATCCAGGGGATTTCCCTAAAGATAATTTCAAGGATATGAACATGGACGATATGGGTTTTGGTGACGACGACTTTGGTGATGATTTCGGAGATTTTGGAATGGATGATTTATATTGAAGATATATAGATAGTAAGTTGTTATCTAAAACAAAATATGTGATATGATTATCAATTAGACAACTCTCTACCAAAGACCCAATAGAAGGTAAGAAACTGTATGCCCCCGTAGGACCGATAAAACTCGCTATGAATCAGAAGAAATATCGGCGAGTCTCGTCTTTTTCTCTTTTTCTAATGTTTGTACAAATAAAGGAGTAGGTCCGGTAAGGCCCGATTTTGACCTCAAATTTCAGGTTCATCTGACGAAGGATGTTGACCACTTTTTAAACACTTTAGTGTCTATTTCATTTGATTCAATTAATTTAATATGTGAAAGATTTTAACTAATTTAGTCATTAAAAACGCTCCGATTCGAGCTCAAATATGATAAATCTACCAAATATGCCGAAAAATGTCACTTTTAATATAGTTTTTGTCAAAAATGAAAGTGACCGCATCCGTGTTCATCCTCAACCTTTATGTATGTTATGTATTATCATGAAATACAACTTACATTTCAATATTTTGGATGAACACAAATGCGGCCACTTTCGTTTTACACGGAAACCGTCTGAAATTTAACCAAAATGCTAGAATTTTGAAGATTTCACTAATTTGGCACGACTTAATGGTGATAGTACCCGATATATGTGCATCGTATTGTTAAAAACAGCCCATATGTATGTAGCAGAAGCATTCTACTATCCAATGAATAACTAAAAGTATACATTTTAACAATTTTGTAAAACTGCTATATTTTGGGACCAAAAAAGGGTCTTACTGGACCTACACTTTTACATTTTCTTACAATGTATGAATACATGTATGATGTGTTATATCATTTCAAACAGTATGATCTTTTTTTCCCCAAAAATTTGGGGATAATCAAAGTGTTGGAACAATTTGTAACAGTATATTTCGCGGGTGCGATTAAGCTCGATTTTATATGTAGAATGATGTCCTTTATAATCCGATAATTGTTTTTGATCGTAGTGAAAGTGTATCAAAATGTGAGTAATTTATCTTAATACGAGACAATTACTGTAGCATAGGCTGCAAATACTTACAAAGCCATTAAAAGATTGATCATTAATTCGACAAGAAATGTGTAGATAAAACCTAAAGGTATTGAGTGTTTTCTGAATATACAATAAGTTTGAGAATTGAAACAGGGAATGCGCCAAAGAGACAACAACCGACCAAAGCAGAAAGTAGCTTAGGCCACCAACGGTCTTGTAGATATTTCAAAAATGCATTGGAGATAATCGAAAATAAAATCACACCTTTAGGCCACACTTTAAAATATTTTGATTTGCCCAAACCCATAATTAGATAACTGTACAAGTGATGCTACCAAAATTCAGATTTGAATGAATGAATATATTTTATTGCAGAAGCAAACATAATGCTATAGCAAAATAACATAATATACAATTACAATAATGACAGTAAACAAACAGAGAACAACACAATATGGTCATAATAAGCACATAATTACAACTGCTATGTGATCTTAACTTCCATGCCGCATTAAGAAATTTTTGTTAGACTCTTTGAGCTAACCTGTAAAATAATTACCAGCTTTCTATTAGTTGGCCATGAACAATAATATTTTGGTAAAAACTGTAGTCACAATGATCTAAAGGCAGGACATACAAGAACACAACGGTACTCGTTTTCAATACAATTCATATGACAGCATATACATATACGATTTTCTCTTACAATATTGTCAAAACGACCAACTTCCATATTTAGTTTAAATTTTCCACTTCGCAGTCTAGTCAGTACATTACTATTGAAATCATACTTTAAGTAATCTTCTAAACAAAACTCATTTTTCAATTTTCTATATAAACACAATTTTTCACAACCGTTAAAAGTAGTAAACCAGTTCTGGTAGATTCAATCTGTATTGTATTGTAAAAAGCATTGTGTATAAGTTTTTTAACATTTGGTTGAGACAAACTAAAGCTAGATCAATTTTGGGACGCTAATTTGGACGGACAAGTGTAACACTTAACATGAGATTAGCAATTTATGTTCGGGTCTCCTCTGTCTGAATTATGCACCGCTTTATAAATCTGCTTTCCCCTTCCGGAGCACATAAGATATTCCCAAGTTTTCGTGGGGTTCATGTTGCTAAGGTTTTAGTTATATCTATGTTGTTGTTTTTTTCTTTTATTTATTGTTTTTTTTTATTGGTATTTTCTTTTAGGGAGCTACCATTTGATTTTTATGGGGGGGGGGGGGGGGGGGGGGGGCTAGGATGAAAAATGTTGTCCTGCCTTTTTTTTATAGCTGTTATCTCTGTCCTGCCTTTTTATTTTTCACTTTGTTCGGTCCTGCCTTTTTTTTTTTTAGTTTATCCTGACTTTTTTTACCTAAATTGTTGTCCTGACTTTTTTTTTTTTGTAAGTGTCTCATCCTGACTTTTTTTTTACTCAAAACTCCTGTCCTGCCTATTTTTTTCAAATTTCATCCTAGCCCCCCCCTAAAAATCAAATGGTAGCTCCCTTATAGCCATGGCGTTGGCTGTTTATTTTCGACATACATGTAATGGGTTTGATGTCCCTTTGGTATCTTTTGCTTCTCTTTTTATATTCGTACTAGTATTTACATTTATAATGGGCATGTAACTTTTATTTTCAGATAAAGAAGACGGCAATGCTTCAACACATGAAAAGCTACAAAATAAATTATTTCCAGAAATAAAATATATCTTGAACTTTCGTACTTGTCTTGCGTGTATGCACAAACTGAAATTTGACATCAGCAGTTTTTGCAATCTAATTAAAATATTGATCTCTGATTACGTTATACTGCATATTTGATTATTTAGATAAGGGTTAAACAAATCTACACTTTAAGATTATCCATGTTGTGTAAATATAAAAAAGAAGATTTGGTATGATTGCCAATGAGACAACTCTCCACAAGTGACCAAATGACACAGAAATCAACAACTATAGGTCACGGTACAGTCTTCTACAATCAGCAAAGCCCATACCGCATAGTCAGCTATTACAGGCCCCAAAATGATAACGTAAAAGAATAAAACGAGAAAACTAATTTATGTTAAAAAAAAAAAATGAAAAAAAAATAAATATGTAACACATCAACAAACGACAGTACAGAATGTGGCGTAGTTAAACATGTAAGCGAGATCCCAACCCTTCCTTAACATGGGACAGTGGTGGTGTAACAGTACAACATAGAATAAACTATCAAAATCAGTTGAAAAAGGATGACTGACTCATCAGATGGTTACAAATAGAAATACATCTTACCATTGCAAATATTAGAAGTTTGTTACAATCAGCTGGACACTAAGATCTGTTGATTTGTATTTGCTTCACAATACTTCAGCGCAATAGGCTCTATCGCGGTGACAGTTAGGCCTCACATAGTCAAGTTTATGGCATAACACATGTACAATGATACTTTATAGACGTAAAGTAAGTCATATTAAACAATACAGAAGAAAACAGAAGACCAAGAAAAATATACTTTAGTTAGTTAGTTTAGTTTAAACATAAAAAAATATGTATTAATAGTGGATTGAGAAACAAGTTTTGCAACTTATATTAATCCCTTTCCACTTTGCGGGTGCGAGCGCTGTCTTGTAGCGGCATTAGCCTACTCTTTTTCGAAATGTACAAGGGTGTCTTTAACGTGCAAGAGATATGGCTCTCTCTTAACACGGGTCAGCCATTTATCGTCCCCTAAAATACTTTAGACTTGGTAAACAAACAGTTCTTAACAAAGTAGAAGATCCTATATCAGGAGCGGATCCAGGGTAGTAGTTGGTATATTTCCGATCAGAGCGGAATGCACAAACGTCCTGTATGCCCTTGAATCCCCTCTGATACTAAAGTTTTTTTTTCTGTCAAAACTCAAGCTTATCGTCATGCTAATAACCGTCTACAAGGTATCAACCTAAGGACTTAATTACGCGAAATACCACTAAAAAATTGACCACTTCATCCTGTCCAACAAATAGTCTTGCTAGAGATAATTCGTTAAACAATTAACAGTCGGAAAGGTCTATTGAAGTGTTGTCTCTTAAATAAGGTTAAGTTGCACATGCTTTATGGTATCAAATTTCAAATACAGCTTAGCACAGTATATTGGTTTAGAGAAAAAAAACATCAATTCACTATTAAAAGAACAGAATAGTTTTAACTGCATGTGCTATGATTTTCACACACGTGTATTCAATATAACAATTAATTTCTAATTGGCATATTGTAAAACTGACTAATTGACTTGATATGTCGTATCTAGAATACATTATGTGTACAACGTTGACATTGGCATGTCTAAAGGAAACAGATAAAATTGAAAATAGAAACGTGGAATGTGTAAAATAAACAACAACCCGACCAGAGAGTAAAGAACAACCCAAAGCCACCAAAGGGTCTCCAACATAGTGAGAAAATCCCGCAGCGAAGGCTGGTTTCATCTTGACCCTTAACAAAAATGTGTACTTGACTAAGGGAGCTACCATTTTTTTTATGGGGAGGGCTAGGATGAAAAATTTTGTCCTGCATTTTTTTAGCTGTAATCTCTGTCCTGCCTTTTTATTTTTCACTCTTCTCGGTCCTGCCTTTTTTTTTTTTAGTTTATCCTGCATTTTTTTAACCTCAATTGTCGTCCTGACCTTTTTATTTTGCAAGTGTCTCATCCTGCCTTTCTATCCCATCAAAACTCCTGCCCTGCCTATTTTTTTTCAAATTTCATCCTAGCCCCCCCTCTAAAAATCAAATGGTAGCTTCCTAACTTAAGACCGAAGGCTCCGAACTTAAATCTCGACCCTTATACTGCTAGCCAATGAAGAATAAACAGACACACAGCAAAACTCAGTTTTAAAAGACAGTTCGGTGTTCGAACACGTAACATAAAAAACCCACCTGTAAAGTGGATAATATAAGCATTTTTTTTTCTGTCTGTTTCATTTCCTTTAATAGGTTCCATTTAGAAATAGGTCAATTTAGTATTTTTAAAACGGTTTCCAAATCATTGCATATAAACACATTGGTATAGGAGTAGACTAAAAAGGGGGGAGAAAGTACTATTTAGTACTTATAAATACAATTTACGATAATCTTTTTCGCCAAAAAATTTTCCTATTGCCAACCCGGCTCCTACACTAGTGAAATTATGATTTCAAATAAACATTTCAAAGGATAACGCCCCTTATGGCAGGGGATTGTTTTAGTCGTTCGAAGAAAAATGGATCATTGGGGTATGAATTATTTTCCACTAGTTTATTCTTCATTTTACAAACGATCAAGCTGATTTTGAAAATTACCACTTTTCTTCTTTTTAAAGACCAGGAAGCCATTTTTTGATGGCAAATTATGTTCATCCTTTTTTTTTTTAAGAAAAGGTTATTTAATAAAGTGTAGAACAACATGTTTGTGTTTTTCTTGAGAAACTGAAATAAACACGAGAAGCAAGGATGGTTCCAAAACCAACCATTTAAAAAGAAAATCTATATGTTTATCTACAGTTATTTGAGTTGTGTTATAACTTAAAGTTTCCTTCTCAATGCTCATCCAAATTTAAAGCATGTATTTACTAAATTCCTTTAAATAAATCAGACAAACCTTCAAAACGGAATAAGGCCATCACAGTAAATGCTATGTTTGATATTTCATAATGTAAAACAGTATAAATTCATAATTTTCAATAAACTTGGTCATTCAACAAATGGACTTAATTGAGGAAGAAAAGTATCATGTTTTCGGATATGAAAATAAACGGCAAACTGTCAGTCAGAATCTTCAATAAATTGAGTCCAACAACATAATTCATTATAACGGAACATTTCCGATTAAAGCGCCAAATAATTTCACGTGCATATTTTTATACACAAACATGAGTGTATTTAAATCCGAAATAACTGCAAACCCGTTTTACAACTGCTCTTACTAGTTTTGCACATATAAATAGTAAGCCAAATTCGAATACAACGAAACGATTGGCTGATAAATATAAGAGGGTCTAGAATGGGTTTGCGGAATAGAGAGAAATGGACCAAAAGGCAGAATAAAGGGGGACAAAACGAACAATAGAGAATGATATAAGGTGCTGAAATATAAAGAAGACAGAATATTGGGCAAAACTTTTAAAAGAAAAGCGAAAAATTATGACCTCATAATTTAAAGAATACAGAAATTGAGGACCCCATCCAGATCCTAACATTTTGTGAAATCTGTTTACCAACGGGTTATATAAATACATGAACACTTAATAGTACGTTTAGCAGGAACACTTTACAGCACGTTTAACATCATAGGGGTTTATTTCGAACGGCAGACGATGGACATGAAAACTTTCGCAGTGTTGGTTATATTTCTTACCATGCCAATTATGTCTATCCAGCTCGAGACTGAATGTAAAACAGGAGAGTGTCTGTATGAAGGACAATGCTGGGAAAACTATCGAGGAATACAAACAACCGTTGAAAGGAATGTAAATACCGGATGTCTGAAAGTTCTTGTCTGCGATGAAGGAATTGTCAAAGTACGGAATGTTTGTAGACATTGATGTAAGTTAATTTCCATTAAGTTATTATAATTTAAGCGGGAAGTATTACATAGCAACCCGTTGTTTGTCATCACATATGTAAGTAAATTTCCATTGACTCGACAAAGTTACGCGGGAGGGGTTTTACATAGAAACCCGTCGTTTGTAATAAGCGCCAACTACAGTACAGTGTATTTCTTAGGTTGCCATTGGTACTTCTTGTATTTTTAATATTTAGATAAATGCTTTTGTTCTTTTCAAGAGATGTATCCGAATTTGTTCTTTTTAAGACATATATCCGAATTTGTTCTTTTTAAGGTTTATGTACCCTTCTGTAGCCATTTTTGTATGAACTTTTCAAACTTCAATTGTATCAAAACTACAGATATAATGAATAATGGAGATATGCTATTTTGTACATATTCCAAGGGAAAACTTGGTGCAATGCATTATTTTTTACTGTTCCATTGCATTTAATAGAAAAAGAGGACTATGTGGAAAATAAATCGAAGATTTTTATAGAAAATCCACAGCCTTTATCCTTGTACCCTTATATTTGGCAATTTGATGACTGATATATATAGAATTATTGCATGCAGTGCTGGAATTGGTTTCCTTAAAACAAGTTTATAAATGTAGTTATTGGTTAAAACAAATATAAATATGGCAAAAATCAAGTACACCTTTTAGGGTGCGCTCGACTTTATTGACTCAGCACGAGGTGTTTTGGAATTTACAAGTTGCTTGGAACTTTTTGCAAAAAATACACACTAGCACATCATAGAAAATCAAGTGAGTAATTTATTTTTCAAATTTTATAACAAAAATCTCTATTAAAGGCTGTGGATTTTCTTTAAGGTTCATGTGGACCCTATGGCTAAAATGACCGTATTTTCACCTCAAAATTTTCTCTGATTACAGGCAAACCTGTGCATCTGGAAAAGTTTTAAGGCATAGCATGCCCTAGATAAATAGAATTCAAATGCATTGTATGATTTAGAAAATTCATAACTTAACTGGATTTTGCCGTACACTTTTTTTCGTCTCTGTAGAAGATGATAAAATTAAAAACAGTTCAGTTTACCTTGATATGGTCCACTCAGGTACACAGTTTAAATAACCAATTATTGTCAGGTATCTATTGTCCATCTAATGTCCATGTCAATTAAAAATGCTCACTTTAATTTTTACCTGTGGGGAAGTTCTCAAACCTGTTTCCCCAACTTAGTTTATTTTGGCACCTTCTGGAGGAATGAACAAAAGTGCACGGCAAAATCCTGGTTAAGTTTTTATTTTTCAAAAACATAAAACATACTAAAAATCCATTTATCTAGGGCATGCTATGCCTGAAATTTTTTACAGATGCGCAGGTTTGTCTGTACTCAGAGTAAATTTTGAGGTGAAAATACGGCCATTTTAGCCATAGGGTCCACATGAACCTTAAAAACCTTGATTTATTTGCTACAAAGTCCTCTTTTTCTATCAAATGCAATGAAACAGTAAACAATAATGCTTTGCGTCAAGTTTCCCCTTGGAATATGTACTGAATGGCCTATCTCTATTATTCATTATATCTGTAGTTTTGATACAATTGAGGTTTGAAAAATTCGTTAAAAAATGGCCACAGAAGGGTACATAAACCTTTAGACATATACTAGTCAACAAAAGAAACGATACACGACTTTGAAATAAAATTGATCAAAAAGTATTAAATATAAAAAAAAATGAGATACACTATTTTAAAAAGCTTTCATTTGCAATGTATTCACATGTGATAATGAAAATCAAAACTTGTCGGAAAGCATATAAATTCAGTGTAAACGATCGTAGGGTGTAAATTAGTTTTGCGGAAAGTTGAATAAAAAATCGACACATAATTTTCTAAGTTCTAAATAAAATTTCAAATTTGTTTAAAAATATTCAATATGCTAATCAAGTAATGTTCATGTTGTAAGTAATGGGTTGAAATATTGTTTTTTTTTCAAATTTTGTGAAAAAAAGTGTTTTTTGAAATCTCAAAAAATGCAAAAAAAAAAAATATTTTCGTCTCAAATCAATGCTTTAGATATGAAAACAACACACAGTAAATTTAGAACCTTTCGGATTAGTTTTAAGATTGGTTACCGCTTTTTGAATATCACTTTACACATACTGTCTATGGTAAATCAGTTGATAATGTATACATTTTAACGATTTCTCGTGGGGACAAACTTTGCATAACAAATAAACGAAGAAACTGTATGATTTTTTAAAACAACTTGATGGCAAACACTGTCTTTACCTTTAAATAAGAGGTTGGCATCATTATTTGGAACTTCTTTTTTTTAAATTGTCGTTTTATGTAAATTTTGTAAAAAACAAAAAATCGCGAAAATAACGTCACGAAAGGAAAAAAAATATTTTTTTTTAACGGATTTATATTTCCATAATGATTAAGTATTACTACCTTCAATATTGGTCCATTGAATGGAAAACTTTATCTTTAATTTGAAAAAAAAGTCTTGTATCGTTTCTTTTGTTGACCAGTATATATCCGAAAAGTAGTTTTTTTAAATGACATACCATTCTAACTTATATTTGAATTATAACTTCTTCAAAATGTGCAGAGCAATATTGAAATATACAAATTATGTTTTTTTATCGTCCTTACAGCCTACGCTCTTAATGGTTGAAATATAATGGCCTTTCTTCGGATTTCATTGATTCTATGTTTTACATTTAGTGTGACGCGCGTATACTTGGGGGAAACAAAATAGTGGAAAACCAAAACCTTGACAAATCTATCCTGCATTTTCACACGCAACTGGATATTTTAAACATTTTTTATAGTTTAGCAGATCATTGAAAAAAACTTGTATATAAATTTTGATGGCATTGCAAATAGTAACGTAAGTCAACGTATTGTGTTCAGCTGGATAGAAAAATAAATTTCCTGGAAAGTTTGTTATAACTTATTATCAGTGCCATGATATTAATACATAATCTTTATATTTTTTCCCAAATGAGTAATTATCCTTCAAATGAGATACTTTTCTAGTGTTAGAATACTCTGCCCCCCCCCCCCCCCCAAATGCAGTTTATACTAAGAACGGCAAGTGGTCATACACAAATCAGTTAATTTTCTTTTACATGAATAATCAAAACGAAAAAAAGGCAAATTTTCTAAAGGGGAAAAGCCTATTTTGCGCTGGTTATCCCTATCCTATTTTACTTTTAATGTGTATGAAAATAGACGAAACATCTTTTCTGAATAAAATCAAACGAATAATTGTTCACTGCTTTTGCTACTTTTTCTACGTGATGATATACCAATAAACTAACGTAAATTCTATACTCTTGCTTAGTAAACGTAATTTAGGTGGTATGGGAATCGTCCGCATCTTGTGAACTGTAAACTTACAGACAACAGTAGGTCTAGATGTTAATTCTAGTCAGACTTTTCCTATCACTGTGCTTAATGTTACGAAGTATCAGCTATTTCATACTGTCCTCCATCTCATTTTCATGGTTTTAGCGACATCTGAACTATTCCGATGATTATGATATTTAAGCTGGTTCTCCGCTGACTACTACACTAAGCGTAATATAAAGAGATTCCAGTTTATGATTATGATCTAGTCACCTCCTCTCCGTCGATTAAGCCAGAATTTGTAAATAAGTATATTAAGATATCTATTCATCGCGGCTTTTATACGCCCGTCAAAATTTTAATGGGACGTATTATAGTATACAAATGCCCGCCCGGCGTCCGTCCATCTGTCTGTCTGTCCGGCGTCCACATGTCGCACCGTAACTTTAGAGCCACTTATCCAAATTTTATGAAACTTAACATAGTTGTTTCTGATGATGCCAATCAAACGATCTGTATACTTTTTGGTAAAAATAAGATTAAAACTTTTTGAGTTGCGGGACTTTATAAAAAATAATAATTTTAGGAGTATTCATTGAACAAACGCATTTATAACGAGCGATGAGGAATGTTATTTTGAACTCGATATCATGATGTCTGCGTTTTATCATGTTTTTAGATCGGTTAAAATCCAAGCCCGAAAGTTACGTAATGGAAATCTAGTCGACTGCAATACACCGGAATGCTCTCACGGTCATCCGATGTAAAAAGTATTTGTGTATTAGTGTGAGTTCCTGTATTTCAAAAATATTGTATTTAAAGTAAACTATAGTGTTAATTTCTGTATTTTAGATATTCCTGATGTAGCCTGCAATGATGAAAGAAAATAACAATACAAAAAATACGACACAGACTTAAGCAGTGCGCTCTTGTTGTTTCAACCACACAACTATTTATTTAAGTAATAATATATATGTAATGAACGAAGTATACCTGTGATAATAAACAAATGTGCTACGATTTTGAATTATTTTTCTGTAAGATCCAATATTTTAGACTGCGACAATTGAAAATAACAAATGAAAAATGAAAATAATAAATGAAAAAGAGTAAAACAACATGTTTAAAAAGAAGAGATGAGATGTATGTTAGAGGATTCAAGCCATGAACCTCTATAGCCTTTGTTAGTGTTGTGTATTCTTTTTAATTTGGTTTGTTTGTATGCTTTGGAGTTTAATATGGCGTCCATTTTGCTGAACTAGTAGACATTTTTTATCTTTTTAGGACAATTGAAGCCCGCCTCCGGGTGAGGTATTTTCTCTGTTCTGATAACTCATTGGTGAACTCGGGCTGTTTTCTGTTCTTGTGTGAAAGTTGCCATCTATCCTCATTGACACTTTTTTCGTTTGACGTCAATCACTGAGAAAATACACCAACGACAGTTATAACCAAAATACACTCGCATGGGGCTGGCAAGCTAACAGTTTTCAGAAATGGACCAATGTCAATACAAAATATATCGAGCTCTAAATCGTCACAAGTCGTAAAGTTGAGGTTATATATGTTGAGCTCGTCAGACATACCGATAATTGAATAATGCGCTGCCCGACGGTGAAGAGCATTGAGGACCAAATATTCCATAAGGTTTTTGCGAATACAGCCAAGGTACTGTATACCTTCGTACAACAAAATCCTAGTAGGTATTATGAAAATGTCTTGTAAACCGTTTTTTTAGAGCGCGTATTGCTTTTAGAAAATATGTTTAACAAAGAACTTTCACGAATAATTCGGATGAGATGAGCTAACCATTACCACTCAGTCCAAGTATCTAGTCGGATGTCATTTTCCTCATCTGGTTTTCTATATATTTTATGTGCTGTTTTTCTGGGTCTTTTTGTCGATTTTTATTTTTATTTGCGTCATGGCATTGTCCGCTTGTTTTCGACAGATGAGTTTTAATATTCCTTCCGCCTCTCCTCTAGTACCTGCTGTTATAAACTGATTTTATAAACCAATTTGTAATTTATAATAACAATTGGAATAGTGCACGATTACATCAATTACTAGATACTATAATGCTGGTTGACTGGTATCTATCGAATGTATTCTCACCTCAGTAGCAAGTGCTTCGGTACCGATTTATAATATACACATTTATAATTTTCCGTTGTTGATAACGTGTTTTTTTTTTTTTTTACAAGAAAAGGTTCACTCCCTCAGGAAATATAAACATAGAACGAATTATTCTACAAGTCATCTAAGTGATTGATTATTAGTTGTGAAAGTTCCAGTGGCATATATTTCATACATAAAGATTGGTAATTGCAAATTTAGGGTATATTGGATAGTTAACGTCCCCATTTTGATCGGACGTGGCTGCGAATTTGTATCTAAGAACAACAAAGACGTCCAATTTTACATAGGATTCAACTATGATAATCGGTCGGAAAAAGACAGAAATAACGATATTTCTATTCCCTGCCCCCTTTTGAGGGAACTCGGCTCTGCTTTTACGTGTAAATATCCTTTTGGTAGTTAGTTTCTACTTATTTATATATATATATATATATATATGGCTTTCAAATGTGAATGTTGTAGCGTTCCGTATGATGGTAAAACCAGAAATAAAAATGCTTCTGACGCACGCATTTAAAAAGTGTTATTTTCACTTAAAAAAGTCATTAAATATTTTCTTGCTTGTGTTCGATTAGAAGATGGCGTATATTGTCAAGATTGTTAGCATTACATGTATGGTTTCTATCTGGTTCTTTTTTCGTAGATTCGTTCTGTTTCTTTAGTTATTGGCTAAAATTTATGAGGTCCCATCAAAACTCTACTTGATTACAACAATACACGTACCTACTGATATTGAGACAACTTATGTTTTGTAATCATTCCAGCTATTTTCTTAGTGTGTCAATTTATCTCCAAGCTGCTGTTAGGGCACACAGAACTTTTTGTCTTTTTTATCCTTGAATACGATATTACAATGGCTGCTTGCTTACATCGCTCGATGCGCACAGTGACTTCAAAGATTTTAATGATTTGTTTTCCTAAAAAAAAAAGGCTACTGAATTCATTATTGGTAAAACAAAATTGCTATTTTTTTAATAAATTATTCAGATTTTATTGAGGTTATGATTTTTTTTTATCCACCACCATTGATCTTTTCATCGTTAACGTTTTCCTTTTTATACATCAATGTTCCAGTAGTACATGGATACGGCGTACATTGAACGATACTGCTTGTTAGAACTCTCAGAACTTTTGTGAACGATAGTGTGTGTCTGAAGGCAGAGGCAGATTTAGGGGGAGGGGGCAGGGGGGACATTGGTTTATTATATAGGGAATCCCCGAGGCACGACTGGAGCAGGCATCCCCTCCAGGTCAGTCAGTGGGCCATCCTTATGAAATTGTCTGGATCTGCCACTGAAAAGGAAGTTTCTGTTCCTATGGTTCTTACTGATAAAGCAGAAACGGTCTCTCTTCGACAGACATTTAATATTGATCTGGTTATAGTTACTGAATACATGCACAAGAGATGATAATAAAAATGTACCTTATGCCGAAGCCGCAATCCTACTTACTTTATCATATCACTACTACATGTACTAGTAGAAATTACCAAACCTATTCTTACGATGGTCAACTAGACGGGTGCGATAGTGGAGGCAGGAACCTATAAGCCATTCCAGAGCACATTAGTCAACACTAAGTTTTTCCTCGTGTTTCTAATGCTCAATTAGTGTATCAGTAGTCAGCAAGGCTTTGAGTTGTCTCATATTATTTTTGTACAGCAAGAAAGTTGTCAGCGAAAACTCTGGTGTTAATTTATGTATATGTATTTTTTAAGACTAAATTGTTCCCTATGGTTCTACTGAAAAATCTCTTTTTTTGAAGACACCGTCTTGAAAAACCTGCTGAGTTGAATGTTCAGCGTCTTAAATTACATGCATGATACGGAAGAAAATAGCTAAAAGATAAAACTGCCGCGAAAAATTGCCTGTTTACAGTATATTACTGTAATTCGAGTGATGATTTATACCGTCCATAGAATACACAGAACTTGTACCCCTTGAATTTATTCTCACCTCATTAACGTACGTGATTTACAACATATTTAGAATATACGTCTGATTTCAACTCTTGATAGAAAAAAGTGTCATATATCATTCATGCCATAACATGTACGACGCATGTCTGAGACACATGTATGCCACAACATCAATTGAATACTAGTACTATATACATATTCAAATATGTTATGCACCAAGTGAACTGACAGTGTCATTCCTCTACATAGATCCCTTCACCGTCACAGAGTATCATGCTGGCGTCAAGTGCAGAATGAGATGTTTGTGTGTTTTTAAATCACATGCCTAGCCTTAAAATGGTATACCTGCTGCTTCGTAGTGGTATGTGTCAACCTTGGCCTTAAAATGCATCAACTATTTGCCGCTGGACACTAATTTACCATCAATCAAGACAATCGACATACATTATGGTTTACTTAAGTTTTGTAACTTTGATATATTTGATACATATTGAAATGAACGATCGAACTTATTTCTATATGCAATATCTTTGAAATGATTGATATTTTTGTCGAGGATCTTTACCCCACTTAGTGCTATGGCTATATTACATATACACCTTATTCGCCCTTCTTTTTGTCTTACTGTTACATATTATTTCTGACGCCTTTTTCTCGTGTACAACTGAATACAATCACTTTATATTTAATCACCAGCTTGATAGTGATAAATTGTAACGTATGACGACTTTTTGTATCTGTTGGATATCTTATTCCTGTATGTCGATATTTTGAATTTTTCAAAATTTTGATTGAATTTAAAATAAAAATACTACATTTTTTTTATTTACTTTTAAACGGAATGACGACATGTTTAGTTCACAGCTTTAACGATAATGAGTTGAAAGGTCTGATGATATAGTAGATACCCTGTTTTCTGAAGTTTTGAATTAATGTAGTTATGCTTATCACGCTTGTTTTCACGTGTTCAACGGGAGATAACCCCATTTGAAAAATATAAAAATTGAAAAAAATGTATAATTGCAAAGATACAAATCTCCAGCAGAGACCAAATGTCATGAAAATTAACAACTAAAGGTCACTGTACGGATTTCAACAATGAGCAAAACCTAAACTGCACAGTCCGCTATAACACGACCTAGTGTGATAATGTTAAACAATTTAAACGAGAATAGTATGATATGATTTATGTACAAAACAGTCCTGATTTATGTACATATATCAATAAACGAAAAACAAAAATGATATACAACAACAAACAACAGTCACTGAATTACAGGCTCGTGACAAGGGACAGGCACAAAAAGAATGTCCATGATGCATCGTCCATAACAAATGCATGATGCAACTTTTACTTACGTTTAGAATAAATTAAGTATAAGTTACTGTCGCTTTTCTGCACGTCTTTAATATACGAGACCTAGATCTAGTACAAGTGTGAGACATTGGTTTTTATCCTATTGAATATTGATAACATATCAAAAACAAAATTCATAACGCAAAAGTAATGGAAAATTGAAGTTTGATATTTGGAATAAAACGTAAATATTGCTAATGAAATTTAAAATTGTCTTATAAATATGTTTATATAGATTAGACAGTTGGTTTTCTTGTTTGAATGGTTTTACAATAGTAATTTTGGGGGTCATTTATAGCTTAATGTTCGGTGTGAGCCAAAGCTATGTGTTGAAGACCGTACTTTGACCTTCATGTATAATGGTTTACTTTTATAAATTGTGACTTGGATGGAGAGTTGTCTCATTGGCACTCATACCACATCTTCTGATATCTACCAACTATACATATACTTTAGACTGTGAATATGAATTATCAAAACATACTTGCATTCTACAAATAGTTATATGCAATTAAAATGTATCTTGTTTTCTTTTTTTATCTAACGTTTTGTGGTATGGTTAATTGTAGACTGATCAATGAAAAAAGGAAGAAGAAAAGTAACTCTTAACTGTTATAGATTAAACACTTTCTATATATATTTCCCTCGAACGTGCGGTATAGCAGTTCTTGGTAGCAGATAAAAGATAAAAAGCTTCTTTCAAACGGAGCAAAATCGTATGGCTCAAACTTGAATATTCGTATATCTTGTTATTTCATTACCGGTGTCATGTATGTTTTCGGCTGCGAATAAAGCAACGAAAGAGGCGGGACGGATACATAAGAAATAAGAAATTATAAAATATTTCTAGTTTTTCTTTAAACATATTAGATTAGAATAGTTAGATCTTGTTTAGACACATGTAAGTAATACATATCACATATTTGCTTAACACAGATATATACATATGGACCGATGTTTATATCTGATTAAATCGTTGGAGTTCTTTATAGTAGTTTAATATCTCTTTATTTCAATTACAATAGAATAGTATTATATCTAACTTTTTCTTCATTTCTTTCAAATCAAAGATAAAAAAATGAAAGTAAAATATTTCTTTTTTAAAATGCCGACAGATAGGATGGTTTAGTCATGTCAGAAGTTTTATTTTTTATTCAAATCCTGATTTTCTTGTTCATTTCATTTTACAATATTCTAACTATTTGAATTATTCTTGTTAACTACATGTACTGTGACCTTGGAATTCCTTTGATCTATAAATTATCCGCCATACGTCATAACTGTGTATAGATACATGTCTATTATACATACAGATCTGTAATAATATACATTCTTTTAATGGTTTGAATTGTTTTGTCATTAACTAATATGACATGTATGTGATCTTGAATTACTTGACGTGGCAATACATTTCTCACGCCAATAAATACTATTTATGAATGGGATGAAATACTTCATCTCAAGTATAAGCACACTCTTGAGACAAGTATAGGAAAGAATAATTTCATTGTAACATCAAAATAAAAACTTTTAATCTTGTTCTTTTATGTCATGACGTACAACTTTAGATTATATAACAACTCCTTATGATAACACGAACCTTCAAAAATAAAGTGTCAAGACTGTAGACTTTTATGTATTCCCCGGATCATAGTAATTTGAAAATTCTCGTTGACTTTTTCTGAAAAGCTTCCAAATTTCAATGTCGAAATGTGTCATTTAAAAAAATGATACAGATCAAGGTATCTGAAAATACAATGGGAGTACACCTTTCAGGTAACGTTAGGAGTGAGACCTGTAAACAGTATATATGTACATGTACATAGCTTTATCAAGGCCGATCCCCTCCCCCTAAATCTGTCTCTGAAAGATGAATCATTAATTCAAACAAACTGTTGACTACCTTTATGGTTCGTTGTTTTAAGGACTGCAAATAAATTTTCCCCAGCTTTTGTCTACTCCTTACTCAAATTTGTCGATGGCGGATCCAGAAGTTTTCACGAAATGGGGGGCCCTGTTTGCCGCTCCAGTCATGCTTCAATGATTCCTTATATAATCAACCAAATGTTTCCCAAAAATGGGGGGACCGGGCAACTGTTACTTGTTGTCTCTCTACGAATCTTGGTTTGATATCAAATTATAGTCCGGTGTCTCTGGTTATAGTAAATGGTTTCCGAGTGAAATTTTAATTATTTTCATTTATTTTGGAAGCCAAAGCTCATGCGACAACTGCTTGATACTTTTTTTTCGCGTTAATTTGAGTTTAAAATGTTTTTTATTTTGCTAAATCTTCGAGGCCAATTTAAAATATCAAGAGTCAGATGGAGTATATTTCCCCCAAAAGCGACAGTTGGTCGGCAGACACGTGTCACCGCGTTTGACAACTACTTCTTACTTTTACATGTTTTTTTTCTCCTTCAGATTTACCTCAAAAGATAAGATCTAAAGGAAACTTTTCAATTTGTTCCTGTTTTTTTGAAAAGTTGATCGATAGATTCTTAAAAAAACAAGAATTATTTTTACACGAGCTAGAACATGTTTTTTCGTGTATACAATTCGTAGTAAAATTTCCGTAAATGTTTTAGTACTATCATTTTACTATTTGAGGTTAAAAGTATAATTTTCATAATTGTCGCCGTTGAATTGTTGATTGTACTTATTTTATAGATAAAGAAAATTCAATTGAGTCACCCATTTATAAAACCGCAAAATGAACTTTAAAGTACACTGGAGTACTAGCTTACCTCAATTCAAGAGAGACAACTCTTCTTTGAATTTACATAAAAATGTATTGCACTAATAGTAAATATTTTTCGATATTTATTTTATGTCTTTACGGCTTTGTTAAGTACAAATTCCATTAGGAAAAAAATATATTAAAAAATTGTGAAGTGCATTTGATGCATTGTAAGTCAAAATATTTTCATATTAATAAATAAACACGTAAACATGCAAACCACACTCCTTTATTTTGGACACTTTGACAAAGAGAAGTCACTTAGTGCAACCAGTACTTGTTTAGTAAACACTTGAAATTTATTTCATTTATTATTTCAACTTAGTAAATGTAGCTTTTGTATATAACTGTGGTGAAGAAATATTTAATAGTGTTGGCTGTTAAAACAAATTGTGAGGAAAGACATTGAAAAATGCTGGACTTTTACCTGCAACGAAGGTAAATACTTTAAAAAAAATATTATTTATATATATTTATTATGAATATATTGTTTTTGCATGTATTTGATTACTAATATATATCATTTAGAAGAAAAAAAGCTATATAATATTATAGCAATATAAAACAATTACTTAGAGATGTAGCGTAAATATATAAGGCATGTCGCAAACAAAGTTTATTATAATAAATAGAAATTTGAAAAAATATTATTTTTTCTAATTTTACAAATATTTTCAACTGAGTTTCGTAACTTAAAACCATTTGTGTGTTTGGTAAATTTTTATATGAAACAATCAACAGTTTTATGCAAGTTGAAAACAAAATATTAGGACCAAAGATATGATTCATCCGCGGGTATTTGACAATATAGTTAGTATAACCTATTGATGAATATCCAGTCAAACGCAAAGAAATCCACGTGTTATCACTATTGAAATTTAAGTAAAATTCTGAGATCGCAATCACAGGAATTTTATATATTTATAAGGGTATAATTTTAAGAACAAATGCCTGCATATCAATTACTTATAATGTATAATTATATCATACACGTGTACATTCTGTAAATACCTACATGTTAACCTATACTTTTAATTAGTTTAATGGGCCGGAAAAAATGAATTGAATTGAATTATATTTATTGATATTGGTTAACCTGCATTAAAAAATTGGGTAAAAAATATCTTCTATTTTTTATATGTAGATTCTATATTTTATTTAACAACATCTACAAAATAAAACAATTGGAGCAAACAGAGAAAAATATAATGTATCTACACATTTATTTCCGGAGAAAAAAAAACGAAATATTAGAGGGAAAATATAGAAAAGAATATAATATATATAAACAACAAGATGATATTGAAAAGAATAATTAAGTTTTCATTTATTCCCTGGACTAGTAATATATATGCACATAGAAAAAAAAATACAAATATTATTTATTTAACATTCCGTTTCATTTTACATATTGAATCTATATATTTTTAAAGATAAAACCTGCAGTTTTTCTGCAGTTATTCTTATTTACAGTCTTCAATTTTTAAAATGGTTCTTTCCTAAAAAAAAAATGAAAATGAAACCTTTTAAAATTATGCGCCTAAAAGTCGTTTTACATTTGTATTGATTTCATATTTTTATATTAACTAGCGATTTTTTTTATCGCCTATATTAATAAAAAAAAATATATAGACAGACTTACATTTAAAATAGAATCAATTTTTAACAAAAATAAAATTTGCGGTAGAGGCCCGGGCATTAAGAGAACAGAAAATGTTCTTCCATGGTTTGTGAGTTAGTAATATTGTTTGAGAATTTATCCGAGGTATGTCCACTTTATAAAACATGTCATTCTAGTTTTTAACATTTATAAATTTAGAAATGCCTACACTATGTGCTATTCTTCGTTCACATGCCTATGCGGTCAAGCTGATTTCTTTTACAGTTAGCTTTAAGCGTAAACTATAGATCTAACAAAACCTTTGAACGACTGATGAATCACTGTCGAGATCCTTATTACCAAATCGAATTAATCCTCTTTTTGGATTGTTGTAATTTTGTCTTTTGATTAAAATTAGAAGGACTTAAATTTATGTACAAATATGAACACTTAAAACAAAAATATGGCGGCTGAGGAAAGAGAATTAATAGTTTACTTAGAACGACAGATGAATCACTGATGAATTATTCTAAATTAACCTTTAGTACCAAAAAGGCATCTTTTGTATCTGTTTTGCTTCATAACATTTACATTTGGTTAGTATTATAATTAGTAATGTTGCTATACACTGATGTTTCAATTTTATATATCATGACTTCTGGGAACTCGATTGTCTTTTACAGAAATTCAGAAATATTTTTTCTAATATTCAAATATTCAGAAATATTTTTTATTTGCCATTAAAACGCGAGGTTTGACTAGCCGCAAAACCAGTTTCAACCCACATTTTTTTTTTAAATGTTCTGAACCAAGTCAGGAAAACGGCCATTGTTATATTATAGTTCGTTTCGGTGTGTGTTACATTTTAGTGTTGTGTTTCTGTGTAGTTGTTCTCCTCTTATATTTGATGTGTTTCTCTCAGTTTTAGTTTGTAACCATGCAGGATTTGTTTTTTTCTCAATCGATTTATGAATTTCGAACAGCGGTATACTACTGTTGCCTTTAGTTAGACACGAGGTAGTATCTAAAGAATGCCAGATAGTAAACTTTATTTTTCTTACATTTTAAGTTTTTTTTTTTGTGTTTTTTTTTTTAATCCCTCCTCACCACTCCCATTTTAAAATTTTAAGGGGTTTTTTTTGTGTTTTTTTTAATCCCTCCTCACCATTCCAAAAAACAAACGCGTTCGTAATTGGGGATGTATCTACACATCAAAACATATAAACAACACAATGCCACAAGGTACCATAATATTACAGACCCTCGTTGAAATATATGTACTGCAAAATGTCTCACAAATATTTTAATTCATAATTCATAAGTATTATTTATTTCTGAATCCGATTGTTACATTCTAATGTATCATTTGCATGTTTTGAAACTATTATATTAACTATATCTACTAATGATAATATGCATGGTGTGTAATTAAAGTTTCTCGTATATATTTAATTTTGAACTAATATCATAAAACAGTTATATATAAAAGAAACTACACTATATATTATATACATACTGAAGGGTTATGTATTTTATGAAATTGTCCTAGCTGTCCTACATCTATATAATTGTTGGTCAATTTATTTCTTTTAAATTTCACATCGATATTTGGTCTGAGACACAATTTCACCACCAACTGAAGAAACCTAATGCAGGCGCCATGAAATCTTTGAAAGTTCGTGGCCATTTTTATGTTTTACCATGAGTAATGGCGGAGCATACACACAATCGTTGCATTCACATATGGTGTGGTTTTGGAGGGAAAAGCAATTAAATCCTTAGCTTATTAATGATTTAATCTACTAATTTTAAATGTGAAAGTTTTACACATTTTTGTTCTGTTTCAAACAAATAAAATAATATGACCACAAAATGTTAAGTTGTGTTTAAGTTATTTTTCAATTACATTTCCGTTCAGTAGGATCACACATTGGCTTGCTCATATTTTGTTTAGCCTTGTTTATAAAGTTTTTAGGTAACTAAGTGTGTTCAGACTCAAGAACAATAAAAGCTATGAATTAATTGACCGAATATTATGTGGCTGAACAAGTATCGAATTAATCGCTTACAATAAGTTTGACAATTAAATGTTAAACTTCTGCATGATTTGATGAACTTTTGCTTAGATTTTTTAAGATGGCTAACTTGATATCAAAATGACCGAATCAGTCCTGTAGCCAGTTGGGGGGGGGGGGGGTTCGTCCGAACAAATAAGCACAGTTAAAGTCAACGTTCTGTTCGAATTGTGACTGTTAAGTTCAAGTTTGTAAGTCCAAATACCCCCCCCCCCCCCCCCCCCCCCCCCTTGGAAATTCCTGGCTACGGGCCTGTGCTCAGCAACAGTCTAAGTGCAAGTTCGAGTGTAAGGAAAAGGGAATGTCCTCCGAACAGTTTAGTTACTTACATCAAGGAGGTTATATTAGATATCTAATATAACCTACTTGCTTACATAAATATTTATTTACCCGAAAATTTGGAAAAGAGAGGCCCAAAACTAGACAACGTTATGAGTAGATCATGTAAAATGCAAGTGTGTGTAGGTCCATAACGGGACCCTGGCTCCTAATTTCGTTTCTGCTATCTCCTTTACATCTTTGCATGGATTTACAATTGAATGTAAAATAAAGAATGGCTTGTTTTTAACACGGTATAACGCTTTAGAAAAGGTTGTATATATTTACGCTTTTAAAGTAGTGATTTTCTCTTTTCTGAGTACTGTATATATATTTCCCACACATACGGTCATGGATTTTCTCTTAAGCTTGGTTATTAATGACTTCTGTTATAAACGTGAACACTGACTTCCTATAAATTAGTGAAATTGCTGAACCAGATATATTTGCATCATGTGTGAAAATGCGTCAACATCAAATTTGAAAAATTATACATTGGACATGAGGTTAGGTTTCCAGTATTAATTTTGACATCATTGATAATCCACTATTTTTCATTGATTCGGGTTTTTTTTAATTTGAAGTTTATTGTCAAATTTATCAGTTGGTATATCTAGATATTCTTTTTTTTTTTTATATATATTTTTCTACGATATTTAATTGTTTACTTGGTGATCAGAAATAAAACAATTAAGACAGCATATCAACGCACTTAAAATGCATGTACGTTTGTTTATAATGATGAAGTGAAAAGATATCATACTTATTTTGAATCTATGACCAATATGGTCGAACAGACAGCTATTTTCTCCAATATTATAAAGCCTTCCTCTTTTCTCAGAACCCCCCCCCCCCCATCCCCGTCCCCCCAAACAAAAATTAAATAATGAATTTTTTATAAAGAGGAGTAAAAACAATGAAGAATACGGTGAAATAAAATAAAATTAAACGGAACACTTTGAATATTAAACGTTGATATATTTAAAATGTATGATCTATAAACGAATACACAACTATATTCTGAAATATTATATATTTTCAAAATTGATATTGTGTTTATGTGTCTCAGAAACTTACAAAACCTTTGAATAGACTTATTAAGAAGGGATATAATTACGATACTGTTGTCACGTCATTAAAGATTGCATATTTTGGCGTTAATATTGAGTCATTGATAAGGTCTTTGCATCGGAACTAAACACATTTATTCTAAAAACAGTTGTTGGCATGACACGGGTTATGTTCTTCTCATATATGTTATGATGGTATGATACTAAACCCCTAACGGGAAGGATTGTGCCTGATGTTCATATGATGAAATCATAATCTTTCAGTCATTTTAGTTGAAGTCTGGAGCTGGCATGTCAGTTAACTGCTAGTAGTCTGTTGTTATTTATGTATTATTGTCATTTTGTTTATTTTCTTTGGTTACATCTTCTGACATCAGACTCGGATTTCTCTTGAACTGAATTTTAATGTGCGTATTGTTATGCGTTTACTTTACTACATTGGTTAGAGGTATAGGGGGAGGGTTGAGATCTCACAAACATGTTTAACCCCGCCGCTTTTTTGCGCCTGTCCCAAGTCAGGAGCCTCTGGCCTTTGTTAGTCTTGTATTTTTTAATTTTAGTTTCTTGTGTACAATTTGGAAATTAGTATGGCGTTCATTATCACTGGACTAGTATATATTTGTTTAGGGGCCAGCTGAAGGACGCCTCCGGGTGCGGGAATTTCTCGCTACATTGAAGACCTGTTGGTGACCCTCTGCTGTTGTTTTTTATTTGGGCGGGTTGTTGTCTCTTTGACACATTCCCCATTTCCATTCTCAATTTTAATAAAAGATAACATGATTGGTAAGTTATTGGGCTGAAGTCGAACGAACAAACCATTGATATACAATGTGAAGCATGTATACAGTACTTCAAACACAGTGTAATTTGAGATACGTAGTAAACTACCGTTGAACTATAAAACTGAAAAAACGAAAAACGAATAAAAAGAAGTTACACTCCTTTAGCCGGATTCTTTTATACATCCAAACGCAAAAGGTGATGAACAAAAAATAAGTCAAACTTTTCTTTATAATATTATGCTTTTTAATTTGAGCACAAACAAGTCTTTAATTTATCAATATTTGAACAACAGTATAAAATAAGCATAATTGATAGAATTCGTCACACTTGGTAAACTAAATAAAAAAGACGATACTATGGGGACTTTTAAAAACCCTAAGTCGAGTGGAACTGGCAAAGCCATGGAAAAAAGACAAACAATTTTATAAAGCAATAGCACAGCGAAAAAGAGTCTCCGCAAATAGAACGTCACTAGAAACAGGGTTTAACTCATGTGCTCTGGAAGAGTAAGCGATCCTGTTCCGCTAGTGACACATATCGGTGATGAGTCTCATTTATTTTGGGTTTTTTTCACAGAAAATTAATGACTAATGCTACTATTTTTCTATTATTTCAAGATTGACTATTTGCAATTGTTTTCTCATAGAAAAAAGTATTTGCCAAATATTCGAACTGAATGTCCTTTTTTTTTGCTGTATCTGGAAACTGTTGTGTAGTTAAATTGTGTTTCAACCCGATTCCCTCTTATTTAGTTTTATTTTAGGACTAAATCGTGTCTTATGAGATAATCAAAAACTAATAAAACGACATATCCGATTTCTGACATTTTAGTAAATACTATTTTGAATCCAATTGACCTTTCGTAGATTGTATTGACATGATGAAAAGTGCATATTTTCAATATACATGTATGTTTTAAGTTAAGTGAATTCACATGGCACGTTTTGAGTTTCAGAATTATAATAACTTCTCTACTCTGTTGGCCATAAACGATTCCAATGTCATACTAATAGTACAAGAAACCAAATAAAAGTTTTGCCGTCAAAACAAAATCACCGAGGAGTGTTTCGCAGACGGTGACATATAAACTGATAAAAACGAGTTACGAAGCAGACATGAAGTGGTCAGACAGGGTCTTTTGTCGTCTTTATTATTTGTGACATTAAACACACCTTGTTGTAAACCAAAGTATCCTTCATTTTTAGTCTATCATTTATTCAGTACAATAAAATATCCACAAATATTTTTTTTCAAATAGTGCTAATAGTCAGACTTTATGAAATATGTAGCAAAAGTTCTTTTAATTGTTACATGCATACGTTTGTTGGGAAAATCAACCTTTGTTTCGATTTAATCTTTTATGTGTTTTCAATATCAAAATAACAAAAAGCGTTTATGCTGATGAAATTTTTTTAAAAGCTTACAAATGCTAATATACAGAGCTACGCAAATATCAAGGCGGTTTTCAAAAGTTGCTACCAAAATAAAAAAATGTGTTTTTGCGATTTAGTTTTCTATGCTAATGCTTATATATATAGTTCAGCTAACATAAAAGGTATGCAAAAATTACTATATCAAAACAAAGAAATATTTTTTAATCTGCATTAATTTTGTGATTTCACAGTTTAGCAACTATAAAAGAGTATATCGAAGATGATTACAAGTTTAAGACGATATGAATTTTGGAATAGAAAGAAGTAAAATGCATGCGCAATGTTTTATTGCTCGTCATTTGTTCACTTTCTCGTGTAAATAAAACATTTGGCGACATGGGGTTCACCCAAGTATTCAATGGGGTTGTGTTAGTCATTCTGAAGTTGATGGCGAAGTGTTTTTGTGGATATTTTGTCTGTTTGTTGTTTTTTTCTTTTGGTCCTAGTTTTGCCTGTTTTTCTTCAACTTATATTTTTTATTGCTCTCTATGCATCTTTGTATTCTATATTTTTACACAAGTGAAGTGTAGTGTAACTTGACTATTCACGTATTCATCCTTGTTTAATTAAACATTTCTAAATCAATTTTAACATCATCTGTAATCTCGTGATAGCGAGATCAGAGCGCATACGTAGATACGGCCTTCGATACTCCAACGGATCCAATGAGATACTTAATTAAACTGAGATCGACATATTTAGTGCTTCTCAGCTAAAATAGATAGAAGTTAGAAAAAGAGACTGGTCAGCTTCTCAGCTAAAATAGATAAAAGTTAGAAAAAAAGACTGGTCAGCTCGAGAGTCCGAAAAGTGTGTCCGTGTAGTGTGACATGTTTTTCTGCGGACTGTTACATTGTAAACTGGCACTGGCACGACTATGCTTATCTAATTTAACAGTTTATTTCAATTTTAATTCAAGAAAGTAAATGCAACAGCGTGGTTATATTGATTTGTAAAACATCATTTGTTTGCACCATAAATGGAGAACAGAGATTTAGTTTATGCTTTACATCCTCCTTATAGAAAAATTAGATATACAAGGATTGAGAAATCCACTAAAATACAAAAGGTAATTTTGCACATAATGATATGAATCACTTTATATCAATATATGTTTGAACATAATAAAATGTGCAACTGCGTTAAATCTATGACACCGGAAACGAAAAAGTAAGATATGGTAATCATCGTTTATTTTGAAAATGCAAGGTATACAAGTTATTAATTTACCAACAATACCATATAAAGTAAAACATCATATGACAAATCTGCATTATCTGTTAGTCAGGTGATAATGTATTTTAATCTGAATTGAGTCGGTTCTAAATGTGGACACGTGCATGTTGCGGTTTTGTATTAGTGTGCATCTAATGTATAGGTGTGATATATATTAGGTTTAAATTACTATACTATGTGATTCATTATCAATTTATATAAGTTTAACCATAGCATTTAATACTTGGTCTCAGACCTCCCAAAACCAATAGATACCATTTAAGATCACTTAACTAGTGTCTAACGTAAAAGGTTAAATGGGGCAGCAATTACCTACATGTATAATTATTTTCAATACATAACTACTAGTGAAAAGGTACTAGAATGGTTCTTAAGGTTCGTGAAATATTTAATAAGATTTTAATTAATCGTTAAAACAACTATTAACAGTACTGCAAAACAAAAGAAAGTAAGAGATAAAATGATATTTTGAAAAAGAGATACCATTCTAGCAGGAAATCAACTTTTAACCTTGTTACATTTATCTACATCAGAAAGTAATAAAACACCGAATAACCGCAAAATGTAAAACTGTTACCCCGACTCCATATTTTTTGTAATCTGCAAAGACAGGAACACTTTTTATGATTTAAATGAAAAATGAAAGCCTATTCACCCGAAAAGAGCCCCAAATATGATATCATTTGGGGATATACCGAAAAAAGTGTGAGTCAACGTTTAAACAGATACAAAAAGATTCAAATGTAGTGACCTCACTATTTAAATACTAATGTATCTTTATACTATACTATACTGTATGATAATCCATTGCTACTGGCTAACCAAGGTAAGTAGTGTGTACTTAAAACTTTTAAATTAGCAAAATATATCAAAAGCAATTAAAAATTTACAAATTTGGTTTTACTGTCGAAGAAAATAAATATTGGATGTTGGTATATATGTTTACATATGCAGGGCATATGCGCACTGCAAAATTTTAGCAAGATTGATTTTAGTGCTATTATTTATTTATAATTTTTGATATTGCAAATACGTTATTTATGGATTTCTGACAACATCGACATTTGAAAAAGTAAAGTAATCGAAAAGAAGCTGACATAATATAAGAACATTTGATTTGATAAATCTTTATCAATTGAATTATTGATATGCATCGTTCTTGCTAAAAGTGGACTTTTGACATACAAATGAAGTAACTGTTAAAATTTAAATTGAATAATACAATTTTTTAATAGATTTAATTTATTTTTATAATAAATAGATGTGTTTACATTAATTTCTTGGTAAACTTGGTGCAATTCAAAGTTATTTGTCATATTTCGTATACTCCCCCTTTTTATTTTTTTATTATCAAAAAGAAAAAAATATTGTTAGATGTTTTCTTCTTTTCGATTTTCAATTTTGATATTTTTCTTATCTACTTACTTTTTTCTCAAATATTTCTATCTGCGATAATAGTCTAAATAAACAAAAAAATGTATTTTTATGAAGGCGGTCATTGTTTTTCTTCTCTCTCCGTGTGTATATAATTCTATTTCACATGCTATGTTGATTTTAAGCATATAAAATGTTTTTTTAAATTTGAACTATAAGCACCCTCTTGAAACTATAATATAAGTGTTGCGTCCAACCACAAATTTAAGATGTCAATTTATTGCTTCCGTCAAATTACTCACAAAAAAGCATCTCTTTTTTATACTTGTTATTTTGCGTGATAATTGCCTTTTTTAAAGGTTATATTTTGTTTAAGGGGGAACGAAGTTAGAAAAATATATTTTGTCAAAAATATGTAGGAAAAAAACTATCAAACATTTATTTATTCAAATTGCTTTTGAAGTGAAAAGCTGAAATAGACTTCAATGATCAGTTTTTATCATTGAAATTGTCCTTTATTTAGTTTTTAATTACACTGCCTAAGTAATGATAACTTATTCTTCCTTAATCTATTAATATGAAAATGAATGTATTGTTGCCGATGAGAAAACTATTCACCAAAGACGTAAATAACAACAGTTCGCCGAACAGGCTTTAAAAATAAGACAAAAATATTATTTTAGATTTTAAAATAATAATTAAGCAAACATAAAAAAATAAACATGGATAAATTATCAAAAAGACACTTCCATTATTATTTTGTAGATGCTAATATGCTTTTTTAGTCATAGTTTTTATAGTCATGCAATTTTGGTGATAATCAGAGATTGACTTTTAATGTATTTGCAATTTCCATGCGATATATTTAAAGTATGAAATTATATTTGGTATGTGTTATTCTCTATGTATCCAAGAATGGAAAGCTGCATATAAAAAAGTGTATACATACTGTTGACTAAAATATTTAACTGACTGCCAACCGGTTTCCTATTTTTTGACAAAAAATGTTATCGTTAAAGTTTCGCTAGTCAAAAGTGTAAAAACCTTAACTTGAATTGAAGTTTTGCCAGCAAAATATGTGATAATAAACCAAGAATATTTTACTTCATTTTGAGAACTTTCCTGTTTTTTGTTTTTAAAGAATAAAACAAAGAAAGCAAAAAATATAAGCTCCGAAGAGTCCAAACTCAGAAAATACTAGCTTTAAGATTTCCTTCAAATTTTAACACCAAAAATAAAGTGTGTATATATAGAAATCGTTGGATCTTCGCGCTTGTTGTTCAACAAATTCCAAATAATTAAAAAAAAATATTAAAAAATCGAGTACAAAAGTTTTGGAAATAATATAAATCGTTAATTATTTCAAAGTGTCATTTAAGATTTTGATAATTTTTATTTGAACTTAAATTTTGCTCATAAAGAGAATGTGTCTTTTTTGCATTACATTTAATCTGTTCAAGTAATCACGGTATACTAAGAAAATAAAGAGATGCGGTATAATTATCCACCAGATGATTCAAATTAAAAATACCATTTTTATCAATTCAATATCGTTTCCTCGGTGGGAATCGAACACAAGAGGTCTAGAAACGAACAGCAACACATTTGCATTTCGTGAGCTCTCAAGACCACGTGCACGTATAGTAAAATTGAGATGTGTCAAAGAGACAACAATCCGACTAAAAAAAGAGCGGAAAACAACCTAAGGTCACCAATGGGTCTTCAATACGGTCACCTTCAATACAGAGAGAAAATCACGCACCCGGAGGCGTAAAGTTTCACTTTGCCCCTAAACAAAAATATGTACTAGTTCAGTGATATACGGGCGGTATACCTAACTCCGAAACATATAAAAGAAATTATTACCAAAAATCATACAAGCATACAAGCATAGCAAACACAAGAAGCCCAAAGTAGGTATACATTTATATATTTTTTCTCTCCTTCTTTTGAAGAAATTATACTAAAAAATTTGATTCAATGTGCAGTTCTATCATACTATGGTACAGGACCTGATAAAAATAAAACAATCTGTGAAACGATAAATCTTTAGAAGATAAAAAAAGCACCAATAATTTATTAAGAAAATATTTTATGATACATAAAATATTTTCTTAAAAAAATAATAGATCTCACTATAAATATAAGAATGTGTGGTATGATTGACAAAGACGCACGTTTTCTCAAGATACCAAATAGCGTCAAATTAGATATACTATCGTTCACCGAACGGCCTTCACAAATAGGCAAAGCATAGCAAACAAAAACTGTTCCATAAGTACCAAATATAAACCAATACAAACGAAAAAATCTCTTGTTTAATTGCAAGTAGAATTGACCAATCTGAAACATAATTTTGACCATATTTAGGTTCCATTTAGTAGCACGGCACGTATCTGCATTTATCCAAGCATTTTGCATGCTTCAACTTTGTCTTTGAACGTTTCTTATAAAAGAAAAGAACAAAATATGGATCAACGAAAGGTGTGTTTTTATTGTCCTATTTCACTACTGGAGGACTATAATATTAATACACATAAGGAAAATTAGGGATGCAATTAACCACGTATCTTACACAACTTTGGCTGTTGTTTAATGTCATATTTGGTTTTGCACATATGTTAGATTTACCCTCGTCAGGAACACTTAGAGTAAACAAAATGAACATTAAATAAGCAATGTCAATGAAAATAAAATTTCAATAAATCATTGCCAATTTGAAACATTGGACTGTTGCGGTGGTAAATTTATTGACCCCTTGTAATGCTTACAGTAGTCATAATCAGACCAACTGAGAGTATAAATATCACCAGCAGAGCAGTTAAAAAGTACTTTTTAACTATTTAAAGATGAAATTAAAAACTTTTTATTTGTTTTAAAACTCGAGAAAAAAAAACTATCCAAAATGCAAATAGTACACAGTCATATCAAATTTCGAAACAGTATTAGTCCGAAACAAGCTTAGAAATAATTTCCTGTAACTCTCAACACAAAAAAACAACTCAAAAACCCATTCTAATTTGTTTATTTCCTTTAAAAATACGACCTTACACAAATAAATCTCAAACCCCTCTTCCTGAAATTTAGTTGATATGAATGATGATTCAAAAATTTGATCCGAATTAAAAATTTCAAATCAATAATTATGAAGGGTTTCGCGGAATCTTGCGTCTCCACAGGCATTTGTCTCTGAAAAAAATCCAAACACCATTTACCTTAATTTTAAGAGACAAGTGCCTGTTTGTGTCTGATTGATACTTTTAGAGTAAACGTGCAATTTTGCCTGTAAACATAAATATAAATGTTTTGTGTTTGGTTTGCTCTGGATACTGTTTTTTTTAACATAAAAGCTTCTGTCCATCTAAAGCAAAATTCCAATGAAGGTTTGACAAAATTATTCACCTAGCCTGAATCTTAATGTTGGCATTATTAAAAGCAGTAAAATAAGGAAACATTAATTAACTTTTTTCAATATTTTGATCTGGATACTGTCTTTTAGTTATAAGAAAGCTTCTTTCTAAATTTCATAAAATTCCACAAAGGTTTGACAAAGTTATTCATGTCTAACAAAATGTAACCGCATACTGCACCTAAATTAGGGAATCTAGGATTTAAAATATTTTTGTTTGTCATCTGCTTTACCCAAATATTTTGTCCATCAAAACAGGGAACAGAATATGTTTTAAGGAATATAACACACACCCTTGAAGTAAATGGTCGTTTAGCAATAAGGGTTTTACTGCCAGAACATGCATTGAAAGTCCAGGGTAGTATATGAGTTAATTCTAGCATAGGTAAACAATTTCGGCGTGATATCGTTCTAAATTTGAATTAATTTAACAATAGAAATCGACTAAAAAAATCGAAAGGTTAAAGAACACGTTATCAATCAACTTAAGCGGTTGCTGGGTTCAGTATTTGAAATGAACTTGGTCTTTCTTTGACCAATTCGAATTGTTTAAAGTCATACTTTTGAATTGACAATCATCAAATGACTTTCGATTTTATTTAATGTCAAAGGTCTAAGCTTGTTTCTGTCATTTCCTGTTATGTCTGTTTGGGTTGCTCTCACAATTTTGTAAATATAACGGAACTATGATGTATATGCAGTTGTCATACATTTGTGTACAAGAAGGTTAAGTTGTTCACAAAACCATTTTAACCAATTATTTTCTTTTAGTCAGGATTATGGCAGTCTCTTTATTAAAAATGTTAATATCGTTTAGCGTTTAGTTTTACCATTCTAATTTCATAGACTTACCCCCTTTTTATAAAATTTACCATGGAGTTCGAATTTTTTTTTCTTCAATTGTTGTTAACATTAAACAGTCGTGTTTATATTCTATTTATTTCTTTTAGTACAGTTATAACCATCAAATGCAGTTTCTTGATACTTATATATTCATTTATTTTTTCTTTAGTGTACTTTCTGGCATCAGTTGTTCGCTGTAAAAATCGCAAATGTTTGTTTTCTTTAACAGCCTCGAAATGGAAAACAAATTTACATAACACATTGCTCATCCCAGATGCAACTTTCTCACGCCTTTCGTCTGTAGTGACGACAGTCTTTGAAAATGACCTTCAATTATCGGTTGTTGCCCTTTTTCAAGCTTTCTTTAAAAACATCATTGGTTCAACAGATACGATGTTATTTTACTATTGAATCTGTTTTGTTTTCAACAA